>CM051494.1:10886788-10903724 GCA_028031935.1 Paedocypris micromegethes | reverse complement strand
CACACACACGCACACACACACACACACACACACTGTCTTCATAAGTGAAAAACTTCTGGACAGACACACAATCACGATAACTAACAGCTTCTCACTCTGGTCCAGAAAAGCTCTTGGGCCCGAGGGGAAAAATCCAGCCCATAGCGCTATTCCTGATTACCGGTCCCAGTGGTTTCAAATCTTGGAAAAGTTAGACTGCTAAAGGCAACTGAGATTCCAGGACTATAGCCGAACTGCTAGACACATCAACTAAAGCTTTAGGCAGTAAACTCTTTTTTATATAGTAGATATTATTTAATAATATGTACAGTATATACTATATATATATACATATACACATTCTATATATTTATATATACACACATATTACACTAGACTCACTGCTCTTAGTGTTGAACATACAGATAACATTTACCACACACATCCTCACTGCCTCTACTGCAGAACTTAAAGTGATACATAAAGTGACAGTAAAAACAAGTAAAATGAAACTGCAGAATAGAAACGACAGGTCTCATGCCGAGTTAAAAGCAGAGAGTAAAAAGAGGTTTTTAAGTGCGGCTTAAAATGCAGGACAAAAGACAAAACGGACAATAAAGGGCCTGACTAATGTGTAACACGTCATTCACGCACAACATTTGTTCATATTTTATTTTAACTTTAAAGCATTTTCTTCGTCAAGGGAAAGGAATTAATTGCCCACTGAAATGACTCTGCAGGCTTTTATTTTTAAACGCAACATGCAGCAGAACCTGATGCTGAACAGAAAGTCAGCGGTTCTACATTTACACGCTCCGTTTCCACTGAGATTCACGGCTATTTTCCTCTCGCCTCAGGTGGAAACGGACATTCACAAGGGTCTTGCTTCATAAACATTGACAGCATAGGCACAATTGGTTAAAATGCAAACATAAAATAAATATATCCCAGAAGTTCTAACAAAAAAAGAAGGGTTCAAATTGATGGATGGATAGATGGTTGGATGAATTGATGGGAGGATGATTAGAAGGATGAATGAATGGAAAGATTGATGAATGATTAGATTGATAAATGGATGTGTGGATGGTTTGAATGGTTAGATTAATAGATTGATGGATGGATAATGGATGGAAGGATGGATGAAAGCAAGAATGGGTGGATGGATAATGATTGAATGAATGGAATGGTAGATTGATAAATGGATGGATGGCAAGATGAATGTACAGAAGAAATGTTTCCCATTCTCCCTGATTTGTGAGATACAATTTGTTTTGGGACTTTGGGATTTGGCCCAATAAATGAGCAGCCCGGAGTGTAAAACACATCTCTTCAAAGTAGCATATTTATAACTGTAATAATAACATGTTCAATGACTAATATTAACAAAAAGGAAGGCTGCATAAGTTAGAAGCCCGGAACCGAGCCTCACCTGCACCATAGCATCACTGCCGGAGGAGTGTCGATACCTTCGGGATGGAGACAACGTCGCTTGATGAATGTTGTACCAACGGGTCGGAGATAACGAAGCAGCTTTTTTGCCCGAATTAATTTGATTTATGAGATACAATTTGTTTCGCGACATTAGGATTAGGCCCAATAAAGTGTTTGCCCCGATTGACCGGTGGCCCAATAAAGCGTCGTCGACTGTATATAGTTGTAATACAAACCGTTTTTCTTTACAGACGGAGCTGACAGACTCTCACACAAACTCAACAGGGTAGAACTTTTGAACCGATCAAACGTAAAAAGACTTTTTCATTTTTGTTTTTCACACAGTGACAGTAGTTTATTGACGCGTTTCATGATTCCTGCTGCTTTGGGGAAGATAATGAGTGTGAACTACAGGCGCTGAAGTCACTGGCTTTTTGTAACTCAGAGATGAGAGATGCGGGGATTGAACTCCACAGCCATTTTACTGACACTGATCGGACTGAGTGGAATTAATAATGATGCGATTTACACGTGGTTGGAGCTGTTTTTTGCACAGAAGGATGCTATAACACAGACAAAACAACACATCAGGCCCAGGTTCAGCTGTCTATCTACCATTGAAAGAAAAGAAGCATTTATTTAACAACAACAAAGTCCCAATTCTGGAGAGAGAAGAGAAGTGGTTTGAGAGAAGGGGTCTTGTACATGCTGCACCTATATTTGTCGCAAAGAAGATCAGGACCACTTCAAAACAAAAATGACCACAAGGACACACCCACTGAAGGAGGAGGAGCTAGCCGATTTCTAGAGTTGATTTAATTGATGCAGTTTACAGATGGTTGGAATTCTAATGATCTGTGGGAACATGATGATCTCAGCAGTAAAAGCTTGATCATAAGATCATTTTAAACGCATAAATGACAGAGTCCGTAGAATTCTGGTTCCTTCGCAAATGGCCCGAAATGAGTTTTTGGAAGTCGTTTTCATATATCGCAGACTTTCAGTAAATGAGAAGTAGATGGGTCTGATGCGCTGTGTGGATCTGCTCGAGAGGATGAAAGATGCAGATTTGCATCTAATTTGGCGGAGGAAAATCAAAGCAGTGACAAAACAGCGATGTGGAAAACAAAACCCGTCACTGTCACCCGTCTCTTCTGTTTACACGAGAGAGTGGTCTTACGAGGCCGTGGTCACATTCAGCTGGAGCACGTCCTGTGGGGAAGGGTTTTCTTCCAGCTCAAGCGACTGGAGAGAATTGGTTACACATGAGCTGCTGGGCCGTTCCCTCCAGGGGGCTTCTGTGGGATAAATAGATCAATTCTCTCCTCCAGCTCTTCAAGTGACTGTTAGCCAGTCAATGCGAGACTGATTCAGCAGTGTCAGGATGTGAACAACAGCTCCGATCCCCAGCGGCCCCCGGGAGCCAGAGTGGAATGACTAAACATGACACTCACAACAGTTGTGCAACCAGTGATGGGAAACTAGCTATCTTTCTATTTCCAATTCTATTCGGATGCTTTTTCTATTCATTATTTGTTGCATTGAAATGGAATAACACAAGTCACATGGACAGCAAAGAATACGTAATGTTTTTTTTAGGTGGGATCAGCTTCATAAATTACCCACCGTGTTGTTTCTTTATTATTATCCCAGTTATTGTACCCACCTGTATCTCTTTGGAATGAAGTTTGTGGCAGAAACATCAAACTCAAAACGATTGAATTGTTTTAAATTTAAAACCTCTCGTATGAATGTGTGTTTTCTGAAAGAAACTCATGTGACAATAAAAGTGATTTGATTTGATTTTATTTGATCTGACTGGAGCGCAGTGTGCGGAAGTTGCGAAAGGTGTGTGAAAGAGTGTAATTTCATCTTGCTTCTTTACCGCTCTTGTTATCCACCGTAACACACGTAATAGTCCAATATTAGTAACATACGTATTAGTATTAGTATACATATAAAGTGTATTCTGTTTTCAGCTTTTTAGTTTAATATACTGTATTTAAATACGTGGAAATATAGTCTTTGTTCAAATTTACAAATTATATGTTAAAAACATTTTGAAAATGTTTTAACAATGTTTCACATATATGTGGAATCATTTCTTCTGCGAGATGCTTTATTTATAGTCCTTTATTGACAACATGCACACTGTAAATATAAAAAGAATGCTGTTGCTGTACCTATATTTTTTAGGCATTTCACAGAATTTATATAAAAAAATTAAAACGCAAGGTGAAAGTTTATGTTATGCAAAGTGTGTGTTCATTAGGTGTGTGACGATTAATCCATCATGTGCAGCTCCTTACTAATTTGTTAATAAGTGAAAAAAGTTGTTTAAAATAACGTTTCCTAGTAAAATGTATGGTTTTTCCGACTTCGGGAAATTTTTCGCACAGTTTCTGAAGAGAATGAAGATTGCATTTATCTGCTGCCCTTCTAATCCTGTTCTGAACTCAGAATCTGATTCATACTTGCCTCCGCCAGCGACGTTTGAGTAATGGCGGTATTCTTCACTACACTAGTAATCTGTCAACAGGTCCATGTTTTATTCATGCCTTTGTGTTATTTCGATTTTTCAAGCGATTTATTTGGTGTTTTGACTCTGATAGCTGATTCCTTTTGCACATTGTGGCAGTTTGTTTAGACTTTTATTTTATTTTCTTTTGCATAGTAAATGCCCTGAAAAAGAAGGATAGATAATGGCTAGTGAGTTCTACTGAATCTCAGCATACTCATTCGAAACGTCCTCATCAAGAACCCTAACGTAAAGCATCATTATTCCAGGCGTTTGCGATCACGCGACTGCTGACGCAACATCTGGCCTCATTATGCTTTATCGGAAGGCATTCAGATGTTCATCTAGCAGACACACAGAGGAGAAAGACACTCGTAAAGGTGAGAGGAGAGATAAGATGAAGAAAAGAGTCTGCGCTGGATACCATCAGCTGAATGATGGATTAAATGTTAAACTTTTACATTGAGCCGATGTTTAAGATAAGCAGCCACACACACATACACAGAGAGAGAGAGTGAGAGAGAAAAAGAGAGAGAGAGAGAGAGAGAGACAGAGGTACAACCAGGCATATTTGCAAAAATGATGAATGATTTTTTTCTTCATAACCTTAAATTGATGAAACCGATGCTGATCACAGCTTGAGCGAAGACCTACTCAAGTAAAAGGGCGGGGAGTGATAAATCACGTGAAGTTAGCGTGGCGAGAGAAGTTGCTTTAAACACACACTCGCTGCAGATCTCCATTAACCACTTAATTGGTTGTCGCTGTTAATTATGCTTCACTCAGAGCGTCTCCCATGGCAACTGCGACAAAATTGCCCATTTGTTTAGGAGCCTCTGTTGCAGATAATTGCCCATTAATGTATGGGTTCATGCATAAACGCGAGACCCCGGCCTTTGTCGTAATACTCACTAATTTAAATGACTTTTCACCACAAAGTCACACAAGAACGAAGGGCACGCATGAAAATAAGCCCGCGCCCTGGCATACTGAACCTGAAAAACCCGCTCTGATTCATAAATAAATCTGCAAAACAAAGTGGGATTAGCATAGACGTCAACGAGAGCTGACAATGGAGCCCTTCGTTTATCATGACAAACAAACAAGAAGGGCCTTTGGTGCGACTGGCCGCTATAAAGCAGACGAGGGTGGTGCGTATAATTACATATCTGAATATGGATTGGCTTTTCTTACACAATAATTGGATTTTCCTTGCAAGCGTTCTGGCCCACGCAGACGACAGCCAGCCATTTAGCTGAAATACCGATCGCCCGCACGCGATTCCCGAACAATCCCGACTGCTCCACGCTGTTGGCAAGAATCTTTCCACCAAACAAGCGGAGGTCACACTCTCGTCTTTCACTTTTATAAATGAGCGTTTTCAATACGCCGCATTCCCGAAGCGTGACGGAAACACTGTGATCTATTCGTCTGGTGCCAGGATCAAGCTAATGCTAATGCTAACGACGGTCACTTTGAACCGGTTGCAGGCGGCGCTACGGGGGAAGCAGAGGAGGAACGTGTTTGGACTGAGGCATTATCATCACACGGCAGCAGCGCTTTATCACACAGGCCCGAAGTGAACGGGTCTGCTTCAAAGAGCAAAGAAAATGTCCAGAAGACGGTCGGTTCTGTCTCTCGCGGAGAAGAAAACAAACACAGATAGTGCTGTGTAGTACAACCGCTGCTACTTAAGAAGAAATGGGATTCACGCCCACCACAAAAAAAGCTCCAGAAACACTCACAACTCATAGAGACGCCTCCATCATCACCACCACATTCCAGACGCCCTAGCAACGCTTCCTCAATGCCTTTAATACATTAGAAAATTAGTAAGTCGAGCAGAGAACAATCGTCACAAACATCCATAAAAAGCATCTGATCTAAGGAGTGTGCAACAGAATAATGAACAAACCTTTCGTTTTTAGTATATCTGCGGATTGTGTTATCTATAATGGAAGTGACATGCTGGTGTCATGTAAAAAGTTGTACAAACAAACTTCATATATTGTTCATAAAACTTGTCTTATTTTGTTGACTAACACTGGTTCAGATGTAATAGATGTTTGACAGGTTTGGAAGTTTGTCATCCAAATGGTTGCAAATCCCCAAACATTGGCCAATCAATCACAGGGACTATTCCGACAGGAATCTAGTCAGTCACGGGGGGAGGGGACACCACTTGCCAATCACCGATTCAACACTCCACCCACAGGAACTTAATCAATCATGGTGTGCGGAACACCTATGAAATAAGAAAGCCAATCACAGAGCTGGATACACCACGATGGGAATCTATACAATCAGTGGTACGGATTGATTGTCTGGAGATGAGACTGGCCAATCAAAGCACAGTACACAACCTGATCTACCCAATCAAGAGAAATCACAAGATGGGACAAACCCCACAATGAGACCAGCCAATCACAGGTCCGGGGAAATTGCATCACAACACTTAATTGTTGAGAAAAGTTTACACAGATGTTCCATTCTTGGTCTTGAACTTAGTTCTTGACGCTGTTGAAGTCAATTTCGGAGTTAACAAAAACATTTTTTTTGGAGATATTTTTTACGTTGGCATTTTGTTTGTATCTGATAAAAAACAAAACAAAAAAATATATACACATTTTCTATTAATATCCTCAATGAGCCTTCCCAGTATTCCTCAAAACAGCAATTAAACGTTCACAGACGCAAAAAAGTGAAATATTTTAACAGCAATTATTGAAGTACAAATAGCATAAAAATTTTCAAAGAGGAAAAAACGAAATCCGACAAACGCGATTAAAGCCGTTCTTAAAGCAGTGAAACTAAACAAATTCATACTCTGTATGAAAAAAAACCTAATTATGCATCTAAAACCAATTTAGGTTTCCATTAAGGTTCTTCGAGCTGCTGTGATTCATCATAAGGATCTCACAGACTTTCAGCTGCCGGAGACGCAAGCAGCCGCCGTTTATTTATCCTCGTTTCCAACACACAGAAGTTTAGCGTAACGTCAGGTTCTTCTGGCACACTCTGACAAAAGCAATTACTATAAAATGTAATGAAACTTGTAATAAATATACCTAAAAATACAAGCCTTGTGTCGCCAAAATATTTATATCAATTATGTCTGTTATGGAAGTGTCTACAGTAACGAAGTTCCTGCCCTTTACTGTAGTGCTTCTGAGTCACATGTCACTGTATGTGTGCTCCTATTGGTAATTGCATCTGTCAATCAAAAGTACTGTAGGTGATTCCAATTAGATTAATGGCTTCTGGAACTTGGAACTTATAGAACTTTCTGGAAAATAGTGCACACTCTAACTTTATCGGAGCTAAATGTAGTCAAGATCCAGAGTCCACTTTCGGTAGCGCTGCATTTCTAAGACTTGCCGAATTTCACGGTGAAAACTAGGTCTTTAGAGGCGTCAAAACAACCCAACGTTTGTACATAAAATGCTTTGATGTGGCGACACCAGTTGATGGAAGAAGTTGAATGCAATATTTTGACAAGTTGTGTTTGGTTTTGTTTTGCATGGCTCAGCTAACTCCTACTTCACATTATTTTGTTTACTTTCATGATAAACTTACTTATAACTCCCATTAGCACAGTTTACATCTATATTTGACTCATTAAAGCCTAGCATACAGTACATCCACATTTGCCTCGCAGTAGCACAGCTTACCTCAGTTTTCTTGACCACAGCAGTTTTCTTCATCTCAAATTAGCCGTTGACCTCCACATTTAACTCCCATTAGAACAGTTTTCCTCTAAATATACCGCCACCCTTGACTAATACTGGTAGTTTTCCTTCACGTTTACCTCACAGTAGCACGGTTTAGCTTCACATTTACCTCATGCTAGCACAGATTAGCTCCTGACAATACCCTTTTACCTTAATAGCATTTTCCTCACATTTGCAATTTACCTCCACATTTCCCTCACTTTAGCAATTTATCTCCAAATGCACTTCACATTAGCCGCTTACCTCCGCATTTACCTCACATTTACAATTAACTTCCACACTTTCCTCATTTTATCAGTTTACCTCCACATATTACCAAAGTTTACCTCAACATTTACCTCACATTAGCATAGTTCACCTTCTCAGTTGCCTATTTCTGTTATTATATCATGCTTTTACATTGTGAACTGGTCAAAAATAATGTCTCTCAATACATTTTGACCATGAAGTTTCTTCACAATACTTTAAATCACAATCCAACAGCCTTCAAACGTGTCCAAATGATTATATTACATATATCCTTATATAATATATACGGTATATAGAAATCTCTCTGTACACTACTCTCTGTATGCTAGTGTCCCCGAAAAGTACACTGACATCACTAAGTGTCATCTTTTGTAAAATAAACGACAGACATTTTAATTGGAATTATAGAGAATAGTTATGTAACTATCTCACTAAACAATATCTTGTCAACCAACAGAGTCAAATAACAGAAGACTTGTAGATATCAAGAACAAAAGTAACTAATTAGTCAAACACATGATAAAATTATAATTGATAACATGGTGGCTGTGGTGTGTAAGAACTCAAATAAATGAGGACTCTACAGAAGAACAAGGTCTGAATGTTAAATCTCCAGCGCTGGACAGAAGAGCAGTCGCATGAAACAGTGAAAATCTGGTTTGAGGTATGAAAACTCGTGCCGCCCGAGTAATCGATAGCACAAACGCCAGGAAAATGTCAGTGGATTCATTGTCCTTCACTTCAGTTTGGCCTTCGGTGTCAAATTCTATTAAAAGAAAATCACAGCACGCGTCTCGTCCATCAAAGCTTCAGCGAGTCCCGGGATTAAATGGAGTCACACACAAACAGAGGCCTTGCACTCTCTCAAACACTGATTTTCTCAGAATGTCTGGTGTCTCTCCTAGCGTTTCTTGACAGTTAAAAAAAATGTGCACATTCGATGCTGGAAGCATCTAAAGTGACAATTAAAGCCAATGAAAAACATAACTTTAACACTTCAGCCGTTCAGATTTACATATGACACCAAAATGGTTTGGAAACCTACAGGCTTTTAGCAAGGTAGCACACAAAATGTCATGTACTTTCAGGATCTAGTGAGCAATTTTGTCTCCAGGCTGATGGACGCGTGTTCTGACGGTGACTGCAGTGTGTTCCTCAGGTGAATCATGTAAATTTGCCTGATAATTTCCTTGTTTTTGCTTTGGCTCCACTTACCACGATCAATAATGCCAACAGAGTTTATGTTTGGTCTGCCTCAATTGTTATAGAAAGATTCAATTGTTGGAGATTGTTAGAAAGGTAGGTAACAACTGTATGTGAACAATGGTTGAAGACTCTGTTCCTACCGAGTCCCAGAGATTTGAGACAAGTTGGACCAACAGAAGAAAACCAATTGCTTCAGATCAAATTGGTGAGAACAAATTTCCATGATGTCATACACTCTACACTTTCTGACCACTTTTTAGTACACCTGTCTGACTGCGTGTTAGTGCAAATTTATAGTCAACCTCAACCTCTCAAAACATTGAACATGATTGTTGGTGCCAAGTCTGAGTATTACCGTAATTGCACGTTGAATGGGCTACAGCAGCAGAAGACCACACCAGGTGTCTCTCCTTTCAGCCAACAACAGAAACCTTTTGGTGAGAAAAGCTCACCAAAAATCAACATAGATTGTGAAGACATTGTCTGGTCTCTATTTCTCAATACGAGAAATTGCTAATTTTTTTTTCTAATTTTGGTTCTTTTCTATTTATTGTCAGTAGTCACACTTACTCTAGCATAATTAATGAATGAATGAAAATGTCTTTATTAGACCCACAGTGAGGAAATGGTACAACAGATATATTGTTATATTATACTAGTTATATAATCATGCTAATTACACAATTATACTTCTAATTCTAAAATATTTTAATATTAACTTGATTCATGAATTATTGCAGTTACTGTGCACGTAGAAAAGCCATGAGAAACTGACCAATACATTCCAGGGTGAATCAGGGGTCTGTTGTATGTGTGTCCATGCATGGGTGTGTGGGTGTGTGTGTGTGTGTGTGTGTGTGTGTGTGTGTGTGTCACCAGCATTTATTATAATGACCATCTCCATATCCACATAAACAAAAATGTTCTTTGCCCAGCACAAAAATAGAATTGAATCTATGAAAACAATCAGGGAACATTAAAAGAAATGAAACTATTCTTCATTCGACCTGCAGCCATCGCCTGAATGTGCTGAATTAATTTTGGGCAGAGCTGGAGTGAAGATTTAATAGTCAGCAAATGGGCAAAGTTAGAAAATAGGCGAGTGAAATCTCTGTCTGTGCTGAAGCAGCAGTCGTGGCCCGGCGAAGCACGGCGAGTTTGATTCCATCGATTTCATTATACGCCACTGTTGTCCGTACACACACACTTGTTATTAAATTATTCATTGCATCCCTTTTACAAATGAGAAATTGAGCATTTTGAGATGAAGACATCAATTCAATAGACGCAATGTACTAATAATGTAGAGCGCCGACTGAATGAGCCAGAAATAATTGTTTGGCTTAAGCAATACATGCAGCTCAACGCGTCCGATCAATACGTACCATCTCGCCATGAGCGCGCAACCGTCCGCCGTATGCTAATGACTTTCTCAAAGCCAAACGAAAGGCTGAAAAAACAGCAACTGTCAGCCAGAGGTCATGAAGGTCAAATGCGGTAAAGTTTTCACCGGATATCTCAGTGTGCTTCATTAAATAAACCCCTGCAGTTGTGGGTTTGCGGCTAATTTACATTTTTATAGCCGGGCTCCTGGTGTGACCTCGCTGTTTCCACTATTTCCGAGAATGTAGACGCGTTTTGGTCAGTAGGCCTCAAAAGTGTCATCTCGGACCCCTACGTCTCGTTTGACTCGGCCCGGTTTAGTGAAATGCATCTTAATTGAGATCTTAACAGTCCGACGGGAGGCGGCAGGAGTCGTTTAGCGCCGCTCCCTCTCTCCCTCTGACCAAATAAAGGCAGAAAATTAACACGGAATTAATCTGCGGTGGCTTTCTGAGCGCGGAAGGTTCTTTCATCTTGGGCTGTTTGTCTTCTCTGTGCTCACTGAGACCCATATCGATTATTTTTTTTTAGAATATTCTGCCGTTATTATTCTAACAACGCACTGGGGATGTTTTAGATTTAAATGCACCAGTTTGGAAAACATTATGTGTCTGGAGATTAAGGCATGTAAACTGGATTATCTTCCTTCCCGTAGAACGACAGAAATCCAGTTGGTCTACAAGAAGAGCAGTAAGAAAAAAGAACATCTTATTGAATGGGAAAATTTACAAAATTAAGTTGTTCTTTGTCAAATTCTCTATATATAAAAAAAAAGAAGTCCAGATGTTCTAAATGAAATTCAATGCGAAAGAAGAATCCAAATTTTTATGGAAAAATATAGGGGATAAAAAACATGGAGATTTTATGTGGGGAATTTTATGGGAAAGAAGGAAATCCAGTTGTTTCATGGGAAATTCTACAAGAAATAAGGAAATCCACATTACGGCAAAAAACAGTTGATTACTGGGAAATTCCATGAAAAAAGGGATTCTAGTTGTTTTTGCGACATTATATGGAAAAGAAGGATAACCGGATTTAGTTTTGGATATTCTGTGGGAAAAGAAATGAAAAACAGTTGACACAATTCAACTTTTCAGACTATTCCTCCTGATTGGTGTAAGATTCTTTATTTCTTTATTTCGCATTTCTTTATTCTAGCGATTCTTCTGACACACACGCACATGTGGGTGGAGCCTAATCTGGATGTTTCCCTGATATCATCACTTTTGTTGCACACACTTATATCATTTTTTCTTTGTCTCTCTAAAAATAAATATGTCAAACAATACATGTGTGATATTATTTATACTTTTCTTAGATGGATGGAGTGTGATATCTAAAGATTTAGGTTTTGGTCAGCCTATTTCTTTCCATTGCTTTATTTTTCCATCTGTCTTGTGTTGGAAAGGACTGAAATGTGTTTAATCGTGTGGCATTAAATGATGCCATTACAGTTCCTGCAACTGTTGGTGAGATTTGAAGGCAACAGAAGTGTGATTTGATTCCTTTCACGCTTGTGAATGCGTCTGGCCATTCAGCGAGGTTTCTGTGTGATGAATCTCAAAAATAATCACTTTTATGCCGTGATGCATTCCGTACCTTTCTATTCATGGTGAATGGCAGGCAGAGAGAACGCTGGGACTTCTAAAACTCACTATTGACTTTGACTTTCCCAAGCAATTTTCAGTCTTTTGTCACTTTTCCAGCAGCTTCGGTTTACAGGGCGGATCCTGGCATTCAAATTCTATTAAATCGCAGCTAAAACTCAATCAAAACAACCATCCCGGGGGAATTTAACCACGAGGAGTACAACTGCACACACACACACAACACACACACACACATACACATGCACACACAACCTAATCTTGCTACAACAGACTTCAAAGTTTGTTCAAATAGTTTGTCACTATAACTTTAGTTGGAAGCGCTCATCCATAATCCACTTTTGGAACCGCTTTTTCCCTTTCTGGGTCACGTGGAACTGGAGCAAATCCCAGCAACACCGGGTTAGAAGGTGAGACACACCTCTGGATAGCAATCAACAGGTGTGTGTGTGTGTGTGTGTGTGTGTGTGTGTGTGTGTGTGTGTGTGTGTGTGTGTGGTTGTGTGTGTGTGCACTTCTATGTCAAGTGAGTAGGCGACTGAGAATGATCGGAATATCGACAGGAGTTTGAAGCAAAACTGCAGTTTTTAAACGCTAAAATATAAGCTGGAAACAGTCCAGTAGTGTGGAATCATCTATAAAGAGCTTTATTGCACTGACTTTAACTCTACAAAAGGAAATAAATGGCATCTAGCGAGGCCGATGAATATTAGAGCGAGAAGCGTGACGGGAACGAGTCCTCTCGGGAAACAGGGCTACGCCGGCTGATTTGCAGTGAATTATCTCCGGCGATAAGAGCGTGTTTCCGGGCTCGTACCTCGACGACAAACATCGATAACACTGATGATTTCACTTCAAGCTTTAAAAGCAGAGCTTCAGTATCAGGCCCAGCATCAGACTTCTGTACTTACACTCCTGAGAAAGCTCCATAATCACTGAGCACAGAAAACTCCACAAACAGGAAAAAAAAAATCTTAAAATGCAGTAAATAGAATCTATGTATAGATTGTGATGAGCATTTTTTTACAAATACAAGCACATTTTACAACAATCAATCAAGCAAATTTAAGCAATCTACAATGTTGACTGTGTAGAATCTACACGATTTTCAGCATGAGGTCAAACTAATTTTGACCTTAAGGAGCTGCAACTCCCAGCCAGCAGAGGGAGAGCAAGAGCAAGCTCTACCATATTGATTCAACGCAAACCAACCGAAGACTGCGGAATCAATGTAACTGCTTGAACACTACAGAGTGAATACTGCTGTTTGAACTCTACAAAGTGAACACTACTGAGTGAACACTACTAAGTGAAGACAACAAAATGAACACTACAGAGTGAATACTACTATTTGAACTCTACAAAGTGAACACTACTGAGTGAATACTACTGTTTGAACTCTACAAAGAGAACACTACAGAGTCAACTTAACTATTTGAACACTAAACAGAGCCCATTTCTGAATGGACATGACGAGTGAGTGAATACCTTTTTTTTTTTTCATTAGAAAGTTTAATTATTTCATTTTGTATTAATTCTACAGCAGATAACTTTAAAAAAAGTAACGGATACAAAATAAATGACCAGTGTTACTATACTTTGCAGAGGAATGCAGTGGATTAACGTGTTTGTTGCTCATGGGTGTTTGCGTTTCTACATATTTTAAAACAGTACCTTACTCATCAGCTTTGTCTAACAAATTAAGAAGTTAGCTGTTGAGTAACTACAGTGAATTGGATTTTTGTCCAAGAGGTTGTGTGTTTAAAACCCGGTCTGGGGAGTTTTACAATTAATTGCCCCCCGACACTACAGCTTAAGGCTGCCCACTGCTTCGGATTTTTGAGTCACTTCACTGTGTGTGTAACTTCACTAGTGGTTAAATGCAGAGCACAATTTTATTACGACCCCTAGTGGCCACATTGACACTCAATTTCACTTTTGCCATCATTGCAAGTAATCCATCAAAAAAAGAAAAACTAATTACATTTTAGAGTAACTTAACATCTGATCCCTAAAGCCACAGATCGCGCTGTGAACCGTCTGCACAGAGCAGGATCAAACTGAGATCTTCACTGTGCATAACAAAGTGAACGACAAAGTTGTACTTACTGTACAAGACTGTAACAGAAGAAGAAGAATGAGATAAACGCACCTCACTGCAGCCCAATCAATCATAGGGTAGGTGGATTAAGTTGTCTGGAGGATCCTGTAAAAACTGCAGCTGGAGCCAGATCATAAACTCCTGAAACTCTCACTTCATCATCACAAGAACATCCCACTTCCTGCCAGACGTGACAGTCTCTCGGCGGTGGGCAGCGATAAGACCACAAGACCTAGACGGCTTCAGCGGTGAGCCATGTGCAGTCTTCTGTAGAAGCTTTGCGTGATGGATCACAGAGACCTCAGACTCCCACTGAGGAGACTCCACCACCAGCGTCTCAAGTAGACATTCACTTTCACGTGGGCTTCTAAACTGCATCTCCAGCAAGACACGGTTATATTTTCTGCAGTACACACACATATGTCACCATCGACACCCTCGGTCTCAGGAGTGGTGTCTTAATTTACAATAAAAGTACATCATGAAGTCAAGGTCGACCTGGCGTAGGCAGAGGAACAACATGGAGTACGAGGGAGAATGATCAGAAGGTCATCAAGTCTATTCATGATCAGGTGCGGGAGTGTTTTCAGGTGGTAAGGGGTGTGGCCTGGGGCGGGGGCGGGGCCTTGCCTGTGCTTTATTATACTATTTTTTTCCGAGTGATTGTGATTCTAACAGGACACTACTACTGCAAACACTACTAAATGAAAACTAGTGAGTGAACACAATAACAAGTGTATAAACAAGTTTGAGAATTTGCTTTAAATTTCTTTTTGTGTGAATAAAACATTTACAAAGTAATTTTACTTGAATATAATCAACGGACACACATTTAATGTAAATGTTAGATTAGACAATCACAAGATGACATGACAATACACCGCTGTAAATAGAGAAGAACAGAGCGTGTTGAGCTACATTTTTTTAATTTAGCTTGTCGCATTTTTTTTCTTCTGCCGCAGTTAATGAGCTGCAGATGGAGGAACAGAAGAGCTTCATCTCCAAATGTGCTCAAGATTCCACACGTGCACAAGTCTGAAGCTTATTTCACTTTCAAAGTGGAGCCCGCTCAATTCACAAAACTGGATATTTGAGGTTCTAATTGTGTTTCTATTTCTTGACTTCTACCATTTCTGGGTCACGAGGAGCTAGAGCCAACCTGATACTACAGACATTAATGGAGTGTTTAATAGGAATCAGTTCATTCAACACTGCAACTGAAACAGAACAAACTACACAAAATCATAGATTTTACAAATAATCGTTCAGAAAACAAAATTAAACATTTTAATAACGTGTCAATCATTTTCAAATGTAATATTGTGTTCTAATATTTAAACAAAATAATACTTTTCAAATGAAGCTAATAATCCAGTATGAATATATAAACACAGATGATCTAAAACTGACTAATTTGTTATTATTCCACAGTATGATTTCAAGATTTTGAAAGTTATATTAATACCAAAGGGAAATCAAGCTTGTGCAGACAAATAAGAGAGACGCATTTAAAAATGCAAAAGCTCGCACACTTCACAGAATTTATGCCATATTGTTTGTCTCACAAAAGTCAGATTGAACAGCACAAGACGCTGAATAATTCAAAGAAAATCTGCTGCTCTGGTCAATGAGAGACAGAACAGAACCACATGCTGCCGTTTCTCACAAAGCCACGTCTGAGCACAGACACGCGACTGTTAAACACCGGATAATGTTAACCAACCACTCACTGCCGCACAGCTTTATACCTGTGTAAAGAGTTATTGATTAAAAAGCAGCAGATCTACAGATGAGTGAGTGAGTGAGAGTAAGAGAGTGAGTGAGAGAGTGAGTGAGTGAGTGAGTGTCATTAATAATTAGCTAATAGTTAACACTAGTATTAATACAGTTGCATTAAAAACTATCATTTAAAAATTATTAATCGTTATTAATAATTAGTAATAGTTAATAGTTATCTATGTGCAACTAAAATGAAAAAAAGGATAAGCAATAATCTGAAATAAACATATGTTCATCGATAAAATACCGTTGTCTATCGTAATCCTCTGGAAGTGATGAGCGAGATGACTTACTGTACTTGATGCATGACGTGCTCTGCCGCAAAGGCTTATGGGAAACTGAGCCTCATTGTGTGCCCAGTTTGCAGCCATGTGATTATTACATAATCAGCTTATCCACCTTATGACATCATGGAACTAATGTTTGTTGGATCTGATTGGATGTTTGATTAAAGGCTTGAACCTTGCCTACCTTGCAAACGAATGTACATCAAGCGTTTATGACGTATTTTCTGTAATTTACACCGTACAGGTCGATTATCACGTGAGCAGCGTGATTGTTAAACAGTAACGTGCGGACGTCTCTGAAATAAAAGCTGTGCGTTTGATCAGCCCGATTCATTTCTGAAACTCGGTGGAATCGGTACGTAGAGCTGCTTCAAAGCTGGAGTTGAATGTCACAGAGCTTTGGGGGTTTATCAGTGTCGTTTCTCTTTGTCGCTCAAACTGAATAATTAAAATTAATAAATAAATAAAGTGTCAAAGCCTCAAAAACAGAAGAAAAAAACAATGTCGCAGTGTAAAAGCGTTTCAACGGATTGAAATGAGTCACACAGAGTTTTCTTCAGAATTCTGCTCAGCCACAAAAGATTCGTCAATCACGTCTGTTCCCCAACAGTTAGGACTGTAATCACAAAGTAGTTCAGTGTTTAAAACACACACACACACACACA
>CM051494.1:10839387-10886778 GCA_028031935.1 Paedocypris micromegethes | reverse complement strand
ACAGACAATAGGGTTACACTTGTGACAAAAGTTAATAACTAAAGTCCAACAACATTCTCTATTCTCTTATATTCAATATATCTACTTATTAAATGCCCTAGTCAAAGCGATCTACCGGCTATAATATAAAATTTAAATTTAAAAATATTTAATATAAAATAAAAACTCAAATTATTATGTTATTTTATATATAATTTTTATAATATTTATTTGGTACGGGGGCTAACAACTGTTGATGTTTGTTGTATGTGGTTTGAGAAGTGTCTTCTGGTTTGAAACTGCAGTAAACACACACACACTTCAGAATAAAATCCCTTTTCAGGTACTAAAATGTCCGCGTTGATAGCAGACTTACTTTATGTGTTTACTTTAACACTTACTTCATCACTCAATCACCCTGTTTATTTTGTCTTTTTAAACTCGACTAGCCTGACTCACATCCACTGTTCTAGTGCGGGTAATAAGCGCACAAGACCGCTGCACGAAACCGCAGTTCTGCTCCACCCCAAAGTGCGCGCACACACACACACACAAACACACAATCTGACGGAGAAGCAGAAAGTTTGGCAGAATCGTGTAAATGCTGGATTAAGATTGCGTGGGGAAGAGAATCGCTTTTTACTTGTTCCAGCTTTTTTCTATCATTCTTATTCCCTTTCTTACTCAAACTTTCTAGGATTTTTAAACTTTTTTTTTGCGATTTTTTTCAATGCCATGCGATCTACCCACAATGCCTTTGCGATCAACCAGTCAGTCACGATCGACGTAATGGGCACCGCTGCAATACAATTATATCAACTAACATAACTGTATGTTAACTAAAAACCTAGCCTGAAGTGTCTGATCTCAAGATCATGTTAGAGGTTTTACTATAAAACGTTACTATAAAAACTTTACGTTTTACTATAAACATTTACTTTACTATAAAAACCTAGCATTTAAGGCCTAGTGATGATTTCCAGAACACACACATAAACTTGTGAATTGTGATGGGAAAATTGTCCATAAGTGTGAGTGAATGTGAATATCTAGCAACCAATACAGAGTGTGTCTCGTCTCAGGACCAGAGATGCTGAGATTGGCTCTAGCTCCTTGTGACCCAGAAATGGAGCAAGTGGTAGATAATGGATGAATGAATTGAATCCACATCATGTCTATTTCACAGACAGTATATATAGAATCTGAAATCAGAGCTGAAGCAGCAGAGAAAGCATGAGTGGGGATTTTAGTGAGAGCGCCCCCTGCTGGCATGACAATACAGTTTGCAAAAAAAATGCATTTATAAATACATTTGTGAGCATCACTTTATTTGATTCAAATGCAGTACTATTATGAGAATAACTATGATAATTTAAACTATGATTGCTAAGATTTTATTATTATTGTTGTTGTTATAGGTTTGTTTTCATGATTTAGGTTCATTTTGTAATAAAAAAATGAACCAAAATACATGTTCTATATAAGGCCTAAAATAGCCTCTAGCTAGAAAAATTTAGTTTGAGCCAAAATCAGAAATAGATTAAGCCTGAGTATAAAGCAAATTTTGATCATTGCGTTTCTTTAGTAATTGGTCTCTGATTTCCAGAAGATGTAGTTTCCTCTTTTGCTGCATCGTGTTTCTAAAATCAAACCATTATTCATTTTTCTGGGAAAATAATAACAGTTATTAACCAAGCCTTTCTGTGGCTCAATCAGTAGAGCCTGTGAATCACAAAGATCAGAAGATGTTGGATAAAAGTGTCTGATCAATGCATTACTGTGCAAAGTTTGACGTAAGTTCTAGGTATTTGCTTTGGTTTAGAAAATGATGGGGACACGCCCCTACAGGTGGCCAACCAATCATAGAGCTTCAGGGTGTCGGCAGTGTTTAAAGCTTACTTTAACAAATAACTTACAGAGAACTTGGGTACATGACGATGGTGCAACGTTAACGACTGACAAGGAACATAGGGACAGGCGAGACTTAAATAATAGTACAAATGAGGAGCTGGTGAAACCGATGAACCACGTGACTATAGACAAAACACAACCGGAGACGGGAAAACTGGATCATGGGAACTGTAGTCCGTGGCTACTTAGCATTACTGCTCTAACTACTCATGTATAAGTTTAGTGGTTCTTTATTTAATTACTAAGTTCGGTTGTGTGAATAAATAACTAATTTAATCAGTTATTAATAACTGATTTAGACACATTGATGTGGTAGCAAAATTATTTCAAATTCTATTTTAAAACAATAAAGCTGAGCTGAAAACAAATTGAGAAATGATGATGATGTTGTTTCATCAACCCTTGACGTGTCGTCTGAGGAGCTTCTCTATTGGCGATAGAATCAATATTCTGAGCTGTAAAAGAAAAGCAAATGAGAAAAGAATTCTCCCGACGGGCGTTTAGTGAATAATGGACAATATCTGAAAATCATCTGCCATGAAGTCAGAACATCAGAGCTTGATAATCACCAAGTGAAGATGCTGATACAAACAAATCGACGCCGTCTTGCCATCACTGAACATTTGCTTTGGCCTAAAACCATTTCTCAAAAACCTTTAAGTTTTGAGTACACATGCAGTGATGCTCAAAATAGTATTTCTTTATTTTTACAGGAAATATACTTATATAGTATAAATTGTTTCTTGTGGCCATATTGACATTGTTGGTGTATTTGTATTGTGTATTTGAATGTACAGTATGTGTATTGCGGTCATTATTAGAGCAAATATCTCTGTTTTTCCTCAGCAAACACTTCAGCAGTGTTTAAGCATCCTCTCATCTTTTCACTCTAGTGGTGGTAATGGTGAGTTGCACTCCTTGACTGATAATTACAGCCGGAATCGCTTCTCCTCCACATTGAGATGGTCTTGCTGACTTGGGAATCTGTTTTGAATCCCCTCGGAACGTGTCCTGGGAGAGAGATGATTGCAATACCACCATCAACGTATTGACTTTTCCATGCTAAGAAAGCTTGAGATTGTCACGTTTGGTTTCTACAACATTACATAATGAGACCAAAAATGCAATATATTTAGATTTTTTGTAAAGAACTTTTCACAGTAGAAATTGTATATAGAAACATATAGTATGGAAACTTTCAAACTGGACTGATATGGTCAGGCTCTTTTGTTCTGGTGGGTCTAGCTATCTACCAATGGGGCAGGAGAACCTCCCAGAAGACCATTACAGTGGTCAGCGTCCGGTATAGAGAGCATACCACCCAGCTTAAATTTAGGAGACCAACCTTTTTGCAAGGACGCTGCTGTTGTTGCAGAAAAAAAACCCCAAATAGAAACAAAATACCGCCATAATGGACAAAAACGCTGTGTGCGGCAAATTCAAACACACCATTAAACAAGTGTGAGGCGTAAGGCCAGGTCTCTCGACTACACCCAAACATGTGGGGCAGTTGTGGACAGTGGTGTAAAGTACTTTGTTGCTTTACTTGAGTATTTGTTTGGCTACTTTGTACTTGTGCTGAGTATCAAAATATACGCAACTTTTACTCTCTACTTGACTACATTTGTGATTGAGTATCTGTACTCTTTACTCCACTGTATTTGCTCTGGTGTTTCAAACACCGGATCATGGGTTCGATTCCCAGGGAAAGCAGGAAATTATTGAATTGTAAATATTGTAATGAAATAAAATGAAAAAAAAAAAGTCGCTTTGGATAAAAGCATCTGCTAAATGACTGTAATGTAAAGCAAAATAAAGTTACTCGTTACGTTGTGATTGTGCGCAACACTTCAGCATCTTTTTCTGCAGCGGTTAATTTCTTGAGCGGACGAGGTGATGTCGCCATCTGCAGGATGCTGAAGGTACTGGATGCTGTTTATCAGCTAAATCACATGAACGTGAATTAGCAGCTGTACTTTTTTGCACATTTGAGTTTAGGGTTAGGAGTAGATTCTCTATTTTGTTCTGCCATTTTGAAACATTGAGGTTTTAAATTTTGATTCCATATTTGGAGATAAACTCGTTTTTTTTTTTTTGCCTAAATTCAGTACGAGAAAAATACTTACATTCAAAATTGGACACTTTACGATTCTACTCAAGTCTTATTGGAATTGGAGATTTATAACTTGTAATGCAGTAAGGTATCCGTCCTTTTACTCAAGTATGGTATTCACGTACTCTTTACATCTCTGCCGGTGCATCACCTGATAAGAGGATGGCAACGGAATTGTGTTAAACTGGGCTAACTAGGTGAAACTCAATCTTAACCCTTGAATTTCCTTATCAGAGATTATCAGCCCTTGTGTATGGTTTGTTGTGCTCTTTCAAGAATATATACATCCCTACCTTGTATTTCGGTCTGTCCTTCAAAACACTGACAAACAGTTTTACAGAAGATCCTCGAGAGAGAGGAGCCATTATTAAATGGAGTTTCCCCAACTCCCGATCCCAAGCCAACAACAAGAAACAATAATGAAACAAGCCATCTGTGAACAAGATCAACATGTGACACACCAACACATTGTGTCTTCCTCCGGGCTGATCTTCTCTCTATTTACTAGATGACAGTCGGCCCGGATCCAACAGAACACATTATGGCAAAAAGCTCGAGCGAATGTCTTTGGAGCTTTGGCATTTCCCAGAGGAACGGAATAATCCAGAAGAGTGGGAAATGTAAATCCTGGCGCTTTGCAGCAGCTTTTGAGCGCAGCCTCTGGCAAGTGCGGAAAATCATCATCAGAACAAGGAATCTGTCAAGAACAAACATCCATCTTTGCTGTGGATTCATGTGGTGGTGGAAACAGTAGATCTTTCAATAAATACATGCGTCATGTCAAATAATGAAGAATCCAAAATCATTAATAAAGTATTTACGCAATTTTTTTTTTCAAATTTTCAAAAACTGCTTATATCGCCATTTTCAAATATGCACCACCCTTTTTCTGTGTTTCAAGTCAGGAACAATCACAAATAAACGGAAACACATTGTCTTTATGCAGCAGCGAGCGTGTGTCTATGAACATATATATGTTAAACAATGGTCTGAAGGCAGACGTGCATGCAGTATAAGCTTTTATTGGCTCAAAAACAGAAATAAAAAAAACATTAGACACACCGCAACACTTAACAGAGACAAATAATCACTGGAAGGAGTAAGATTTAACTAAATGCAGTACAATTTATATGTACAAACAGAGACTACAAACTACGACCGGGTAGATCAGCTTAGCGCAACCAGCTACAAACGAGTCCAATGTGTCAGCAAAAATGGGCAAGGAGTAAAAAATATCCAAGGAACAGACACAATCAAAACGCTCGGTCTCTGCACAGGGTCAGAAACGTTAATGAAGAAAACTAAAAAACAATATTTTTTTTTTTATATTGTGCTTGAAAAATCAGGGGGGTGCTTATATTCGCGTAACTACGGTAATTATTATTTCAAAGGAATATTCATCGATGAACTTACTTCTTATTAACCCCTTCAAGACAACCAAAACCAAAGTAGATGTCGGACAAGATGGTGTTAAAGCGACAACCTGTGATTGTTTCTCTCAAACACATGTTCCTGAAGCTGCGGTGAAGGCATCAGCTCGTCCCGGCGCTGACAGACATCTTGTTTTTTTTTCCTCCTGTCACTCGATGGTCATCGGAGGTTGAACGATCTGTCAAGGCTGAGCATTACCTGGCCATCAGTGGCCCGTCACCTTCTACATTCATCTTGTGAAACGTTATTCTCCTGTTTCCCACGGCAACAGCGACGAACAAGCCAGGAAAACAAAGCGTGCAAATAATGCCGAAAATGCGCTTTTGAGAGTCGATGCCTTGTAAAAGTGATCCGACAGTAGAAGACTCCACCGGGGAATTGCAGTGGCTTTTACACAAGCATCTGTTTGAGTGCTGGGCTTATCTGCAGGACCTTCAGAGTTCAATTACATGCTCGTTTTCCTTTAATCCAATTAAGCGTGATGCTAGTGTTACAGTTGCGCGGAATAGACGGGGAAACCAGACGCATGCAAATGCAAACAAGCCACTTCAGCAAGTCTATCAGGTCACGCTCAAGGTCACCGTCAGCAGCCACAGATTCCCAGCTTGATAATTACGCTGGAACAGGGCTCACCCTTGCCCAGCTTCTGGACGCTTCTCCTTATCAGAAGTAAGGGCATGAGGCAGAAGATGAATTGGCTCCAGTCAAGCATGCAGAGTTTGGCCATAATAAGTTGATGCCCGTGATAAATGGACGCGTCAGTGAATAGTTAACGGGTTTCATCTTCTAATACATATGCATGAGGCGGTTTGGGAGGGAAGAAAGTGGCGATTAAACTAGCACGCATTTGTTGTCCGCCGCATCGGATCTCTCAGGCCGGAGAGGAAAGTGGAAACTAGCTTTCCTTCTGTTGTCCTTGGCCATTCCGCCACAATCAAAGTTCCTATGACATTTATCGATTACGCAATTTCTTATCGCCTGCTTCTGTTTGCCACGCTGAAACAAGATGTCAATCTAAATCATTCCAAATTTTTAATTGACGTATACGGAAGCCAGTTTTCACATTCCACCACAGAAAAAACCTTAAACTAAGTCTTTATCACCAACTTTATATAAAATTTGCGTTGGTCTCGAACTAAAAAAAGTGCTATATAAATAAGCTTGAACTATCAAAAGACGCAAGGTTATTATTATGATTCTGTGTGTGTGTGTGTGTGTGTGTGTGTGTGTGTGTGTGTGTGTGTGTGTGTGTGGTGTAAATGAGCCTCTGTAGGTTTAGTTTTGAATATATTTTCTATTCATAAATATATTAAACGGTAATTCACCATGAAAAGTAAACCTTATTTAAAGTTGGTCTGTCATTAAAGTTGTGCCAACATTGCAGGTCTGTAATTGATCATTAAAGTCATGTTTTTTGTCACCAACATACTCCGGCTTTTCTGCTCTGCAACAAAGTTGTAACACATTTCTTCTTACTTTTATTTTTACTTACATTTTCAAAACTTTCAATTTAACTGTAATTATCTAAAATTTGCCTGCTGTAATTTAACGATAATGTTTAGAATCTTGTCAGTCAGACAGACTTAGTGTAATGCATTTTTTATAGACTCGGGATTTCCCACTTTACAAATTGCAGCTGTATTTGAATAATGAAATACGTTGAGGAATAATTCTTCTAGGAAATGGTCTCTTTGTGTAAAGAAGTTAAATGCAGCACAATTTTGACACGACACCTAGCGGCCATATAGACAAATTCACTCGCTTTACACAATCACGACAAATGTGTATGAAAACGCTGTTGGAGAGATTGTCTTCTGGTTATTCTCTTAAAAGAAGCCATTGGATTAGCAGACAATGCGTAGGAACAATTACCACCTCTCTTTCTGTTTCTCACTCGTGTAACCACAAAACAGCATTAAGCAGCGGAGCCTGACTCGCCCTTCCACTCATTATAGCTGATGAGTAAAGGACAAGTTGGAGCCGGGTCATGAGGTGAGTAGACTTCTCATTAAACCATTACAGTTCCGAGTCCGAGGAGTTCTTCCTGCCCTTTACCGACAGTTTCTACAGACTATGAGGAGAACTATGATAAAGCACCAACTTTATCCGTCATTATCTTTCAAAAGCTGGGCGTGATAATAATCTGCTGCTTTTTTCAGCGAGATGGTGGAGTATCAAAGCGTCTGGCAGGATTTACATACGATTCAGCCCCCGTAATTTCCGTCTGACAGTTATTAATTTCACACATCTTATCACCTGGTTAAGGTTCTAATGCCTCGACAAAGCGGCGGATTGCAGAAGAAAGGGAATCTTTCCCTGAAACAAAGCGTGCTGGAGGAGGTGAGTGATGATCCGAGTGAAGATCTCCGCACTAATTGAATATATTATGGAGGTTTAAAAAAAAAGTGATGATGTAATTAATGCTGCAATTTTGCAAAGATAATATTTTCCAACCATCCTTTACTCATCATCCACTTCTCTGTCCACTATATCTATTGGTGGCTCATCTATCCATCCATCTGTCTGGTAATGACATGTATTTGTCACTCCATTCAATAATCTGATAATTTGTCTGTTGGGTAATATCTGTTCATCATGTATTCATCCATATGGTAAAATTTTTTCATCAATCAATCAATCAATCAATCAACCAACCAATCAAACAATCAATAAAGCGATAAATCAATCAATTAATCAACCTATAAGTCTATCCAACTATCTAGTCTGTATGTCTAAATATTCTTAGACTCTAAATCTGAGAACTCAGTCAGTCTATCTGATAGTCAATCAACCAGTTATTTTATTCTCTCAATCAATCACTCAGTCAGTCACTCATTCATTCAATCAACCAATCAATCAACCAATCAATCAATCTTATATTCTATGTGCCATCACTTTGTTCTTTAGCTCATATGTCTGTCTGTCCATCAGTTCATTCATCTTTTCATCCGTCTATCAACTATCTGTCTATCCATCCATCCATAAACCAACCAACCAATCAATCAATCAATCAATCAATCAATCAATCAATCAGTTCATCATCCATCTGTACATCCATTCATCCATGTTTGTTGTACATTGATATGGATATAAATAGGCTGGAATAATTCCCATAAGTAGCAAACCTTAATTTTAAACAACTTGTCCTCTATACAAATATGTTCTATCAAATGTATACAGTTTTGAAATCTGAACATGCTGCAAAAAAAAACAGGTGCTTTAAAAAAATAAATATAAAAAGAATACATAATATAATTAATACAAGAAAGGTCAGCTAAAGCACTGCATTCTGGGACCTGTAGTTTGTGTCTTCAGTGCTTCATATTGCATATTTCCAATAATGACAGTTTTTTACGCAAAAAACAGACGAGTGTGACACATATGCTGTAACATAATTTATCTCTTAGGTGCATAAAACAGCTTTTGGTGTTTTGTGATAGTATCTAGTGAAGTGTGGAAAAGCAATTGATGTTTAATGTCACGTGGCGTGAAGAGAAGAACCTGCTGCTGATGTTTGAGATGCTGGAACAAGATCTTTCTTCACACTGTCTTCACACTTCTCTGGACGTGAGAATCCGCAGCTTCTCATTGGAATTCATGGAGCTGTACGTGCTGCAAACTTCTGTGAGACCCGTGTCACTGTCACAGGTCTTTGAATTTCGAATCGCCTGTATTTATCACATCAACTGTTTTATTTCAGTGAGAGAGAAACTCTGCAGAATACAGAGTGTGGCAGATTTACCCGCAACACCATAGATCCGCTTGCATCAATCTCTCGTCTCTGAGTCTGATAAATTTGTCTAATAAAAAGGCATAAATATGTAATCTTAAGACTCAGTGTGTGTGTGTGTGTGTGTGTGTGTGTGTGTGTGTGTGGTGCGTGTGTTATATATATATANNNNATATATATATATATATATATATATTAATATATATAATTATTTTTTTTTTCCCTTAGGTTAATCTTTTTGCAATCTTAGAATTAAGATAGATTAAAATTAAATAAATAATCAAGATTAATCCAGGCTTCAATTTTTTTTGCTCAGTTAGCAAGGCCTAGAGGAGTTTGATTGAGTACTTGAGTAAATGGACTTTGTTCCTTTACTAAATATTTTTGGCTACTTGGAAAAAAATATAAACAACTTTTACTATCTACTTGAGTATCTGTGCTTTTTATCAATATTGCCATCTGCAGGGTGCTGAAAGTACTGAATGCATTTTATGAGCTAAATCATAAGAATTAGTGACTTTTTTTCCCATATTTGAGTTTGACAGACTGATTGTTTGTTTGATCTATTTTGTTGTGCCATTTTGAATTTCTTTTCAATATTAGGAAACAAAACCTCATAAATAAAGAGTTTCTTGTTTTTCACATTCCTTGTTGTTTTTGAAAACTAAATTCTAAATCCTGGGTTTTACATCTATCCACCTCTAGAAATTTCAATGTTTGATGGTCGAATCCCGAACTGAGTCGGGCACTTAAGCAAGACACTTAAGACTGACCACTTCTCCGGCACTGTGTGTGTGTGTGTGTGTGTGTGTGTGTTCACTGTGGGACAATTAAAAGCTAAATACTTGTACCTCTACACCCAAGGTTTTGGGTTCAAATCCCGTGTAGTCACCTCAGACGTCTCAACCCTCCTGTTCCCATTGTCCTTTCACACCGGCCATTGTTCTCCGCATTTACAGACGTCTCGGCGTTATCACGGCAGATAGCAGCAGTGACCGCAGGCGGCGAGAAGGCCTTTTCCATTATTCTCTCAGCGTCTCGCTAAAATGCGAGTATGATAAGATCTGCTCTCCATCAGGAGAGGCAAAGAGAAATCCTCACCAATTTCCACGGCTCTGATGGCCACTGTTCTCACTTAAGTCAGCTAGAATTCAAAGCCGCGTCATTCCGGAAGCTCTTCGCTCATCACATCACACGTTCTCACTGAACTCAGGAGACGCAGTGTTCTTCACGTTCTTCACTTTAGCAAACGACGCAGCAGGAGCTGAAGATCAACATACGTCTGCCATGTCGAGCTTCTTCAGATCAAAGTTTTCTGGTCTCTGATTGGCGGATCGGTCTGTCAATTGATTGTCTGTCCCAGATTGATTTGGGTTTCCCTTTCTAAGCATCTGAGAATCTGCGATAGTGTCAAAAATAATGGAAGGAAATTGGAAGGAAACACTGTAGTGCGCACGACTGGAACCAAAATCATTTCTATTGACTTTTGGCATTTGTAATTAATAGGAATATTTGAGTTTACCCCACAGAGCATGCTTTTTATGGCAAGCAATTATGAAAAAAGTATTCATCGACAAATTATAATGAACATCCAGGTAAGATCATTCCAGGCCTTCAGTGGAGACGTTGAAGGCCCAGGCGGCCATGTTTGCGTCCGGCCTGCAGAGAGTTTGCAGCTCAATGCCGTGTGATTGTCGGAGAAACGCAGCTCTCAAATTGAGCGATGAAGTAATTGGAAGAGCCCAGTCAAACATAAAATTAACTCGGCGTAATCACATCAATAAAGCAGAGGAATGCTTCAGATTAGCCGAACAGCGACGCCATTTCTACTGCTCCAGACAAACAGGCAATCACAGCGTCTTCATTAGACCAGACCCGCTCACTGACACGCTGTACAACAGCCCAGAGACAATGAAAGATGGCAAACTATGTTGGTATCACAATAAATGCGGAATTAGATGCTCGATCTTAATGAAAAGTCTTTGCTATCGCTGTCTTTATCACTTTTGCTATGGTTGATTTCATCATGTGTTTGTGTGTGTGTGTGTACAGTAAAGTGTGTTTGCATGCATGTGTTACAGTACAGTATCTAGAACTAAAATATACTGCAATTGTCGCAGAACTGTGTATCATGTCAGTGTGTGTGGATTCACTAACAATAAATTACTATTCATGATATGACGTTGACAATACTGTATGATTCTTACGATTAGTTAAGTGTGAATAAATATAATTTAGTCAATTTAATCAGAAATAAAATATTTCTTATATTGATTATGTGACAAAAAACATAACATGCATAAAAAGGTTTTCTTTTCAAAAACTAAAATAAAAAAGCCATTAGAATGTTTAAAAAATACCAAATGTAAAAGATGTATCAGAGCTAATTTACAAATCTGCATTTCTATTTTTTCCAAACAAACATTAACATTTCTAAACATTATAATTAGATCAAGTCAAAAGCCAGCAAAACATTTAGCTAAATAAGTGCTTATCAATTATTTTTGATTATTTGGTCCCACCCAGTGTTGTGCAAGTTACTTCAAAATTGTAATACATTACATATTACTTATTACTGTTTGTAAAAAGTAATAAGTTACATTACAATATTACTCTCTCAGAAATGTAATATATTACATTACTTATATATTACTTTTAAGTTACTTTCACCAAGTCGAAATTAACGTCCCTAAATAACAATATTTAGGTGACTCGTAACAAACAATAAGGTCCATTTTACTTGTACAGTAATTTGCTACATCCAGTAGAAGGCATAGTTTTGTAGCCTATAAGGACTGTGGCTTGTCCAAGCAATAATACATAGTCTATAATTGTAGGGTGGCCATATATATATATTGATTTCCAAAAAAGAGGAAAACCGACGCGGCAAATTTTAGACAGGCTTCTCGGAGGTTGATGAACATGCTTTAATATGCTTCAATGGTGCTAAACTATATATATATATATATATATATATATATATATATATATATATATATATATATATATATATATTATATATCTGTGTGTGTGTGTGTGTGTGTGGTGTGTGTGGGTGTGTGTGTGGTGTGGTGTGTGTGTGTGTGTTGTGTGTGTGTGTGTGTGTGTGTGTGGTGTGTGTAAAATGTAAAATTGTAAAAATATGTAAAAACTTAAATATGTAACAATTTTAGTCTGACTTTTTTCCACAATAAATAAATTAATAATATGAAATGAAGTTCTAAATATCAACTCTTTTGTTGGAAAATCCAGCTTCAACAATATATCTAATAATAACTACAATGTCTCTATTAGTGAACAATATTAGCAGGCACGTTTTTATTTGACAGATAATTTAATAATATAGAAAGTTTCACGTGTAATGGTCCTTTGAAAAAGATGGAAAACCGGACATTATCGTGAATTTATAAAATCTGCCCGGATGTCGGGGGAAAAGACGCTTGGCAACACTAATAATTAACATTAATAAGTGGTGAAAGTATGATAGACATAACGCGATTTTCCTCCAAAGTCTGTGGATAACTCAGGTATATTTTATATCAGACACAACATGACTATGTAAAGTTCAGTCCCGTTTTATTCATTTTGAATGACTTACCACACAATACTGTCCTGCTTTCTGGCCATAAAGTGTAGACGACAGTGTCGTTGCTGTTTTCTTTCTCTTCAGGTCGAGCGGTCTAATGGGGCAGCTCCAGGTGTTTTTAATTGCTAGTGCTCTTTTTTATGTTTACACAGAGGTTGCATTTCACCACAATGTTCTTGTTTTTTACAAAACTGAAATAATGCGCATAAGACCATCTCGGGAATGTACCTTCGGATTTGCCGCGAGTTCGCGACCCGCCCTGTGACGTAGGCAGCCGCAGTGACGCAAGCCTGGCGGATCCAAAGGCAGCACACCTCGATCTCAGAGCCAATAGGAGCACACCTCGAGCTCAGTGCAGCGTTACAAAATACAACGCTCCACCAGCGAACGACTTACGCGTCTATTTACGAACAGGAAATATTAAATGTTTGATTTATTGTCTTGAATGTGAAAGATTTGATGTAACGCAAGCGTTACTTGCATGTAACGAGTAATATATTACTGAAAATACACAAAGTAATAAGTTACACTACCGCGTTACAGCAAAAAGTAATATATTAGTGTAATATGTCAGTCAGTCATCTTCTACCGCTTCATCCTTTACAGGGTCGCGGGGAGCTGGCGCCTATCTCAGCGTCTTAGGGCCGGAGGCAGGATACACACTCTGGATTGGTGGCCAACCATTCGCAGAGCGGGACACACAGACAAACACATTCACACACTCACTCATACCTATGTGGTCAATTTTCCAATTCCAATTAGCCTGAAGCGCATGTTTTTGGACTGTGGGAGGAAACCGGAGACCCGGAGGAAACCCACGCAAGCACGGGGAGAACATGCAAACTCCACACAGAACGGCCCCGGCCGGCCTTGAACTCACACCTCAAGTGTCAAACGGAACCATCTTGCTGTGAGGCGACAGCGCTAACCACTGCGCCACCGTGCCGCCCTAGTGTAATATGTTACTTTTGTAACGCGTTACTCCCAACACTGGTCCCACCCTATAAAAAGGTAAAAGGTAAAATGCCCACAATTATTATTATTTGTCATGGTATAGACTTTAAGAAAAAAAATGGTATATAGCTATAATTATTAGTCTATATAAATATCTATATCATAGCTTTAATAATAATAATAATAATTCAACCTTTATTAGTCCCTCAGTGGGGAAATTTTTTCTCTGCATTTAACCCATCCGACACGAACTCGGAGCAGTGGGCAGCCACTGCCCACTGTCACTTTTCGAGTTTCATTAACTCGAAAAAGAAAAACTTTGGATTGGCTCAAAAAAACCCAAAACTAACTATGGGTAATTGTTGGTGTAAAAGAAAAGACTTGAAGTGTGTCACATTCCATGAAATGGAAACATAATTAATAAATTAAAATAAGTAGTTATTCACATTGACTAGCTAGGGCAAGCTCTAGTACACTACTGCCACCTAGTGCATTTACACCTTATTCTGGGGGCGCAAATACATGTTCTATGGGGTCTTCTGTGACCCGCTAGCCTCTCTACGGGATTGTCGGACCGAATGATCTCGTCCACTTGCTTAAAACAAACATTTTATTTCCGACTTTGCTGACCCCAGATCAGTTTCTACATCATGAGCGGTTCAGATGTCTGATGGTGCTCAGGGGCAAATCCCTCCATGCTGCCTCCTTGTGGAGGGGCTTTTTAGTGACATCAGACAGCAGGTTTGGCTCGGTAAGCGCGAGCTGTCTGTTTGCTGACCGAGTCTCCGTGTTCATCGAGCGATTTACTTCACCACGGGGTCTTCAGGGTCGCTGTGGAGACTCCTGCTTGATTACGAATTTGTTATCTGAAGAAATCTAACAGCCAAGCGGTAAATGACTATTGAACACACTCCAACAATGCCGGTGTCAACTGTTTTTTTTCCGTCCGCAGGGCGAATAATGATGTGGGATTTCAAAGCCCAATTGTTTCACAAAAGCAATTAAGCCTGGCGTGTGCGACGCTCGGCTCTAAATCTCTCAGCGAGCCGAGATTCCAGCGTAGGTTTGGAGGGAATCTGTATGCACGGCCAACTCATCCTCAGATCCTGCTCAAGATTCCCCCTTTAATGCTGCCAAAACCTTCCCATTTATGTCTTAAGGAACAATTAGCGCCTGAGTTTCACGCTTAACGTCCGTCTCCACCCCAGGCCTCTGTTGATCTCGTTTCCAATCATCTCGGGCCTTGTCTTTTAATTACATCCGATTTTCATGGACGGCACTGCAGTAACAAAGAACTAATGCCAAGCTAAAGAAAGACATACAGTAAAGGGAGCTGATGGAACGTGGTCGGGAATGGAACCGTAGGAAATTGTGAAGGGAACACACACACATACACACACACACACACACACACACACACACACACACACACACACATACACAGATACACACTGGTCATACTGATGCTGTTTAATCTGTGGAGACTGGGTTCAGATTGAGTCTTACTCAAACTAAGTATCTGGGATCTCAATCTGAAAAAAAAAAATAAATGAGAGTTTATCAATACGGCCACTAGGGACCAGAGGTGTAATGAGTACCTGAAAACCACACTTTAATAAAAGTACGGACAGTCACGTCACCAATTTCAAGAAGACTTGAGTCTTGTAAAGAATCTAATTTTAATAGAACTTAAGTACAGTACTGTATTTTGCTATTTTAGTAGTGAATTTAATCTAACATTTAAAAATTACCAATAAATGTAAAAACGAGAAACTATTTATGAGGTTCTATTTTGGATTATGTAAAAATGAAATTTAACACTTTTAGTTTTTAAAGTCGCAGAACAAAATCGATTACAAAAAAAAGTTTGTCTCAGTCAAACTCAAATGTTCAAAAAGAAATGTAGAAAAAGATGCTGACTTGTCGCTCATAAACACAATGTAACTGTTACGAACAGGCGACGGCGGTTTGGCAAACACGGGCTTTTACTAGAACAAAACTGAAGAAGAAGAACAAAAATGAAGATGACTGAAGAGGAGTGTGAAAAATATCAAACCGTATCAAAATTGTGCTGCAGTGAAGTTACACACTAAAAGTGAAGTGACACAAACCAGGAGCAGCGGGCAGTCTTAAGCAGTGTTTCGGGGGGCTCGTGGGGGTCAGTGTCTTGCTCAAGGACACTTGCAGAACCAACCAGAGCGGGATTCAAACCAGCAATCTCTTCGACACAAAGTCCAATTCCCTACCTGTTCTAGAACTCCTTCTAGTTCTAAAACCCAGTTTTTTTTTTATTTATAGACATAGATTAAGGAAAGGTCACAAGTGAAGGATAGAAGTGAAGCTGTAGATCGATTTCTCTGTGTACATACTGACAGGACAGAAATCTTGACCTTGAAACTTGAACCTTGACCCAGTCCAGTGAAGCACTATTACTAACACCAATCAGCCGCCGACCTTTCATCTTCAGCATTTGTTTGCTCTATAAATCACAGCTGACGGAAGGCTAGAAGACTTCAGGCACTTCTCCTAACGCCGCCCCTTGAAGATGAAGTGTGATGTTTCCATTTCAAGCTGGCGCAGTAATCATCGGTGAGCTGACCCGTTCTCCGGTGGAGCCTTGGGAGCCGGTTTTTCATTCCTCTGCCCGGCTGACGTGTGTCAGGTGTTGTTTGGGAACGTTAACAGGTGAACCCAGGCGATCCCGCAGACTGAAGAAGGTTTGTAGGTGCGGGACGCTTTATTTAAACAGAAGCTGAAGTGCAGATGTTGAGAAGCTGTTCGTGAGATTTATTGTGTGTCTGGCAGGTTGTTGCAGAAAATAGCCGACTAGTGGAGGGCGGGTTAGATAAGGGAGAGAGCTGACAGGAGATTCATTTTCTTTCTAGGCAGTAAAGCATGGCGATAAACAGAGTGTCAATCACCGGGATCAGACGTCGCCAAAAACGCGGCGCGGTTCTTTACTCTGCCGTTTAAGCGATGTTTGCCTCCGCGTCAAACGCTTTAACCATGTCAGATCGCTGCGCGCGTGCAAACACAAGGCATTTCCGGAGTTTCGAAGCATTTACTTCAGCAGTTTTGATAAAATTTGGAATGAAAGTTTGCCATATAATATGAAGCAGAATTTACAGGAAAGAAGTTGTTTAGTCTACTGCTACTAAACTTGTTTTGTCTATTACGTTTACAATGGCTGAATTAATTTGGGCTAGTTGTCTAGTTTAGATTTCCTGAACTAGAATGTTAAACGTTTACGTAGTTAAAGTAAACGTTCTACTACTGTAACTAAACTAGTTTTGTCTAGTTATAAAGTTTACAATGGCTGAATTAATTTGGGCTAGTTACTGAACTAATTTTGACTAGTAAAAGTTTAATCCAGCATTCATCAACACAATTTGACTAGTAAAAGTAGTTTGGTCTAGAGATACCGATCTAGGTTTATCTTGTTAATAAATTTACAATGGTGTCTGTGTCATCTTTGGTCTTAATTAGTATGGCTAAACTAATTTTAACTAGTTGTGCAGCACGGAGTTCCTAAACTAGTTTCTCTAAAGTCATTTAGTCTTAAGTTGTGATTAGTTCCGGCAAGTAAAAGTTTAGTATGTTGTTACTGAACTAGTTGTAACTAGTAAAAGTTCAGTCCAGCATTCATGAACAAAATTTGATTCATAAAAGTAGTTTGGTCTCCTGACTAGTAAACTGAAGTTCAGCATTAAGTACAGTTGTTAAAATAAGCAAAAGCATTTTTATTCTTTTAACTCATTTTTAACTTATTTTTTTATTCCTGGGCAACAGGGAGCTTGAAACAAATCCTGGCTGGATGGCCAACCAATCACAGAGCGGGACAAACACACACACACACACATTCACACTCTCACACACCTAAGACTCCAAATCTGGAATATGGATTATATATGTGCGTTTATGCTGTACGTTTGTATACACATATAGTTATAAAGAGTAACATGTTATATATTACTTATATAGACCTTGGGTGCTATAGCAAATTTCTTTTGCAGTCAGCAGTAGTAGAAGACTTTGGAATCTCAAGCTACTCTGAACCTGTAGAACTCCGTGGCTTCCTGACCAAACACGCTTGCGCTGACTCACGCGTCACCTTTGCGATTCTCTCTGACGGGAGTTTCCTTTGACATTGGACCTTTTTTTCGGGGCAGCCTGAAGCTATTCTGAAGAAAGACGGTATCAAAATCAAATCGGTTCTTGGTCAGTGGAAAGGTCACTCCCCGGACATATTTTCCTGGAGGTGGTTTGGTAAATTTCCTCTTTGTCATTTCTAAATCTTTGAAGATGTCTCTCTCAGTTACATGGACATGTGACAAATACAACTGCTGCTCTATTTGGTACAGTAGCTAACTTTTAAAGTTCTTTCTTGCTAGTATTTAAGCTATATAGATAGTACTTTAAGTACTATCTACATAGCTATAGATAGTACTTTTTGTAGTACTTTAAGCTACAAAGTACAATACAAAAGAGGTTACCAGTAATTTCTAAAATAATTCTAACTAGTTGTTTATTTTAGTGTTTTGAAATCATTAATTGCTATAAAAGCTTTAGTAACCACAAAAAGTTGTTTAGTATGTTGTTGTTGTTGTTGACTTGATTGTTTTGTCTGGTTGTTAAGTTTAGTTCAGCATTGAATATATTTTGTCTGATACGTTAAATTTGATCTTGATATAGTTTTGACTAGTTGTTTAATTCGGTGTTCCTGAACAAATTTGCTATTGTACCAGTTCTTGAATTTGTAATGGTTTGTTAATGTTATTTATTCTAGTGTCTTTGAACTTGTTTTTATTATTGATCATTTTTAGTCGTGAGTTTTTGAAACAACACTGCTTAATCTACTGTTACTGAATTAGTGCTATGATTGGGAGGCAAGTTGAGACTCAACTTTAATATAAACGGTAAGTGTTTTATTGAAGTCTATAAGGAAAGAAGCGTAGTCACAATACAGGCAGCATGTCGAACCAGGTTGGGCAGAGACAACGACAAAAAATCGGGAACACGGGCAGAGATCAAAAACCATGAAGATGCTTATTGATATTGGCAGATAATCCATTTTCAATGAGAGCAAATCAGGAACCCAAAAAAATGTGGCCAGTTCCGGAGTTCCACAAGTTTTATTCAAGCTTTCCTGAACTAGTTTTGATCCTGATAAATCATTTGGAGCAGTTTCTGAAAGTCTCAGCCATTTTTGTTCTACTTTCCACAATGGTCAAAAACTGATAAAATCAGTGTAGTTTGATTCTTTTTTTATGACGTCTAAGCTTTTCCGGAACATTTCACCAGTGCCACGTGTTGCCTTAACATTTTAGTCTACATTTAAGATTCACGTTTTTTATTGTACGTTTTTTTAAATTGATAAAAAATTTTTACTTTCCGTTAACCGAACAATCCTGAAACGCTACTTTCTCTGAACTGATGGGATATAAACGGATAAAAGGATAACACACGTCGGAATCAAGTGTCCCATAATGCTTTGCCTTTGAAGTCGACAGAGCAGCTCTTGGGGGCAAATGGAAAAAACGGATGGGAAAAAAAATCGAAGAGCAAAAGAGATGATGAAAGATGTGATTTCCCTCTCAGTGTTTGCTAGAAAAGAAAAGCTCCTTCCTCTTGATCAGAGGTGGCAAAACACAGGCCAAGAAAGCATCAGTCCCCCTGCGCCCAGCAGAAGACTTTAATTGATGTCACGGACCCTTTAGTATGAAACCAATCAGAGCGTCATTATGTTGGCCGACACTTTGCTGTGGGCCACAGACACGGTCATGTTCGTCAGACGACCAGGAAAACAATGGAAGCTCTAGCTTATTTCGAGAAGAAATTCCTTTAACTAACTTGTTTTTTTTTATTTATGTTTTTTGAATACTTTACTTTATTTATCAGCTAGTTAGTAACTTTGATTATGTTCAGTGTCTTTGTTGTTGTGTTATAATAATAGTACAGTAATTATACTAGTATTAGATACTAAGTTTTAGATATGGTAAATTTATAGTAAACAAGTGTTGCATAATGAACCCGTTAAACCAGAATATAAGGTAGAATTAGAAGTGATGACCAGACATTCCTCTCCTCCAACAGACACATATTCTCCAGTTTTTGTTGTTACGTTTATGTCCATTGTTTGATGACATTGGACTCTGGCTATGACCAGTGAACAGCAACGACACGAGAGTGGCTCGGAAAACAAAACTCTCTGATGGAGTCCATTGTCATCCCACATCAGATGCTCCAGGAGACACCAGTCTTCCTTCATGAGCCTGGAGCTACAAGACATCATTCAGATGCGTCCAGAGCGACTTCTTCTTCCATCTGATGCTCTAGTGTAGATGCCGTGGATCACTCGGGACCTCAGTAGAAGAGAAAACAGAGAACAAAGGATCCTATTCGGCTTAGATGAATTTCAGTAATTCTATTGAAGTTTTGAAGCTCTAAGTGGAATAAAAAGTTCCGATAGGGTATCTGAATCAGGCAGCCTTGTTATTTTACAACTATGCTATATTGAACGGCTCAAAACTGTTGATTTGGTTTTGCGTTTTTAACATTCACCATCTTGCTCAAGGACAAATCAGAAACCTCTTGGAGACAAGTCCAATTTCCTACTACTGCACCACAACTGCCCATTGTGTCTGCCATTTTTGTCCATCTTCTGGTCTCCTGTCGCCTGAAATGGCCCGAAAGCATTCTCCTATAGTTCTGTTCTGTTTTTAACATTATACATATGTCACAGAGAAGAATTTGCAATTAAATCAAGTTTTAGTTTTGAGACTGCGCAAATTAGGCACACAAACAGTTTAATGTATCTGCAAGTACTCCATTAAATGCTTGCGGAATGGAATTGGGAGAAAGCGACATCGCAAATCTCATTCATTAAGAATCAGCTAATTAGAAAAGGCCCGAGGCGGCGCGAGAGCGAGCGAGCGCTTTCATTACACCAGCACAACTGATGTCAAGAGTGTAAATGGAGTGAACAGCACTTCGGCCTCCAGCTCCGTTCATCTCCTCGTGACGATCCTTCAGCTTCGCTCCTTCCTCACACTTTGGTCGAGTGATTGTTTTTTCCAATTCAGATTTACAAAAAGACCCAAAAAAGCACAAGAGAAGCTTGTTAATTGGGTTTGTTGGAGTATTTAAACTTCCCTTCTCGAGTCGTGCCATGACGCCAGCGATAATGACACAGAAGAAAAACCATTTCTGCTGGTTTAGCCCCATTTAACTCATTTATGGTTTTCGGCAAAAACCATCTGAATATATAATGATGTCGATATATAAAGCGATAATGAAAAAAATACGCTTTTATTATACCCTATGACTAAATCAAGATTGTGCACTAAGGTTGTGGCAGCTTGACAAAGTGTCTTGTCTGTTTGTGTATTTTCTCAAGTGCTATGTATTTAATTTTACGTAGACATTTCGGTGGAGGTATTCACATATCGTAGACATTCTTTTATCCATGACATGTAGAAACAAGCAGTGGTGTGAAGTACTTGAGTAAATCGACCACCCGCTCACTTTACTTAAGTATTTTTGCTGCTTTGTACTTTTCTGAGTATCCAAAATATAAGCAACTTTTACTCTCTACTTGACTACATTTGTGATTATCTGTACGCTTTACTCCACTACATCTGAATGGACACTTACCGAACGGTTACATTGCTACAATCGTTACATTGTGATTGTGTGAGACATGTCGACATCTTTTCCTACACCGGTTAATTTCTTATGCAGACTAGGTGATACGCCATCTACAGGGTGCTGAAGGTACTGGATGCTATTTATGAGCTAATAGCGGTGGCACTTTTTTACACATATGAGTTTGACTGAGACTGACTTTTTGTTCTTTTTTATCAATATTGTTCTGCCATTTTTAAACATTGAGTTACATTTCATTTCTATATTAGGAAACAAAACCTCATACAAAAAGAGTTTGTTGTTTTTGTAATATTATAGTAATTTGTACAGTACTTTTACTAAAGTATGATTTTCAGGTACTCTTTATACCTTTGGAAACAAGTCGTCTGTATTTCACACCTCAAGTTAAAATAACTAGCCGATGCCATTAATCAGACAATCGGCTAGTAACATAATGCAGATGATCTTTTAATTCAAAATCTGTGAAATGAGAAAATGCAATTTCATTATTAATACGTAAGATTATCAGGACCCGAATGAATTCATGACTGAGGTCAACGCACAGGAAATCTTCTCAAACGTCTCGGCAAGTATCAAAAGACCAGGCGAGGTTTGCAGCTCAATCTATAATAGCTTCATGCCTTGGCTGATAATGAAATTACTCATGTTGTAGAAGGATTTTTTCCAATCCAGATTGGCCTGAAATCCAATTATACATTTACTCAGCGGAGAACATCTTTCATGAGAAAATGGCCGTTTAACGGGGAATGAGAGTTAATAATGTACTAGCAGCCGCTCTGTTCGGCACGCGGGGGGTTAGATCGGAACAATACATCCAAGGTCGAAGCCTTTAGGTTAGAAAACATGCACGGACTCCTCGCTGAAAGATTCTACACCGGATCAATGATCTCCCAGCCTCGTGTCACTGGAGAGCTTAGCGGGCGTTTTAATGGCGTGAGTCTGCAGTCTGTTACGCTCAGATGGGACTTGGTGAAAAAAAAAAAAGCCCACCTCTCAGCCCAAGGCCAGCGCTTTACTACTGCTAATATTACTGACGTTCATTTCAGTTCATTAAGAAATTGAGCTGAAATGGCTGGAATGTTACTGCGTTAGCGATTGCGCTGTCTCGGTTCAGTATTTCCATCTATCCATCCATCCATCCATGCAGCCATCCATCCATCTATCTTCACTACACTAGAGCAGGTAGATAATTAAATCAATCAAGTTCGTAGTTAGATATCTATCTATCTATCTATCTATCTATCTATCTATCTATCTATCTATCTATCTATCTATCTATCTATCTGTCTGTCTGTCTGTCTGTCTGTCTGTCTGTCTGTCTGTCTGTCTGTCTGTCTGTCTGTCTGTCTATCCATCTATATGTCTGAAAGTGTGTCCATTTTTTTAATTATTCATTCATCAGTGTCTGTTTGTGTTTGTTCGTCCTGTCCTCTTTTCATCTGTTGTTTATCTGTCTGTCCTTCTATAAAATGTGAAACACTGAATTGCTTCACCTTCTCCATTCAACTCTGCGTGGAATCCAGTCATATTCATCAATATTCCCGTCAGATCATTCCGGCCGCTGTTAGCATTCAATCTGTGCGCGACGGAGCGAGGAGACGTGGACACTTAGCCACCGCTCATTATATTATTCAGCGCCATCGACCCGTCACTGACCAGTAAAAGTCACATCGGTCCATACCATCGATATCTCCACGACGTCTGATGCTCCATCAGGAGGAATGGAACTGTTTCATCTTACTTATTGATCCTCGCACATGAATATTGATTTTCACTGGTGCTGCCAATATTTGTGAGGAGGTTTGTCATTTGTAGAAACGGGGATTTCTCGCAGACAGACATGACAGCGGAGCAGAACTTTTATTCCAACACTAACTAACCGAAACGTAACTGGGTGGAAATCTGGAACATAACTGGAGATAAATCAACTATTCATCAGCAAAGACGAGACTCGAGATTGCGGAAATTGTATGAGTATTAGTACAGTAGGATATTAATAAAGGCGTTTAGATGATTCTGCTGTAATTTTTCCAGTGAGACTCTTAGATTATTCATGGCCTTTGCTGATGCTATTTTAGTAGTGAATCTGCTAACGAATCTCAAACCACCAGCAGAAAAAAAAAAAAAAAAGCAACTCTGATGTTCAGATCACGGTTCCATTACTACAGGAGGAAGAACTGAACAGTGCTGGAAGAAATCACAGTTTTCAGCGATTGAAACAGCTTTAAGTAACAGAACCTCCTGCTTGTTCAGGGTCTCTCACAGAATAAAGGCCTTCAAAAGCTTTCAAGGCTCGTGTGATGAAAAATACCTCCACAATTCTCCGAAAATCAAGGTCAAGACAAACATCAGATCTGCCATAACTTGAACAATTACTTAGTTTTAAATGTTTTAAGCCAGTGTTACAAGTATTAGCTGTTACAATATAATCATTTATATTTGAGTTTCTTCTTTGTGTGTGTGTGTGTGTGTGTGTGTGTGTGTGTGTGTGTGTGTGTGTGTGTGTGTGTGTGTGCATGTGTTTACGTACAATTTTTTAAATTTTATTATAAATCTCCCCTTCATGAATGCAATGTGTGTGTGTGTGTGTGTGTGTGTGTGAGTGAGTGCGCGTGTGTGTGTGTGTGTGTGTGTGTGTTCTTCTTTCATCTAATACGGCTTGTGTTGGTGCAGTTCTCCTCTAGACGTTGGGTCGAGTACTGACACTAGGCTACACCTCATCAATTTATCAGCAATCTGACTCGCTTCTGCGCTTTACTAAGGACCAATGAGAAGACTCATATTGACTAAATTAATTTGCATACACTGACCTCAAATAACAAAACAACAATTCATGAATCTAATTTTCTTTCGATATATTTAGACCCCACATTTCACCAACAAAAGTCTGTGCTTCCTAATAATAAAAGATGAAAACAGTACGTAACAGAAATAAATAAAAAACAATTAATTCATAAAACACAGCACTGAAACAGAAAAAAATAAAAGTACATAATAAAAGCCTAAAATCTTCGTCAACTAGAGCCTGGTAAAATCAGTGTACACAGCCTGAATAACCCCGTCCCCTTAAGTCTTTAAGCGTGTTATGGGGTCCACCAGGATGAGCTTAGTATGTCTGTAATGTACTGACGGGCCTGTCCATGTAGAACTCCTAAAGTTACCAATAAAACTTTTTAAATCAATTCTGAGCTTGTCTGGAAGCCAGTGAAGTAAGAACAGAACCAGACTGTTCTTGGTTCCTCAGTTTCTTTGCAGAGTTTTGGAAGGTCTAGAGGCAATTTCATGTCAATTTATGACCGCACGTAAAGACAATGTACAATTATCTAAGAAATAAACGTACATTATTTGCAATTAAATATGAACTAAGAAATAAACGTACATTATTTACAATATTTTACGCACAATTTGAAAGCATTCTTCTTAGTTTAGAAATGCTCCTTGAATGATAGAAACTGTTATTCTTATTGACTTCTGTCTAGACATGGAGTCTAGACAGAAGTCAAAGTGCATTATGAACATTAAAAAATGAAGCTCTTAATCATTAAATTTTAAAAAAGAGTTATCTTGAAAACCTGTCTTTGGAATTTGTTTCCAACAAGAATAAAATTGGACCCAAGACTGAACCTTGTGGAACCTCACATGACAAAACAGCCACAATTATGTCTGCCACAAGGTCACTGTATGCAAATAAATTAGTCCATTCCAAGTATTTTTATTGGTCCTTAGAAAAGCACAGAAGCGAATCAAATCTCTAGTCTAGGGTGTTACCATGGTGTCAATATTCAACACATCGTCTCATTTGATTTTGCCAGCGAAATTGAGGATACACAAGAAAGCAAGATGTGTGCGTGTCCATTTGCACCTGTGTGTGTGTGTGTGTGCTCTTTTTTCTTCTTTCATACAGAAAATGGTATAGGTATGTGTTTGTGCATCTGTGTTTGTTTGTTTTTGTGGTTGTTTGGTTATTTGTTTGTTTCCAAGAGTGATTGGATCCGTGTGTGTGTGTGTGTTATGTATGTATAGACCCATTGCAAACGTAAGCGCATTAGGTGGAAATCAATGAGGAACGTGGGCTGTACATTTAAGCCATTGGAGCTTCTCAAACATAAAGTCCTGATTGCAATTGAGATAATGATAAACAGAGCAAATTAACGCCAGCAAATTGAAAAAGGAGGATATCTCGAGGCTTCCTCATTCATCTGTTCATTCGGGGAGAGTCGTTTTCCCTCTAGCGATTCCATTTAATGCTTTTTCTTAGTCAACTACAAACAAAAGAAGAGATTTCAGTGACTGTCCTGTTTTTCTTTTTTTCTGTTAATCATATGCATAATTAATTTACAATTAAATTATTTTAGAAATTATTCTGAATATCCAAACACATCATAAGAAAAAAGTGCTTGCACAGAACAAATGTACTCATTATTTACTAATTTTAAATTACATAGGACATTTATGAATGGTAACATTTCAGAACGTTTTTATAGTATAAAAAATTATTTGGTTGCTGATGTATTTTAATAGTGGGGCTAAGAAGAAAGGCGTAGCTTACATCTAATGAGCGACCAATCGTGCTGAAACTAACCCAGTCAGTTGTTTAAAATGGTCAAATCTTTTTTTTCTATCGAATAAAAAGAAATAAAAAAGAATAGTGTTAAAAGAATAAAATTTAGATAAAAGAATAGTGCCGGGCCGGTGCAAATGCATTGTTAAAATATTATTTATTTTAATATCAGCCCTCTATATTTTACACAGTCTCTCCCACCGCTCCACTTACAGACACTTAACCCACCATTCTCTGGCTGAAAGTCAAAGCTCCACTTAGTCGTGAAGCAACATCTCAGAGGCTTTTCACCCCAGCTCCTAAATGAAACTGGGTGAAAATGGAACATAAATTGGAAAAAAAGAACCACAGCTGTTAAATTTTGTCCTGCGGACGAGCACGGCTCAGATGAACGTGATTCTTCCGTTTCTCGTAAGGTAATGGACAGCCAGGTTTTAATAAGCGAAAGTGAACAAAGCAAAATAAAAGGTCGCGCAGAGTTTCCTCCTCCACTTCTTCAATAACCAGGTTGCTCAAATTCAATATTCCTCATGGCTGAATAGAATACAAATGCAATGCTGGTCTCGCAAAGGCTGGCATTTCTTACGTTTTCCATATTCATAGACAATTTCCTCTTCATTGACGAAACTGATTGAATGCAATTGTTGGGTGGAAGAAGTCTCGGACGCAGGCGTTTAGTGAAGCACAGAATTTTCTGGAATCTGGATGGCAGGACTGAGAGTCGGATGAATGGAGGGATGTTATGATGGAGAACCAGAATTAAGTGTCAATTATTAACAACTGCTCTTAAACAAAATTGCGTTCACTCAACTTGCTTGTACAACTAGCAGCGACTGGATTCAGTTCACACCATTCGCCTATTCAAATTCAGTTACACATTTTTAAAGTGTTTTTCTTCCTCCTTCAGGTTCTTTTCTCTAAACTTGTCGTCTTCTACAACACAGCTCCTTTAGCAAGAAACACACGTTTGAACAGAGTCAGTTCGATTGTGGACTCTAGTCACATGATCTTCGGCTTTCTCTGGCTCAATTTTCAACGTTTTACGCTTGGGCTGAACGCACCGGCGTTGAGTGAGATTCTTAGCGTGTGACTGCTCACACCTGTGGCTGAGAGCTGTCCGTGGTCCTGAAGCTTCAGAAGGCGCTGTCCCTGGTCCTGAAGTTTCTGTGGGTGCTGTCCCCGGTTCTGCAATTTGCTGGCGTCCCACACATCATAAAATACACAGACCACAGAAATAAATTTGGTAATTCAAATTCAAGAATAAACCTCCATTTATTCTCACTCTCTCTCTTTGTCTTTTTCTCTTTCTCATTTATTCTTTTTCCATGACTCCTGTACTAACCCTTACTCTTGCTCTCTCTCGCTCTCTCTTTACCACACTCTTCCTCACTATTTTTTTTTTTTCATTTTCTCCCTTTCTCCCTTTTGTATTTCTCATTCCACACACACACACACACACACACACACACACACTTCATCATATATGCCTCTAAGAACCTATTTGTTCTTCTAAAGTTACTGGCAGAAAAACAAATAATTAAAGATTAACATTACATTTTATGACAAAATTAACTCTCGGTTCGCAAATAAAGTCAATTCACTATTGAAGTTCATGACCCCTTCAGAATCATTGCACACACACACACACACACTGACTTATTTTTATTTCACTTAAAACCAGGATTTTGTGCAATTCAATCTTTTTTTCTGATCAAACTGTCAAAACAGCCTTTTATATTTATTATTTAAATGTCATCATGCTTATTTGTTTGAAATGATTTAGTTGTTACAATTTTCTTTCATTTTAGTATTTTATTACACTTGTTTTTATTCATATTTATATGCATATTAATTTATTTGTATTATTATATGCATATTAATGTTTATTTGTATATTTTTTGTGAATGCTCTTTATATATCGACTACTTTATACTTTATATATCGACTGCTATTTCAGGAGTCACATAGAACTGTTAGAACAAAATGCCACAGTCAAAGTAAATCTGTTCTTGGAGGAAAAAGTCTTGTGTTTGTGTGACTTCCGCCTAATCAATGATAGATGTTTTGTCAGGACATGGAGGAAAATCCTCCGCTCGATGTTTCCCCGGCTGGAATATGTCTCACATCTGATTCACAAGCCCCTCTGGCTGGTTTTCAAAGGCAACTTTTGCGAACTGCGAGGGTCATTAGAGCGGCGTCCACGGTGGAGATCGGTCCGAGACGCTCTCCAGGGACGTCTGCCGAAGAACTTCTACAGCTCCGTCACAATCCACTTCAGTTCATCTGTCTGAACCGCTGAGATCTGAGCCACTGCACTTATAGAACCGCCGCCGCTCGGGGAAATTCTCTCCTTGATTTTATTTCATCACACACCAATGACTTTTCCGTCTTTCTTTTGTCAGAAAGCTTGTTTTACAGCTTCTAAAAGTTTGTCTTTCACATTTTCAACAACTTCTGACTCGCAGATTCAATTCACTGTCGGGCCCAGGGCCACACGAGGTTAACTTTAACCAGCCACTGTTAAAGGTCTGTCTCCATGTGCAAAACCCTTTTACTTGCTTGATTTAAATACGCATTTGTTTCATTTTAAAGCTGCTTTGTGATTTGCCAAAATATGCAGTGTGTCAAGAAATGCCGATCGGTTCCATACACACATCGAAATGTGTTATTTTAAGGGGTCTATCAAACATAAACTGAACTGCTCAATATATATTTCCTAAATTTGTTGGTATATCCGCAAAGCAGATTCCGAGAACTTAACGAATGTGTTAATTAATCAGCTTTAATTAGACTCACGAGCAAAACTTGAGATGCAATTTTTAGGTTACAGTGACGTCACAGCGCCCCCCAATGGCCAACATCAGCTTAAAAGTTTAAAAGCAGTTTAAAAACTACTATCCGGAAAAATGCCAACATTCCGATAGCTGCTAATTAAATAAACAAGGAAAAAATTATTAAAGTTGCAAAAGTGGAAAACAGTTTTCAACTCTCAAAAAGGTTGCAAAAACTATAATAAAGAAAAAGTTAAAAAGTAGAGGAAAAAAGTACTTTTTACCCTCTAGTACACTGTTTAAACTTTAGTACGTCTTTACAAATTCTTTCTTGAATGTTTTATACCATTTTAGTTATACTATTTGGCAATGTATGTCCATTATTTAATCATATGAAACAAATTACAGTGTTACAGAGGATTGCAACAGATATGAGTGATTTTTTATTATTTTCAATGGGAAAATTAAATTTGACTCACAAGTAAATTGAAACCCGAACTCGGCAACGGAATAAATTAAACTAGTAAGTCAAGGTGCCACTGTACAATGAATAATTTACACATTACCACCAAACCAATGGCCACCGCTGAACAGAAATAATTTTTACCTCAACAGATTTGACTCAACAGCTTGAACTTGAGGAAATCGATAGCCAGCAAATGGCGACCGTCGTCTTGACAGCAGTGAGTGTTTGGTTTTTGTACTGGATTTAATTGTGGACACTGTAGTGGTTTGAAATCTAGAAACTGTGCTGAAACACTAAATCACTTTCCGACGAGGGTGTCCAAACTGCGGCCCACCCAACACTTTAATTGGCCCGTGTTGAAGTCTAGAAATACAATAGATGTAGCCAGAAATTGGGTTTCTTACTACACCAGGTAGCATATCAACAAAGTTAAGGAAAGAAAAAGTAAAGCGAGGGAGTTTGTCAATATGGCCACTAGGGACATCAATATTAAGCCGTATTGACGGGGGGCTAGTGTCTTGCTGAAGGACACTCAGACAGGGATTCAAACCTGCAAGGCTAGGGTGATCCAGATACAACTTCCGAACTCTGGACCACGCGCTAGTCACAATTGAGGTTAAAAAAAAACAAACAAAAAAGATTATAAACACATAATTGTATACAACAAAAATGGTTTGAGTTTGAGAACTGATTTTTTGAGTTTCTTCCAAAACCATCAAAAGTGAGGAAACATTTTGCAGCAGTCACAGTTCACTCCAAACCTCGGCAGACAATAAATTAAAGAAAATTCTGTTCGAAAATATAAATATTCTCCCTTAGAAATAGCTTCTGTTCACTTTATTCATACATACATCCATTTATTTTCCTTTTCTGGGTCAGGAGGAGCCTTGGATTAGTGGCCAAGGTTGTATTGAAGTTAATCTATTAATTATCAATCTAACTTAGTAGTTTTGTTTATAGCCATTTTACTAAATTTCATTGATTACATTTAATTCATTCATGATTAAACTCATTTCTACCATCAATTTTTGCACCACTTTTTTCATTTCTTTGTCACAGGGAGCAGAAATGACAAAATCCCAATTGCAATTTCAATTTGTCTGGTCACAAAACCTGTCACTCAACCTCAAGGGTTGATTGATTTATTGTAATTGATTGATATAATTAATTGGTTGGTTGTTGGTTAATTGGTCGATTGGTTGTTTTTTATTGATTGATAGTTTGATTGCTTGATTGATTGATTGATTGATTGAGTTGATTGAGTTGATTGATTGATTGATTGATTGATTGATTGATTGATTGATTGATTGGTTGGTTGATTGATTGGTTGATTGAGCCAGCAAAAAAATTACATTTTACATACTGCTTCATTTTTCTATTTATAACTTCCTGCCAGAAATTAAGGGAAATTAGGAAGTTAGAGTTTATTATCTTCTATAAATTGTAATATTTTTATGGAGATGACACTTTGGTCTTTCTGATCTTTTCTTTCTTCTTATTTTTTTTAATGAGATTTGATTTGTTGCTTTAGGTGTTTTATTTTTATTTTGTAATGTATTTTATTGCCCGTTTGTGTTTCATGTGCATTAAGGTTCTGTCTTGATGGCAGCCACCCCTCTGGATTAGAGAGAGTTTTTTCCCAGCTGTTTTTAAATTCAGAGGCTGAAAAAAGCGTGAGTGAGCTGGTGACGACGAAAAACTAAAACATTTTAACTCTATTCCAAATTGTCAAAATAAATCCTTACTCGAACCCCGCCATTGCTGCTGGCAGCTCTAGTTTTTCCCAAAACTGCCCATTGTTCGCAAAACGTCACTTTACAGTACAATAATTGGGACTGGAAAATGTAAAAGGGAAGTTCACGGATCAAGTCTGAGGCGCATTATGGCACAATTATGACAAAATGTTGAGTGAAGACGGTGAGTTTGTAGCGTGAAATGTGTGAAGGAGTGAGAGGAGAGGAGAGGAGAGTTGATGGATGTGAGCAGCTCGGCCCATTATATCTCAGCGCTGTTCAGGAACCGTGGGGCACCTCAGTCCTGACAGTTACCGGCCCAAATTGGCTCCAGAACTCAGCTTGGGTTCCTCGCTAGGTGAGGAGGGCCTTGAGATGCCAATATTTCTGAGAGCGAGGGTCGACAGGCCTTGGACTCTGGGGGCGAGCGGCTCACATGTGGCTGCATCATTAGTTTTGCTCGGGAACCTTCTAAATACAAGAACCTACAAATCCAGAGGAAGGCGTTGTGTTGCTGGTGTGGCCTCATCTGACGAGGGTTGTGGGACTGGCAGTGAGAAGCAGAAGGGATTGGACGCTGCTTAAGGGGCTGGTAATTAGTGGAGGTGGCTGGAAGACTAGAAGAACTAAACGAGTTGCTTCTCGGATGAAGACGCTCCCCATCAGCAAACAGACGCTGCTTATTCAGGCTCTTCCTGACTCAAGACAAATGAAGGATTATTCTCAGATATAAAATGATAAACAGAAATGCAACATCACAACTATCTTTTTAAGATAAGATAAGATGAAATGAAGTTCTTTTTTCGTCCCACAACGGGGAAACTTCCTTGTTACAGCAGCAGTACAGCAATTAAAAAAAAAATCCAAGTAGAATCAAAAAGTCTATATGGCTTATAAGAGTACAGTTTAAATAAGGTAAAGATGTTGAGAATATTTATAGAGAATATTATCGTTTTTAACATCTACGCATGGTATTTTGTGTATTTTGAGCTTTTTTGTGTATTTGTAGGATTTTAGGGCTGAAGTTACTATTTAGATTTTATTTATATAAGAGTAAATGATGGTTGGTGCTTGGATTCTCACCAAGTCAATAGTGACCCCACAATGCAAGTGTGTGTGGCCAATGCTACCATAAGAGCTTTAAACCTGCAAAAGCGTCCGACTCTTCCTTGACACTCCCTCCGGAGCGAATGCTTTAAAACACATAACCGCAATAGGGCACAACGGGTCACTTAAAGCTCCATTTAAACTTTACGAGTTTAATTTTAGTTTGATCTACAGGAGTGGAGGAGCTCGGCGCAGTGGCATGTGGGAGATTGCTGAAACGATACCGTGACTCCAGTAAGCTTTAAGGGAACAGATGGAGAAAGCAGTGGATGATTGCCGGCGTTTATCTGCTGATTATTTATGTCGTTTAATTAAATCAGTGTCGACGATATGCAGGGACGTCGTCTTCCACTCTCGTTTACACCGCGAGAGCTTTATAAATCTATCTAAAGCAGGAACCAGGTCAATTAAAGCGGATGGAGAACACGTAAGCAGACGTGAGGAAGTAATGAACTGAACCTGTTGATACGGAGATCAGATATTCTGTTAATTATATAATTGATCAACTGCAGACCGAGGCTGTGCTCGATAAGGGCAGATGCATTGTGGGTGTTTTCATTGGCGCTTTACCGGAGCGTGTTGATTTATAATGAGTCGCGGGAATCTGTCTCGTTGATGCGGGGAACATTTTATGTGCTGTTTCTAACTATAGACGAGTGGAGGGATGCTGGATGTACTTGCTTGTTTCTTCTCAAGGTTGGATAGCTGGACCCTTAAAGGATTTTTAATGGCCTTGCACAATAATCAATGTGTGTGGCCTTGTGAACTTGTGGCCACAAAGTTCACAAGGAAAAGCAGAGACGTGAAACAATACACACCCTGAATTTTGTGATCAGCCAATCAGGGTGGAACACACATGATAGCTTTGTACTATAGGTGGAAACTGGAGACCCAGAGGAAATCCACATAAGCAAAATAAATAATCAAATGCACTACCAACACACAAACTTTATTGTTGTTGAACAGGGAGAAGACATTTTTAATGGGTTTTCTCATCTTGCTTTGCCAGTTTTGGGGCCGTTCACCGGCGTGTGCGGATCGAGGAGGAACTTCCATGAGTTCATCCAATCTTTCAGAGATACTGACACCTGCTCTAGATCTCGGCTCTTTTGACTATTTGAAAACTTCCACGACTCCATCCATTCGGCCATCATTCCATTATCTCTATCTTCCTTCTTCTCCGGTTTACGACTGATGTTGCGCTTCGCTCGTGGCTGGCTCTTCGCAAGTTTGCAGGCATCGCTCCACTTCTTCTCCTGGGGTTTCAGTTTGTCAATGTTGACGTACAAGTGTGCATTTGCTCTCTTTGTAGAAGTCACAGACTCGTTCTCACCAGACCCTTTGTCCTGCTTTGAGTCAATGTCGATCTTCACAAATCTCCAGGACTTGCCCCACTTCTTCAGTTTGTCACAAGAAGAAGGTGCATTAAAACTCTGCTTGTGTTTGTGCCAAAAGGCGTCCCGTGCACTGAAGGACTTTGCTTTCGCGGTCAACCAACTTGAACGATTCTTTGGCGGTTGTGGGTTCGCAATTTTCCATGAGAAACCCCAAAGAGACGGGTCCTCAGTCTCAGCATCTATGCCACCGGACAACCTGATGTTAAAATATTCTCCTCCTTGTTTATGATAAAACTCTGTGCTGCTACTCATCCAAGAATCTCCCCAGTCCAGAGTGTCTGTTGTAGTAGGACTTTCTAGTCCAGACTGGGAAACTTTTGAATCTTTCTTAATCCTCCAGCATTCATTCCATTCTTTAGAGACAGGTTGGTTCTTCTGATACTCGGTTAATCTACTTGATGCTCTGTAAAGCTCCTTTTTGTCCCCAATTTCCATTGATTTTTCAAACCATGTGTGTTCAGGTTGCAGATTCTCTGGATTTTCGTGGTCTAAGCTCGTAACTCTCCAAGAATCCTTCCACTCTGTCACAGAAGCTCTGTCATGAGGACGCTGATTGGATGATGTTTGCCACGATTGCTCCCAGTCATCCACGGACCTCAGGAATATATGACGATGTCCAGTCTGCACTGGCACTCTTGTCATTTGTTGGCGTCTTATATATCTCCAGGAATCACCCCATCCACGGAGACCTGCTGGTCCATTGTAAGGGAAATTCTCATTCCGAGCTTCATTCTCCACGGTTCTTCTGTAATGTCTGGGCTGTAGCAGGACCCTTGCTGACCAACCTTGATCCCAGAAACCGCTGTCCTGGTTAAGAGTTGTGTTAGTGAATCTCCAAGAATTGGACCATTCAGTAAGAGTCGTAGACGGGGCAGGTAATGGCTGAGGTGGGCATCGCTGGTTCCTCAGGGCTCGTTCTTGTCTGTGCTGGTTTTTAAGTATTTTCCATGAATCCTTCCAATCGTTTTGCTGTGAGAAATGAACAAGCTCTTGCATTTTCTTGCTTTTCGGCAAAGCAATGCAGTCAAATTTGAGATGGTCACCTTCATTTGGTAAGTTGTAATGTTGTTTTGGTGCCGCCATTTGATTTGATCCATCTGTACTTTTCTTCAACTGTGTGTCTTCTCTATACTCTGACATGTTTTTGATGACCACCCATGACTTTTGCCAGTCGACTGGCTGGATCTGGGAATTGGTTATAATTGGCTGCTTCATCTCTCGGGACACATTCATTGACACGCAGAAGGCGCCCGGATGCTTAGGCTTCTGGGACGACATCGCATCTTGAGCCTGGTTCTGTTTCTTCTCAAGTCCGGATGGGACTCTTGAAAGGCTCCATGATTCCCCCCACTCTGAGATGTTAAAGGTTTTTGCACCTCTTGACTTCATATTGACCTCCTTGTTAAAATACATCCAAGATTCGTTCCAGTTTAGTTCTTCATCATGACTTGTGCCTTCATTACCTTTCTGAAGTGTGTCAGACATGGCATTTCCCTTTTGCACTTGCTTCGTTGACTTCCAAGACTCTTGCCACTCTGATGCTGAATTGTCCTGGCTCCACTGGTTTATACTTGTCCAACAATCGTAACTTGTTTTTGGCCCATTGGTCGTCCCGCCATGTGACTCCTTTTTCTTCTGATTCAGCACCCAGGACTTCTCCCACTCTGAAGTCTGAATGTCCTGCTCAAGGTGTTTGGAGTCTGATGCTAAACCATATTGAAACCATTCCTTCACAAACAAGATGCCATCGGTGCTCATATTGTTATTGTTGGTGTCAAACTGTAGATCAGACCAGGTCTTGCCTTCAATCCTTGGCTGCAGATTGAGGAACTTCCATGACTTCCCCCAGTCAGATGGAGTCTCTTTACCTTCTGAATTTGGCAAGGGCTGTGAGAACTTCCAAGACTTGGACCACACCATCAGTCCTGGACACCTTTCATTGATATTACGCAGCAGGGCTAGCTTGTTGGATTTAGTTGTTTTAGTCACATCGCTGTGTCTCTGTGTCCGGCTGCTCTGAAATCCTGCGGGTCTTGCCAGACTGACTTTCTTGACTGGCACATGTTTCTTCTCAAAGGTGTCTTCCTCCAGAGGCTTTGCTTTTCTCTCTAGCCTTTTAGGTGTTTTTATCTTGTAGGACATGCGGGCCTGCCAATCCTGATTGATTCTGGAAAAAAGAGCAATGAGCTTCGAGTTGTTACTTTTGTTATATATTGCATGATTGCTCACACAACTAAATTTCCATAAATTTCAAGTTCTTTGATAAACTTAACTGAGTTCAAAACTGCTAATGCAGTCTTCACATACTGGAATTATAAAGGTCATATGTATTGCACGTCTTAAAATTGACCAAAAAAAAATTTGCTATCCGCTAAAAATGGTGCTATCAAACAAAGAAAAAAAAACCCAGAGTGTCTTGCCAGAGGATACTCGGTTTCTGGACCAGCCAGAGTTGGATTCGAACCTGCAACCTCTTGGATCTACCACTGGACCACAACTGCTACTCATTGCTTGTTAGCTTGAACACTAAGAGCGTTCACTCTTACTTTTATGTAGCACATGAATCAGAATGAAAAAAGCTGGCCAACCAATGAGATTGAAGCTTTAGTAGTGGCATGTCTGGAACGGCTGAAGTACTTATTGTTGACTTGTTGGTGCTAAAACCAAGCAAATCAGTGAGAATGCATTGTAGGTGAACTCTCTTTCTCACTCTAGATCTCTCTCTTTAGAATTTCAGCACAAAGCGCTCAATGTCAAAACCAAATCTAGATTCAGGCTTCTTAAGGAATAGCTAGAGTGTTGCTTACCGCCAACTTGTGTACGAGAGGGAACTTGCAGTTGTCTTGAAATGACTGCAAAATTGTTAACATTGTTTTGGTGTGTACAGGCCATGACATTTCAGCGCAATGTGACAACTTCCTTAAGTTGGTTGGCATGGCCTGGTATTTGCTACACTCAAGTGTGTGTGTGTGTGTGTGTGTGTGTGTGCGTGTGTGTGTGTGAGTGTGCGTGTGTGTGTGTGTGTGTTTGTGTGATTGTGTACTGTTACACCGTAGAACCCATGAAGTTTAACCCACAAATGGTTTGTAGTGCAATGGTTATGTAGTAATTGTAATGTACTCTAAACTTAAGATGACATTTATTTTATCCTTATTTGCTGTGCTAGTAATCTAAAAAAGTTTTATTTCCAGACTGAATGAGATGCTCATTCTTTCCCGTGTCTAGTTTTAACGGCCTGTTCCAAACATGGGAAACTGAAACCTGACTCCAGCTTTACCCTCTATAATTTGACACTAATGTGGCGTAAGTCACTTTGGATCAAGCACCTGCTAGAAACATGGTTGTAATGTTGCTAGGGAAGCTTTAAAAATCAAGATCTCAATTAGAGGAATTAACTAATGATAGTCGGGGGTGGTCTTCACCTCTCCAGAGCACTTCTCCGGATCCGCTCCTGCTCCAGCCGCAGTCGTTGCCCATATTCCCTGCTTCTGATCTCCCAGACATCCTTCATAATGGATGTTCCACACACCACCACCTCTGCACTTTTCTCCGCCATTGCCGTGGCTCCTGTAAGCCGTCAGAAGACATATTTTTAGACTTTTCAGAACCTCCCGAGATTGACACAAAGCCTCACATCTCCATGTTTGTCTTCACCTTCGCAGTTGCTAATCTATTAACATGCATTTCATTAAGCCGTTTAAGCGGAGCAGGCAATTAAACGGAAGCGGAGAACAAACAAGTGCAGAAATCACCACGCTGAGCGCTCGCACGTACGACTCTGTAATACGTTTCGCAGCGAATCTCCACTTATCTTGGCACAACAACACCACGTGAAATTGCTTTGCTGATTAATTCTGCTCTGTTTCGAAAAGAGCATTACCGGATTGTACTTTCAAGCTGTATCTACAAGCCAAAGCAACGACGTTTGGCAGGATATTAATTGTAATTTGTCCTCTGCAACGCCACAAATGCTTTTTTTGTGCGGAATAAACGCAAACGGAGGACGAATCGCTCACCCGTCTTCTCTTTTCAGATTCCGTGACACGTCTACGCTTGGCACCAGAAGCTGCTCTTATTTATTGCTAAGTGTCAAATGTAGTCAAGCTGGTCCATGTTACCGAGCCTCTTGACCCGGCTATTTCTGTCTGGCCGCTGGCCTCCTGCCTTCTGCTTGTGTTACTCGTTAAAATCCACACAAACGCTGGATCGTTTTAATATCTTTTTTCTAGCGATGGCACGTAGTCGGACTTCCAGCATATGCATCCGCGACACCTGTGAAGCGAGTGTGTTGTTAACGAGGAGCATTCGTCAGGTGTGCATGAGCGATGATGTAATACACATGTGTCAAACTCAAGGCCCAGATGTGGCCCGCCATGTCATTGTATGTGGCCCACGAGAGCCTTAAAGTTTTGAGTGTCTAAAAATGAATACCAAAAAATTAAATAAGAGCGCACGTTGACCAAACACTACATATCAAGTTCAAGTTTATTCATATAGTGCTTTACTTACAAAATTCTAAAATATTGTTGTTAGAGCAACAAGCAAACATGGGTTTTCTACGCAACTGCCACTTGATTAAGTTATAATAAATAATGAGTTGTTTAACATTAAGGAGTAGTTACATTTATTTCACATTACATTTGATTACATTTAGTTAAGTCACATCCGGCCCTTTGAGGACAGACATTATGCTGATGTGGCCCTTGGTGATAATGAGTTCGACAGCCCTGATGTAATGCGAGCTGAGTGTAGGCCGGACCAGGATGTTGTACAGTTGTGCGTTGCTAAGGTATGCGAGGAATGCAGATTCGTGCAGCGTGTGGCTGACAGTAATGGCGGGCAGAAATAGAAACGTACATGTCGTTCCGTAAAGATGACTCGAATGTTCAGACGGCGCTTTTTTTTTTCGCCGCAAAGCCTGTTTTTCTTTAATCCGGCACCGTCTTCTGGAAGTTTCCGTCACCGTGGCTCGCACGCTTGGAGTTTTAATACTTTCCTGTGGCAGGGCGGTCTTTGTTTCGCACAGAAGCCGCTGACATCTCGAACGGTAACCTTTCAAATGAGGGAAAAAAACGCGGCGCGGTGCCATTCAGCGAGAGACGACTCATTATAGAGAGGGAGCGCCAACCTTTGCATGGCGGATAATGATTCGCCTGTCGGTACTTTGTCAGTTTTCGGAAGAGAAATCACAATAATCAGCTCTGTCAAATGTTCCAAAGCGGCACAAACTTGCAGAGGCAGAGGACGGCGATTCTCTGTCGATAAAGGCCTTTCAGCTTCTACTTAATGAAAATATCTCTGGAAACACAAGCTTGTTTGTCCCGTACATCATGTGAAGCCCAAACACACACACACACACTCTCACACACACACTTCTGATCTCTTTATTTTGTTTATGTGTGGCAAACTTCATGGGATGCATTGAAGGATGGATAGATAGATGGAAGCATGTATGGATTGAAGGATGGACAGACAGATGGATGGATGAGTAGAATGAATGAATAGATAGAAAAAAGTGGATAAATAAATGGACAGACAGACAATGAATGAATGAATGAATGAAAGAATGAATGAAGTGAGTGAGTTGATAGCAGGATAATGAATGATCAATAGTAAAAAGGCCGTGTTTCTGGATTCCTCACACAGTCCAAAAACATGCAGGAGAATTAGAATCTGAAAAATGTCGAACGATAAGCATCTTGTCACCCTGAAATAGAAAAGGTTCGGATGGAAAGCAAGTACAAACTTGTATGCTGTACTACATTTCCAGAGGTGTGTTACTTCATGTGTGGAGTAAGTGTACTTCATGAGCACTTCCTGTGTTTGTTACTTGTGCGTGTGAAGATCATACAGTTTTGTGCAGAGCCTGTAGACGTGGACTACAGACAGCAGGGGGCGTCCGTGAGCCACTAGGGGCCAAGACCCCCTGAGGTCAAAGCAGCTCAAGTGAGACCCATCAGATCCCTCCTGGCAGACTCTGAGGAGCAGTGTAAGATATAAGTGTACGTAAGAGAAGTGTAAGATTTCCTCTACCGGACTCTAAACCAGTCCAGTAGAGGAAAGAGAAGTGCCACGCATCATTCCTTCGCATGAGATGGAAGTGTCCATCTGGTCCTGGTTGCTGGACTCTGATTTCTGCTAGTATTCTTCTGGCAGAGACTCCGAGCTCCTGGGAGCGGAGAGATCAAATAATCTTCAGCCGGATTACAGCATGCCTGATCTCTCAGTCTTTTTAGTATGATTGTCCTATTTTCTGTCTGTCGTTTATAACACTACGCAGGTTTGAACACTACACGGTGTTGAACTCTAGACAAAGTTGGACACAACACAGGGTTGGACAGTGAGCAAAGTTGAACACTACACAGAGTGGAACTCTACACTGAGCTGAACATGTCCCTTAACACAACAGCAAATGTTTTCACTCCAGTACACAACTAAGAACTACTGCTTCTCACAAATTTTGTTTCTCATTGCTTAAATTAAAATCTGTCCAAAAAGAATGAATCAGTTGTTTGATGCAGCAAAGGAGAATACATATAAAATATAAAATACATATATCCTGCTATTAATCCGTCCATCTCTATATCCATCTAATCATAAGTCTTTATAGTAAATCTGCTTATTCATCTATCTGTGTATTTATCTATATACACATTATCTGTCTGTGGGTCAGTCTGTCCGTTCATCTGTGCATGTGACATGAAACATAGCCTGTACAGCGTCCAGTCTCCATTCTTTTCTCTCTCACACAGTCCTGGGCTTCACTCAGGTCCTGTGGACGTCTGCAGACACGTGAAGCAAACCTGCTCCCAAATCATTTCCAGCAGCACTTAGAGACAGAAAAGGAAGGCGAGGTAATGGCGGCGGAAGGAAACTCCCGGCACTGAAATGAGAAATGCATTAACCTGAGCCATTCCATTTGCATTTATTTATTATTTGGTATAATTTTTCCCGCGCGGAACAAAGAGAGCTGTGTTTTTCATTATGCAAAAGACGGATGTGTTAAAAGTACAAGTGACAGGCTTTTATTCTGATAACATGTTTACAGGAGGGTGTGTGTGTGTGTGTGTGTGTGTGTGTGTGTGTGTGTGTGTGTGTGTGTGTGCGCGCGCGCGCGCGCGCGTGTGTGTGTGTGTTTTGCTTTTGGGTGTTTGTATCTGCACACGCTTAATTAAGTGAGTGCGACTGCTCACTATGGTGTAATCCAATTGATTTTAAGTTTTTTTCCGTGAATTGTACCGATTTTTCAGACGTTAAACAGCATACCCTGAGGACTGAGAAGAGAATTATTTTCAGGTCTCGTTTTCGCCTCATACATTCCGACCGTGTTGGAAACAGACGGGTGCCACAGTGCGTGATTTAAATAAGAAACGAGCACTAATCGCAAGCCGCGCGCAAACTTTACAGAGAAACCAAAGAGAATCGATTCCTTCCGAACCGGTTTAAGAGACGGAACTAATATGAATGGAGGCGCATTTGCATCAGTGGGTGTGTCGGCGCGTGCATAAGTGAGGGCGGGGCCTGCAGGTGTTAATTGCGCGTCATGGGGAGAGTCTGCGGCCCATCATTGGCGATTGTGTTTGTTTGTATGTGAGAGAGAGAGAGAGAAGAGAAGATGTTCTGATGGTTCCGATGGTTCCGGATCAGTGCGGGGTGAAGCGCAGTCGTTTGGAGTTTAACGGGTCGCGGCGTCGTGAAATGAAGCATCTGCTCAGGTAAATAAACGTCTCACGTGACGGTGAAGCGGGTTCCGAATCGCGCTCCTCACGGGCCTGGTCTCGTCTGTCTGCGCAGGTTCTGGCTTTCAGTCGTGATGGTTTGTCGGGCCGCGTCTTCGGAACCAGGTAAGAGACCCGCGTGATCCTCCGCCGCCTCGGTTCCGGTGTTTGTAACGGTCCCGTGTTCCTCCAGGCGTGATGGAGAAGCCGAAGCAGCAGGCGGAAACCCTCCAGAGGTTTAACGAGATGAACACGCAGAGCCCGCAGAGACAGCTTCGAGACGCCGAGGCCGTGCTGCCGTTCATCGGCTTGACTGGAGGTCCGTCCGTCCACCGGCACTTTGTTCGGATTCAATTATGCATCGCGAACCAGTTTTATTCATAACGACATTACCAGGGTTCGATTTTAATTGCTTTAGAGACCAAAAGTGCTAGGTGTGTGTAAAAACTAATAACCTAACCGAAAACATTTTTGGTAGAAATAGCACACAACATTTACACGTAACATCCACAATGCCTGCCTTACTACCAGTGTAAAAAGTACCTTAAAACCATACTTGAGTAGAAGTGTGCATAGCTTACTGTAAAAATGACTCCAATTCAAATTTCCAATTTTAAAAGTATCCGATTTTAGTGTCATTCAAATGTAGTGGAACAAAGAGTACAGATACTCAATCACAAATGTAGTCAAGTAGAAAGTAACAGTTGCTTATGTTTTTGATACTCAGTACAAGTACAAACTTAGTAGCCAACAGAGGTAATGAAAATCCTTAACAGAGTAGCAAAGTTCATTTACCGGTACTCAAGTACTTTGATTAACACAACACCGATTAGTACACAACTAAACCACACACACACACTTGACTGTGACCAGTCAATGCGGTAGTAGTGTTGTGTGATTGGTTATTAACAGTATCTCCAGGGTCATCGAGGTCAGGAAACCTTTTCATTTTTTAATTTTTCCCTCCTCCAGTGGCCAAGCAGAGTCGCAGCTGCTGTAAGAACGGTGGCACGTGTATCCTGGGGAGTTTCTGCGCCTGTCCCAAGCACTTCACGGGACGGAGCTGCGAGTATGATGAGCGTGTGAGGTAAATGAGCTCGGCTTCCCCCGGTGCTGGCAGCGTCCTCACACGTCTGTGTGTGTGTGTGTGCGCAGGGACTGTGGGGTCATCCCGCATGGGGAGTGGGTTCAGAAGGGCTGCTCGTACTGTCGCTGTGGATACGGCGTCCTGCACTGCTTCCCTCACGTCTTCAGCAAGGACTGCGGTGGGTTTCACTGACACCGAGGGGTCTTTCTGATCCAGATCACTCTTTACTCAGCCTGATCATATGCTGATTTATGACACATTACACACTCACAATCAAACACACACACTTTGAAGGCATGCACGACACACACACAGTAAGTCAGAAACATTTAAAATAATCGTATGGCATACAATCTGAACACACGCACATAATGTATGTTTGAAACATTTAAAACACATCACACATACTCTCACTCAAAACACACACACAGTCACACTGTCTCTCACACACAGAGTTAAGTTTTAACACAAATTCAACACAGTTGTTCACTTATATATACACACACACACACACACGTGCAACAAGCAACTCGCAACACACAAAAACAGGCATATGCGCACACTCACAGATAAACTAATGTGAATTAAAATGCACTTTTTCACTCACATTCAAGATCCCTGTCACACACATCAACATGCAGACATTTTCTCACACACACTCACTCAAACTAACACACACAGTGAAACGTGCTTTCAGAACATTCTTGACTCTCTCTGTCTCTCTGCAGACGACTCTCAGGAGGTCCGGTGGTACCGTGGGGGCTCCTGCACCACACTGCCCTCTGCTGGCGCACTGCCTACTGCTCTGCTGGCCATCATGATGATGATGATGATGTTTTTGTGATTTTATTTTTTATGACGGCGGGAAGCGTTTATTAGGAGCTGATGTGGAATTTTGCTTCCAGTGGAAGTGTAACCAGACATTCAGCCGAGTGTGCGTGTGTGATGAACTGTGTGTTTTTCCGTGTTTCGCCTCGTCTGTTGCAAGATGTTCTTCACTGCTAATGTTTTACATTAAAATGCGCGTGTTTTCTTAAAGAGAGGAGCAGTGGGGAGCTGAGTGTGGTTTGTTTAAGTCGCTCGTGTCGTGAAGTGCAGATAGCGCTCTGATAACCTCGGGTCGTTGACCTTCCTCTTATCTAACATAAACGATCAGCCTGGAGCTGTGTCCACCTCACTCTTCCAACCGGACACGAGGTGCAGGACGTGGTGTGTGAGACATTCGTCGAGTCAGAGCTTTACAGCAAGAACCTTCTTATCTGCTGTCTCACCTCCTGAGCAAACACAGAGCGGCTCTGCTCTACACGGGTGAGGGTGAGGCAGAAGATCCTGCTTCTTCTCCATTGTCGGGCGTGATAATGGCTCGTTGCACACACACGCATCAGAATAGAACTGCCAGACTTCAGTGTCGGGGTGTGTGTTTCATCTGGACGAGCAGCAGGACCTTCACCGGCTCGATGCTTGGGGTCTGTGGCTGGTTTGAACACGTGTAAAACATTTTTGCGTGTGTGTATATGCTTGTGGGTTAACAGTAAAAATATATTATACACTTCTACATAGATGGATACATACGTACAGTATTTACGGTATTTAAAATGTGTCTCAGTCTAGTCTATATGTCTACAGTATTTACACAATACATGTTTTAAATTAAAGTAAAACAGATAAAATGAATATAAAAATGTTTTCAGCCCATGTAATTTTTTTCAACTAGGATGTCAAAAAAAGTTACGCTGTTTGCTCCGTTTTATATGCACATGTGTATATAATGTATATATGTATATTCTGTGTGTACTAACTAACAGGTCTTAGTTGGTACACAATTAATCATAAATGTATAATGTGTGCAATGGCCAACAGTCAGACTAATTGTGTACTGTACCAACTAAGACCTGTTAGTTAGTATCTAAATATTGATAAAAAAAAAAAAAGTATTTTTCCTACAAATGCCTGGTTTATATTAAAGTGGGGTCCTATATGGCCATGTGCTGGTCCCCACAACTTTGAAGCCCATTTGAGGGTAAAGATGAGATTTTAAAACTGAAGTTTCCTTTAAATGTAAAATTAAACTGAGTGTCTGTGTGTGTGTGTAGTGGGGTTTTTCGTATGTAAGTCCATTGTGGGATCCCACTATGATTGAAAAATGCAAACGTGTGCATTATATGGGTCGGTATTAAACAACAGGTAATTATAGTGTATTAGTAATAGTGTATCAGCTCATTCCGTCCATGATGGTGTGGGACACCCCGGAGCTTCAGGCTTCTCACCACTTCAATCCACATCAGTTCACAAACCGGTTTCCGGAAGCTTCTGGGTGTTTCAGACTCCGGAGCATTACAATCTCTAAAGGTGGTATTAGCCATCTTTGACTTTGGTTGATCTCCTTAGAGTAATCAGCTCCGTCTTCTAACCTGAAGCCGTAATCCACCAGCTGAAAGTCCACGTATCCTCCAGTGGGGACGTCTGGGCGCTGGGGAACTGGGATTAATGGCAGTGTTTAGGAAAAGAAGCTCATTGTGAGGATAATGAAACTGGGCGTCCTGCGGAGACATCTGATGCGGGCTCCTCACGGCCGGGGACTTCCACTGGGGCCGGCGTGCAGGTCTAATTGGGCCGAAGGGGCCCGGCAAGAACCTCACGCAGAAAAGCCCGGATTACAACCAGCGTCTAGCTCAGGTAAACTTCTCAGAGATTTACTCACTAAAGGGAAAAAATGACTTAATTTTGGAGCCGATGGATGGAAAAATCTTCATTTTTTCAGGCGATGTGAAGAAATTCAATAACTAGGATCCTGGAGAAGATGGGCACCACGAGATGGGCACAACTCACCTCGCCGTCCAAGACTTTTGTCGTCTGATTGTCGCTTTTTGTACTTGCTGTTGTCGTCTGATTGCCTTCCTAATCTTTCCGTTCCATAAAATGATGTTGAGACTGAATTCACTGAATTCAGCGTTTGTTCTGGATGAGCATCAGAAAAGCATCAGTGCCTGATGCTAAAGGCTAACGGCACAGGAAACAGCCACGACCTTTCCCCTTCATCTCAACAAGAGCTCAAGAAAATGTTCTCTAGCTTTCTCTATTGAAACAAAATCTCTACCTGTAATCCTTTCCTCTCCGGATATGAATGAATTGTTTTTAGCGTTAGCATGCATGCTAACAACAGATTGGATTTTTAAACAGTAGCCTGCCGCTTAAGTACACAAACTTAACATGAGAGGTCTGTGTGTATTTAACTGGGAGGTGCGTACTTAAGATAGGCCACAGCCAAACGTCGACTAAACAAACCTCAAGCGTCTCAATGAGTTTCCTCGTAGTGAAATGGTCTGGAAACTAAAGCTAATGTTAAAGCTAAACAGCCAGAGTGCGAGTGTGGCGTTTTATTTGGTATTTGGAAGATTTGGGGAAAATGGTGGATGCTACACTGCTCTGCCCATTTTACTCTGTATTTACTTCAACGTTTAATGCTATGAATCTGATCTCTCTCACGAGCATTCTGATCTCTCTGATGCATTTCTGGTCTCTCACAAGCTTCTGATCTCTCCAATGTAATGAATGAAAGAATGGAACTTTATTTATCCCACTAAGAGACATTTTTGTGTTTTGCAGCAGCAACATTAACAAAAAGACAGTGATGACATGGTAAATGCTAACGGTTAGTAATCAGTTGTTTTTATATGATAATAAGGAGATCAGACCTTCGTCAAAGAGACCAGTAAAATGTCAGAGTGATCAGACACTTATGAATGGAACCCGATTTGATCCAAGTCTGGTCATTACACCATTATCTGATCTCTCCAACGTCTTTCTGGTTTCTTGCAAGACCGTCTGATCTCTCTGACGTACTTCTGCTCTGTCTTGTAAAAGTCTGATTCCTCTGATGTATTTTGAGTCTTTTTCTGGTTTCTCTGAGGTATTTCTGGTCTTTCCCAGGAGCATCTGATGTATTTTTTCTCTTGCAAGCACCTGATCTCTCTGACGTGTTCCTGTTTTCTCTTGCAAGTGGCTGATCTTTCTGACATCTCCATCAGGAGCATCTGATCTCTGAGGAAATGTATGGTCTCTTTCTTAAGCATCTGATCTATGTGACATGTTTCTGTTTTTTTCTCATGAGCATCTGATCTCTATCATATTTCTGTTTTCTCTTGCAAGAATCTGATCTCTCTGACATGTTTCTGTTTTCTAGTGCAAGAATCTGATCTCTCTAACATATTTCTGCTTTCACTCACAAGCGTCTGATCTATTAGACATGCTTTAGTTTTCTTTCACGAGCGTCTGATCTCTCTGATTTATTTCTGTATTGTCTCGCAAGCGTCTGAAACCTTAAAATGAAGGTGACATGAAGTATAAAAGGCTTAAAAGGAAAGCTGACGTGTTGCAGGAAACAGGCAGTTAGCCACTTCAAGTAGAGGGATTTCCAAGTGTCCAGTGCATTTTTCCTTTCTCTATTATTATCATATATAAATAACTGTTAATTGTAAATTCTCTCTCTCTCTCTCTCTCATTACATCATCGTTTCATCCTGCATTTCTTTTGGTGTCGTGTGGTGTTTCTCAGGACTCTGAATAGCTTGTGTGACTGTGGCAAATGTCTCTGGTGTGCGGCAAATAAACAGAGCGAGGGTCTGTGAGGGCTCGGGGGTCTTCAGTGAGAGGGAATGCTGAGATAGCACACACACACACACACACACACCACTGACAGACACGCGCATCACACCGACCACAGACGTCAGCTACACAAACACTCGCTTCAGCTAGAGACAACAGAGAGAAAGTGCTTTACAATTCTCCTCTACACCCAAAGTGTGTGTGTGTGACCTGTGCATTATCATGCTCCGCTTCCTATCTGAGCTTGACCACACACACACACACTCAGATCCCTCTCTGTCCCTAACACACTCACATTTTCACATACTCATTGTCCTGCACGTATTATTTAACTCTGACACACACACTCCTACTCCTTCCCTTAATCACTCACTCGCATAAATATACACTCTCTTACACACGTTTACCCAGTCACTAGCACACTACACTCTTGTTTGATACCCCATTTTTCATAATGCACTTTACACTTCTCCATTTCTGGGGAATGGGAAACTGGATAGAACTTTAATACTGTATAATAACATTAAGTACGTAAATACTGCAATATAAATGCATTTGTATTTTTTTTTTTTTTTTTT
>CM051494.1:10777204-10839373 GCA_028031935.1 Paedocypris micromegethes | reverse complement strand
TTTTTTTTTACAATTTTTACAATTTGTGAAAATTTAAACTGCATTATGGGATCCCTAAAATTATATTTTCATGCCTAAAATGTATTTATATAAATACTAACTTTTAAATAAATAGTAATACTAATACTAAATAGTAAATAATAATAATACTAACTAGTAAATAAAACTAATAAGAAATTATAGTAGTGTTCGTTTTGAAGCAAAAGCATTTTGGCAAAAGCCCCACAGTCTTTTTTGCGAATCCAGGTTCATACGCGTGAAATGAATGAAGAGGAGCAACACTGACCCCTAGCGATGACAGGCAGGCTGGTATTTGAATAGTTGTAAAATGCAACGTTGTGTCATCAGTATCAAGATCTGATCTGATGAAACGATGATGAAGAAGATGGATTATGCTCATTTACAAAGCAGGGGCTCATGGGTAATGGCAGAAAATCGTGCCTGGGTTTAGTGGTATGAAATAATGAAAACGATTCTGCTTATTCTCATCCATCATATCCAGTGTGCGTGAGTGCCTGTTTGTGTGGGTGTGTGTGCGTGTGTGGGTGTGTGTGACTGAAACGTCAGCACAATTTCCTTCTCTATGTAAATCGTCATCGTTTCCGTTCTTTCGGAACGGAATCGTCTTCTTCCTGTAAAAGTGACGATTCCGCAGTCAGAATTCCTGTCAGGCAAAGATGAATAAAAGATAAAGTAAAAAAATAAGATCACAATCGCAGCACATTGTTTCTTAAATGATGTAAAATAAATGCACACGGAAACATGTCTCACTAATACTATACACTGATACTTCAAAAAAAAGAAAAAGAAAATAACTGCAGAAACTGTTATGAAGTTAGGTAGAACTATTACAGTATTTTGTGTCATAATATATAAAAACATGTACTGTATTTTAAAATGTTAAACAAATTTATGACCATATAATTACAATGTATCTAACATTATGTAACATTACAAATGTAAAATAAGCACAAATACAAAGATGCCAATGTGATTATATACATGCATATAATTTATAGCCACACAAACTATTAATCACTATAGCCACGCAAACTATTAATGAAATAAATTGTTAAGTTGCGCATGTGTGTGTTGTGTTATTTGTGATTAAGCTTCATGTTGGGATCTGTCATAACTTCTTCTCAATGCTGCTTCTTTATTAAAGCAAAATTTACACACTTTCTCAAACTTTTCTGCTCATAGCAGCAGCTAAAAATACCAGCGGCTATGTTTCACAACACAAGAAAGAAAAAAACACAAAACACACTTCCCCTTTTCACGTGTGATATATTGGACTAGTTTACGTGTATTTTTCTCATGTGTGTATTAGACCTGCGTCTGTGTATTTTACTTGTATGCTGGAGTTTTGCGTATTGTTGTGCATAAATGTATTATACTTGCATGTATATTGGACTTGGGCACATCATACCCATATATTTTTCTTTCTTCTTCATTTGTGGGTGGATATTCTCAGATTATAATTGACCAATAAACATTGAAGTTAAACCCAAACTTATCATTTACACTGGAGGCTCTTAGTTTTTCTGGGATTTCAAAAACTCGAAAAAATGCCTAGCCTAGCGCGATCGCTTTTCTTACTTGCAGTGGTATTCTAAATTTAAAATAAATAAACAGCAAGAATAAACTGCAGGAAATGCTATTTAAGGTTTCAGTCGAATCTGTATGACCATGTCCACCTTGTCCAGGTAAACAGAGTCCATTCACTGTGAAAGTCAATCTGGAGCTCCACAAGGCTCAGTGCTCGGCCCACTTCTCATTCAACCATGGCCATCCCATCAATGATATAAGGAGTTGGGCATTTGTTACCGTGTAATGAATTTATCACTAATGGATTTTGTATTTCACATCTATGTATTTTCAAATGGCCATTTCTAAAAAAAAAAAAAACTAAAAAAAAATTCTTTGTCAGAGTTTTCAGACGACGACAGAGAGTGAGTGTGGTAGTGGCGTGGATTGAGAGCTTGGAGTTCCATCTTCAGAGAAAGCTCTCTCAAACACCCGTCTCACAGAAAGCTTCATCCTACTTTTAAAATCCTGCCCCATGAACCCATAGAGGACAGGGTTGAGGCAGCTGTTAACGTAAGCCAGAGAGACAGCCAGCTGGTCCAGAACCAGCACCACGGAGCTTTGGTGGTACATTCGGACCAGATCCATGATGTGATACAGCATCCAGCAGAGAAAGAAGACCACCACCACACTCAGCATGATCCGGAAGGCCCGGCCGGAGCGGAACTGACTGTGGCCTAGTTTTCGCGCAATGATGACGTAGCATGACGTGATGATGATGAGAGGAACCACAAAGCCCAGGACAAACCTGACGATGCTCAGAATTCGAACTCTGTCTTGGGCTTCATCTTCATCGCCGTGATAAGTGCAGAGTGTGAGGTTGAAGAACTCCTCCTGGACAACTTCTCTCCAAACCATCGAGGGCAAACTCAGAGCGAGCGCCGAAGCCCAAACGGCCACGCAGGAGCATCGTGCTAGCAGCAGGTTGCGGTGGTTCTGAGCCCAAACCGGGATGATGACCAGGGTGAACCGATCCAGACTGATGAGGGTCAAGGTGAAGACGCTGGCGAACATGCTGACCACCACCACGGAGGGAAGAACCTTGCAGAGGAAGGGTCCGTAGGGCCAGTGGTGGTGGAGAAGGATCTCGGCCACGCTGAAGGGAATGGAAAGGCAGCACAGAAGGTCGGCCGCAGCCAGATTGAGGAACCATATCGTATTAACCGTGCGCTTCATTCTCCACCCGGCCACATACAGAACAAAAGCATTCCCAGGAACCCCGAGGAGGAACGTCAGGCAGTAGAGGAGCAGGGAAATGACTCGGATGGAGATGTTCAGCTCGGGAGACGCCACGTCTTCGTCAAACCACATGTAGTAGTCAAACGTCCAGTTGAGGTCATCCAGCTCGTTGAATGGCGTGAGATTGAAAGTGAGATTATTCACCAACGACTCCATGTTTCTGCAAACAAGGCAGTTTTAATTTTTCACCCCAGAACAAACATAGATTGCAACATTTGCATAGACTTCATTTTATTTCATGTTCTAGCATTCACTATAAAATAACATCACTTTCAGTTTGTAGAGATGTATAATTATTACCAACAATAATATTATATATAATATATACGTATATACATACTGTGTATATATGTATTATATGTGTGTGTATATATATATATATATATATATATATATATAATACATATTAAAATACATATATACATATGTATATATACACATGCACATCTACGCAGTGTGTAAAAATGTAATCACGCCAATTCAATTAGCAAGTTCTATTATTTCTTTTGAAAAAGTTTTGTCTATATTGTTACTGAACTTAACCACGAAGCAAAATGAACTGCACCTTTTAAAATATACGTACTAAATGGTCTGTGTAGTACACGATAGTTACAAAATGCTTAAGTTAATGTTATAAGTTGTTTTTGTCAGCCTTTTTTTATGAATTATTACTTATACATACTACTAATTACATATTTGAACAGAATACAGGTAAAACCAGAAATAACACAGAAAAGTCGTACTCACCTTCACACCACCATATAAATTAAACGCTGAAACAGCTGAAGAGGAACCGCAGGAAACAACTTGATATTTGTTTTTGCTTGATTTACATTCGACCGCATTCATGATCTTATCAGTTCAGACCAGTAAATGAAACGTATGTCAGTCAAGTGACACTTTCTTCCGGTTTCGAAAGTCGTTCAAAACCACAAACCAGCAAAAAAGTGACGCTGCAGAAACATCTGAAGTCAAGAGTTTTTAAAATTTTAAATCTTTGAATTAAGAAAAAAACATTTACCCTCCACCATGGTATTTCAATGGTGTGCGTCTTCTTTGTTTATCATCTTTTACAGCAACAATTTGCAATGAATTTGTCTATATGGCCACTAGGGGTCATGTCGAAATTGTGCTCTGCAATTAACCATCCAGTGAAGTCTCTCTCTCACACATACACACACACACACCCGATGAAGCCATCATGTCTTAATAGAATATTGACCACGACTCTGACTAGGCCACTCCAGGGTCCCTTCATTGTCCTTCAAGATTTTATTATTTTTGGTAAACAGCAGAAGGTTCCATTTGGACCTTAGAGAAGGGAATGATGATGTCCTGTGTCATCTGTCAGAGAGATGGAGTTTCAGGACCAATCAGGAGAGAGATGACATGCACCCAGAACCACAATCATCTTTGTAATGCCAAGAATGCCAGAGACTGACTGACACCAGTTACTTTCTCCTAAAAGCAGTTTTACAGCCAGTGTTCATAACAGTTTTACTGTTTAGTCAAAACATCTTTAATATTTGATCTGATGACCTAAAAACACAACTGACTCAATTTCTTTTTGCTTAATAAATAAATTAGTGGAAAAAAAAACTTATTTTTGCACATCTTCGAGATCCTCAAGCAGCAAAACGACCCCAGACCATCACACTCCCACCACCATGTTTACCTGTTGCTGTGATAATCAGGAACCTTCTAGAAATATCATCTTTTGTATCGAGAAATTTTCTAGCAAAATGTATATAAAGCCAGAGTTTTTTTTGCCCAGCAACAGTTTTCATCTTGGAGATTATTTTATTGTGGAGTCATTAACACTGATATTGACAAGGCAAGTGTGTACAGTAGCTATACGTTTGTCGTTTTAGGGTCTCGTCTCTGAGTCGCCTCTGTGCTTGTTGGTTACTTTAACTTGGCCTGTCACTCTTGGAAAGGTTCTTCTCTGTTCCACATTGTTGCCACTTGTGAACAATGGCTCTCACTGTGGTTCACTAGAGTACCAAAGATTTACAATCACGTTCAGTTTATTTATAGTGCTTTTCTCAGTCATAAGCCGCCCCAAAGCAGCTGTTTGAAACAAAGTCATTGTTTCAATGTCACACATTTTATGTTCCAGAGGACACTATTCTTCATTCGGCGATCCAGATGAAAACCCCAGAAAACCAGAAGAGGAGGAGAGGCCATTTTAAAAATAGAAAGAAATACTAACTTGGAAAAATACTATAACATCCAAAACCCCAACAACCAAAATCATCACAAACACATTGAGACAAAGAGGTCAAGTCATATTTAATGGTTTTTGTCTTTTTAATTGGAAATATGTTGTAAACATCAATCTGCCCAATTTATTGCATGAAAAATTAAAAACCCAAAATGTGGCTTATTTACAGTGGTTTTGGCAAAAGAGTGGATTCTAACAATGTGCTCGGCCACTAATATAAAAATGGAAAAAAAAAACATAAAAAGAAAAATACCACATTAAAAACTACGGGAATAATTTACTCTTCACATCAGTCCGTCTGAGACTACGATTTCATTTCAAAAGACAGTCGGCTCACCTGAAAACAACTATTCACAAACAGCAGAGCAAAGGTTTCTTTTTCGGAATATAATCTATGTTAACCATCAATATCTTTTTCAACAGGTTCAAAGTGTTATTTCTTGCTTTCGGAAGCGCACACACAGTGTAAAGTGTTACACTACAGCTATCAGCACAGGTCATGTGACCACAGCAATGATTATAGGGATCACTAGGTCATGCAGGAAAAAATCCATTATCTAACATACAATATGCATCGTAAGAATGATTTGCACATTTGATTTCCTACAGGTTTACCCCTTAGAAAAAAAAATGCATTCGGTTCGAAATCCATCCGAGCTCCTACAGCAAACCCAATATACTACCGTCAGCCATTACTCACGTCAAGCTTAATACAGGATCCTGATGTGCGGTTAAATTAAATATATACATAATTGAATCTGTACAGTAGAAACTCTCAAAACATTGACCGTGAGGTGGCGGTGTTGTCTGGACCACAACGCTTAAATTGGAAAGCTTACACAGAAGTGACAATGTAAGACCCACTTTCAGTAGTGTCCCCTTTGTTTTCCCGTTTTTTCGCATTGCTAGCGATAGGCGTTGGGATCTGAGATGGCCTCGGAGTGGCACTGTCAGTGCTGCTCTTTCTTGGACTTGGTGTGTAGTTAAACGGACTCACTCGAGCTGCCACGGCGCCACTGGGGGAACTGTGTTTGCTGGAGTTACTGGAACTGAATGGGGTACGCTCAGAGATCGCAAAGTCGTGGATTTCTGAAACAATACTTGGATTGCTAAGGGCCGGCCTGATATCAGCAACTTTCTTGTCAAGAGACTCGCTGCTTCTGAGTAAATTCAGATTGGTCTCTGAACCCACGTAACTCTTGGAAGGAATCTCGCTAGCTAGGATTGGTTTTGAATGGGATTCACCATCACAGGGAAGCACTTTGCTTGGCTGGCTGTCAATCACTGGAGGTGAGTTTGCTGTGGGTGACCGACTTGACTTTGGGTTGTTAATGGGACAGTCTTCGATTCTTACCCACACATCTTCAGCCTTGAAACCACTCACTGAACGAACAGGGTCATGATTTGGATCCGGTAAATCAGTCACAGAAGGTGAGCAACTGTCAGGATCTTTAACTTTCTTCCATGTACCTTTCCTCTCCAAACCTCCCTCTTTGCCAGATCTATGCGGCGGATTGGAAGGTTGGCGCTCCTCTTCGCCTCCCCCCCTTTCGCTGGACTCAGATGAAGCGGAGAGAATTGACGAACTGCTGCCCGTTCTTTTCCAAGTGCCAACTCTTGGAAGAGATGTTGAATGCTTGCTGTGCTCTCGCTTCCACGTCCCTGTGCGGTTGATTGGGAGTCTGGACGGACTTTCTGAATGAGATCGGGAAATGTCATGCTTTTTCCCCGACTTGCAATCACCGTTTTCGGAGTTATGACCTCCATGAGGAGACTTTCTCCAACCAGAACTCTGGTAGGGAAGAGACAGTGACATATCGGGCAATGAAGGACTAGAGACTGGGGTCTGTGACTGGCTGGGTGATGAAGGTGATAAAGACTCAAAAGAAGCGGACTCTTCTAACTTTCTTTTTAGGGTTGGACTTGGGGCTTCTTTGATGAAGGTTGACTGACGAACAAGTCCAGGTTTTTCAGACTTGTCGGATTCACTCTCGCTTGACTTTGTGGATGACATTCTAGACAGTTCTGCCTTCTTTGAAGAGCCACACTGGTTTAGACTTTTTGAGGCAGATTCACTTCTAGGAATTCCACTAGTACTTCGTGGCAGACCACTCTGCTTTGTAGCCATTTGCTGACCAGTCTGACGACCTGGCGAAGTGTATGACATTCGGCCTGAACCTGATGACTTTGTTGATGTGGAACTTGGAGAGGCAGTGCGAGGCAGCTGAGATAATTTGTTAGATGGACTCAATCCATTTCTACCAGGTGAAACAGAGGCACGGCTGGGGGACTGCATAGGCCTGCTTAGAGACTGCTGAACAGGCCTTGAAGGTGTGGAGTCTCTTGAACCAGATTGAGATGAGGTTTTACCAAGTCCAACCTGAGATCCTGGTTCTCTGGCCAGAGTTGGTTCAGAACTAGGTGGAACTTTCATGGCTCTTGGAGAGTTACCAGGACCTGGTGCTTGGGATGGGGGCTTTGACATCTGACCACGAGGAGAAGGTTTTTTGGGAACTGGACTGGTACTTGGAGAGCTGCTTCTAACACCTGGAACATGAACCATCGTCCTTCCTCTGGAGATTGCAGGTACTTGAGCTTGTCTTTGATGAGAAGACAAATCAAGACTAGGTCTGGGTTTTCCAGTTATCAGACTTTTATACACCTTTTTCCCCCCTTTCAAGCTCTTTGAACATTCCTCATCTTTCTTTTTGACTTCTAAAGTGCTTTTCTCACCAGGCTTCAGTATCCGTGGCCCTTTGTTGCTTGCAAGCTTACTGTCATCTTGATTTAATGGGAGGTGAAGGGGTGAGCCAATAGAAATGCCAGATTTTAACGAAAGAATGGAGTCCGAGTCAGAGGAACCCTGCCGAGAAAGGCTAGCTGCTGCCTGATGAAGACTGCTTACTATTGAATTGGCACCTTCTTGTATGGCTTTCCAATCAAAAGATTCAGAGTCTGGAGAGAACGCTTGTTCTGAAACAGGGCTATGAGTGTCTGTGAGGTCCAATATCAGATCTGGTTCCTCGGACAAAATACCATCTAACAGCAGATTTTTGTCTTCTTTTTCCCCTGAATCATCCGTCTTACTCCTCTGTGGCTGCTTCTTTTTCTTTGGCATGGCAGAGCTAATGCATTCTTGTAGCAGATCATCTTCAGAATCAATACTGAGAGAGCTCAGAGAACTATTTCTCGAGAAACAAACGGGAGTGTCCTCCACATGAAAAGCCTTTGGAGCATATCCTGAGGCCTGTGGTCGAGGTACTTCTATCTGGGTTGCATCGTCTTTGTGTGAACACGTCTTGTTGTTATTTTCTTGATCGATATCACTTAGTGAACTAAGAGAAGAGTTTCTTGAAAAACACACAGGTGTGTCCTCGATGGAAAATTTTTGTTTCTCGTCACACACTGCTACTGTGTTTTCTTTTGGGGGTGGTGGGAACCCTTCTGACTTTTGAAGAGGTTTGGCTGGGGCTGTTGGAAATGCTGAGACTCTGTTGGTGTTAACAGGGGGATCGAGACTATACTTTAAAAGAGGAACTTTTCTTTGCTCTTTATCTTTGCGCAGTTCAGCTTTTTCCTTGGACAAGTCAAGATCGTCATCCTCAAAGTCAAGTGAACTGAGAGAGTCATTTCGAGAGAAGCAATACGGTGTTCCTTCGATTGGTGTGTAGTGATGTGGAGAATCAAAAGCAAAACCTGGACGTGTTTTTTCCTCAGCAGGATCTCTTAAAAGAACTTTGGGATCTTGTTTTTTTGGCTCTTTGATTTTACCTGAAAAAGATGTTGCATCTGATGCTTCTGGGCGCTTGAGCATCCTTGCTCTATACTCACTGCTTTGTGGCATTGGCTTTACAGGGGATGTTGGCTTTTTCTTTTCTATATCGTCCTGAACTAGGCTTCCAGTTGCAATAGTTGGATGCTGAACCTGGTCAGGCATTTTCTGAACTCTAAATGGTTTGTGAAATTTACCTTTAGGCATTGCTGAATTGATGCACTCTGCCAGAATATCATCACCTTCATTCTCTGCCAGTTGTGTAGAAGACGACAAATGTGTGTCGTTAAGCTCAGCACTCTTTCCTTCTGGGAGTGTATTGCGTCTGTCAGCTTCTGCTGGTAAAGCTGTGGCTTCCAAACTAGCCAACTCATTGGGGGGAGAATCGATTGTGAGGTCACTGAGAGATGTTGCAGTTGAAAAGTTAATCGGCGTTCCTTCAACACAGTACACACGCGGCATGTCTTCGCCATGTGCCAGAGCAACGGTTTTCTGGGGTTGTCTGTTTTGAGAAGGCAAAAGTTTATAAACAGGCAGCTGACTTGGCTTCCGTGTAACAGGTGGTGGGATTCTTGAAGTGGTTAAAGCTGATTGCTTTTTGGGTTTTCTTGATGATCTTGTAGGCATGGCTGAGTTAATACAAGCCTCAAGTATCTCAATGTCATCATCATCATCAGAGTCATCCAAAATGTCCTTTGTAGACGTAGATGGGGATTTTTCCTGAACTTGATTCAACTCTTGGCTGTCTTCTTTCTCAAGTTCAATCTCGTTGTTGACTTCAGTGACTGGTGGCATTATCTTCAGCTCAACATCTTTCTGAATGTAAGGTTCATCTAAACTCAGTGCACTAAGGCTGGACGCACAAGAGAACCCATCTGGAGTGCTTTCTGTGGCAAAATGAATGAGAGTATCACTATCCGGTAAAACCTGAACTTTCTGAACAGCTGCACTTACAACATGTCTGGGAGCCAAATCCCGTTTTTCAGAGTGGATTGGGACACTGCTTTTCTTGATCGACGTAGATCGTGGTGGTGGAGGTGGGGGCGTTTTATTGCGACTAGGCGGCATTGTTTGACCGGGGCTGTCAGGCAATTCGCTCGGACTAATGATGCCACTGACCATCCCACTGCATGGCTCACTTTGGACAGAGCTTGCGATCGAATGACTCTCAAAACTCTCCAGGGAGCTAACTGAAGTGCATCTGCTGAACATCAGAGGAGTCTCTTGCACGTAATGCTCAGGAGGACTTTTGGGAGTTTGGGCACCACTTTTAGATGGTGATTTAGCACCTGATGAAAACTCAACCGTCTTGTGATGTCTGGATCCATCCCCATGTCCGAGATGTGAGCCTTGGTGTCGAGGTGGCTTGATACGGACAGAATGTACTGAAGCCTGGCTCTCAGATGCACGATGAGCAGTTGAAATGTTTCCAGTGGGTTCTTTTTCAGAGATGGGCAAAGTTGGGTAGTTACTGGCAGAGTTGACGTTACGCTTGCAGCTATCCATTTCGTCTTCCTCGGAGGACAAGGATGATAAAGAACTTCCCCGAGAGAAACAGATGGGGGTGTCCTCCACGCAATACGTCTGTAAAGTTTCCTGATTAATTGTTGGTCCCTTGCATGATGGGTTCTTCTGAATGGATCTTGTGGCTCCAGTCCTGCTTTGAGAAGATGATTGGTGATTTTGCTTTTGTCTGCATTGGCTCTTTAAAGATGTCACACAGGAGGAACTATGCTGGCTTAAATGGTCCTTGACTGAACTTTGGGAAGATGACGACTTTGAATGGCTAAAAACCTTTTTGGTAGATTCATCTGAATATTTCAAACTATAATCGATAGGCTGTTCAACATGATGATCTTCGTTGTATTTAATGCTGTAGTTGGTGGTTTGATCATCCATCTGTTCTTCTTCTGAATACCGCTCACTGTAGTTTGTTGGTTTGTCATCTGCAAAATCGTCAACGGTGCAAATGGTTTGGGAAATCTTTTTGTTGAGTGCGTGACTGGAACCAAGGTTAATTTGTTCACTGGATCCTCTTGATCGGAACACTGCCACGTCTCGCGAAAACCTAGGCTGGTACTTTTTCAGTTTACCTTCACCTTCACCAGTGGCATCAGTATACAGGGGAAATCCAGGACTTTGGGATATAGGAGTTTTGTGATCTGGCCGTTTTAGTTCGTCATCAAGGAGCTTGGGCCTTGCCCATCTTTCGATTTGAGTTGGGCTCTGTTGCCCAGAGTTCAGCTGTTCATCTGAATACTTTAAACTGTAGTTAATAGGTGTGTCCAAGTCACCATTGTCATCCTCCATGTGATTAACATTGTGAATTTTATGTGCGAGGTCTGCGGGATATTTCCTGTAAACACAACATTTGGCTTCATCATCTTCAGAGTATGAATCCACAGATGGCTTCATTTGACCTCTCTTCCCATAGCCGTCACTGCTGTTGACACTGTTCAGGCTGTCATTTGAAGCTCTGTACTCTAGATTGGGCATTGGGCAGGGACGACCCGATGAATCCGTTTTGTAGTTGTAAATGTTTGGATGACCAAGAACTGAAGTCTGACGCCGAATCATTTCATCTTGCTCTTGGTGTGGGGTGGATCCTGTAGTCCGATCATCCATGCTTAAATGCATATTCTGCACACTCTCCATAACCACAGCAATCTGAGCTGCATTGGTGGGAATGTGAACCATTCGCTTGGCAGAATCCCCATCGGGGTGGAAGGCCCTTCGATCTCGGTCTTGACTTCTGTCTCTCTCAGCTCTGACACTTTCTGCATTTCCTCTGTTCTCTCGAGTAGATGGACTGGAGAGCACTGGGGTGTTCATGTATGGAGAGCGCACACCAACCCCATTTGGGCTATAACCGTCTGATCGACAGACAGCATCATAGTCGCCAAAGACGTTATGCTTGTGTCTGGCTTTGGCCCTGTGAGAAGCCTTAGGGCTCAAATTATCAATATTATCAAAGGTTTCAGAGAGCTGCTGTGCATCAAGTTCTTCAATAAGTGCTTTCTGTTTTCTAACATGAAGGGAGGGTAAACTAGATCCAGGAGACATAATGTTGGCATCCTTATATTTGGCAGGACGATTAGCCATGAGGTTTCTCAGAGCAGCTGCACTTCCCATCGCGATCATCTTGTGCTTGGAGTGAATGAGGTTCTTCAACATGCTAACCGCTCCCATATCCCATAATGCCTCCTGATCTTTAGCGTTCCGAGCAGAAAGGTTCCACAGTGTCCCACAAGCGTTGCTCACAATTGTCAGACTGTGCGATTTGAGGTGCTGAAGAAGTGTCTGGAGACAGCTGTTTTCTCTTAAGATTTGTCTGGAATTAAATTGAAAAAATAAATAAAAAAAATTACATTTTCACAATTATGCATGCAAGACAAACACACAAAATACAAATAAAAGACGCAAAAAATCCTTATTATTTCCAAAAATGTGTTAGTACTTAAAGCTTCAATTACATGAATCAATTACCTGTGCTCTTCATTCGTAGCAATGAGGCTAGACACGTTTCTCAGGATGCCGCCACCACTTTCTATGATAGCAAGGGTGTTGGTTTGGCTCCGGTAGGTCAGCGTGCTCACTAAAAACGCCAAAGCTCCAGGAACGGTGCAAATATCAGCCTTGTTCTCCGTGCAGTGTGCAGACAGGTTCCACAGGGCGCTGAGGACGCTTTTTAATGTAGACTCCTGCAAGTCAAACACGAGTGAGAACAAAGCCCAACTCATTGGCCAAAAAGCATTTATTTAGCATCCTCACCTTCTGGACCTCTAAGGCGCACTCCATCAGAGCTCGAACACTGCCGACTTCTCGCAAGATCTTCTTACTGTTCACATCGGCCCGCCAGGACAGGTTCCTCAAAACGCTGGCAATCACCTGGAAGGGAAAACGTTTTTGGTTTGGTAGCCAGTGGCCATATTGTGAAAGATTTGGATAAAACCATCTGCCAAGATCATAGAAGAAGAGATGCAGACGCAGGCTTTACCTGCTGCAGGTCCTCGCTCTCGGACTTCAGCTGCGCCACCATGGCCCTCATGCAGCCTTTCATCGAGCAGAGCGTGGCCTGTTGAACGAGACATGATCAATGACGGGACAGTGAAAACTGAGGACGTTTAGGGGCGTGAGGAACCAGACGCACCTTGTTGGCCACATCTCCAAAGGTGAGATTGGTCAGAGCCATGCCAGCGTATCGCCTCAGTGTCACGCTGTAGTGATCGTTGGTGAGCCCGTAGATCTCACAGTCCACCTGCAGCAGCTCCCCGATCGCCTGCAGACCACCTGTAGCAAACAGTCAGCGCTCTTTATATTCTTGACAAAAACTATGAAAATGTACATTTTTGTTTTACTTAACTCTTGATTTTTTTGCACTAAATCTCCATAAATTGCGTTTGACACATGATCAAACAAGTCCGTGGTTTTTTGTCTTATCTAAACAAAACCAAGTTCAGATGAAACTATTAAGTCTCTTTTTCAATTTTACATTAAAAAGTGAAAAGAAAAAAAAAGCAGATTATGGAAAATAATCAGGAAAAAATATGGAAATACTAGACTTGGGTGTAAATTTAAACACTTGAAACAACTTTCACTGCTGGTCAATACTCGTCATGTCTCGGTACTAGAGTGATTGTACCATCAGAACAAATAGTTTATTTATGAATCAGCCAATCAGATCATGTTAAGGCGGGTCCTATCATGTCAAAAGTAAAAGTTGCCAAGTGAGTCTTATTGTTCACCATAACAATAGAAATGTATTTTTCAGAGGCCTTAACTCTACGGAAAAAAAGTAAAATACTTGATATGCGTTTATAGAGTAATGGTTGTTGTAGAACGTTTTTTAGAATATCTAAAAAAAAAAAAAAAGATTTCTAGAGCAAAACCTTGAACACGTACCAAGCTCGTTCATGGCATGTCTGTGCTCTTCATCGAAGGAGAGTTTCATGAGGACACAGACGGCCGGACAGATCTGATGCTCGACTGGAGAGGGCACTGTGGAGAGAACAGACAGACATTAGTTGACCTCAGTCCCAGAGAAACATCCACAATTAAAAAAAAAACAAAATGGAAAGAAAAAGAAAGTTGAAAAGAAAGAAAGAAGTGCGAGAAACAATGGAGATGACAAGAAGAATAAGCACAGGAAAGAAAAAGAAAACAAGATCTGGAGAAAAAATTTAAACAGGAGATAAGTGGAGTCTCCATCGCTAAGTCATGGTGATTGATTTAATCTAAGCAAGCAGGGAGCTGTTCCAAAGCTGAAAAAAGATCTTACTAGGGTTCTTGTCCTGGTCCACGCCGCGCTCGTGGCTCTCCTGCCACTCCCAGCAGGTCTCACAGTAGACGCGGATCTGCTCCAGCAGGTGGAGCACACGGATCTCCCTGCGGCCACGCTTGTCGTCTGGCTGAGAGTGGATGATGTTGTGCAGAGCGGCGCTGGCCCTCGCTCTTGCTTCCTTGCTGCCGCGTGAGTTTCCCAGCAGCACCGAGTCCTTGTCGTTGCCGTGGAGGAGCTGGATGAGCAGCGGGAGGCAGCCGGACTGACGCATGGCGATGCAGCTGTCCTGAGAGCTGGACATGGCCAGCAGGGTGCGCGACATGTCGTCTTTATCGTGAGTGCCCAGCATGGACAGCAGAGAGTAGACCATCTCCACCTGAGCCAGAAGAGAAAGAGACATGGTAGGTTTTTTTCATGTGAAAAGCGTGAAATTAGAGACATGAATCAAGTGTGTGTGTGTGTGGTTCAACATCTACGATCTGCAAGATTGTGAGGCAGGATAAGCTTTTAACACCAGAAAAATGTGCTAAAACAACCTAAGTGGTTTCCTCCGGGTCCTCCAGGTTTCCCCCCCAGTCCGAAAAACATGCGTTTCAAGTTAATCTGGCCGTGTGTGTGAGTGTGTTTGAGCGTGTGTATGCCCGGGTGAAGTTGGCGCAGATTGGCTGCCACTGCTCTCTTGGGCAATTGGTGTGCGTGTGCATGTTGTGTTCTGTAAGACGAACTTGAGTGTCTTGAAAGGCACCAAAAATAAAATATTGAATTATTATTATTATTATTGTAAGCCCCTTCTTTTATAATTAAGCTCTGCCCTTCCAGCATCCTCATCACCCTCATTGTATTAACTCTTATATCTTCACATTATTCTGTCATGTCATTTTTTCTGATATATAAATGTATTATCCTTTTTTTAATCATGAAATATTATAATATTGGGCGGGATTTAGAGGTATGTAACAGATTTGGGGCATTTTAATGATTTTCAATGGGAAAATTGGTAATTTCCCCCAATGTGGGACTAATAAAGGCATAATAATTCATTCAAAAATGAATTTGATGGACGAATTAATCTGGTAAGGTGGTGGCGTTGTGCTGTGGCGTGCAGGTTATGAACCAACCTTAGTGCCCAGGTGACTGGTCAGCCGACGGGGAACAGAATAACTAGCTGCACTGCTCATCTCACTGACCGCGTCATGGTCCAGGCGAGAACTTGAGCCCTGAGAAGAGAACATAAAGACACAATTTTAGACTCCTATGTTATCTTGTCATGATTGGCTGCTGAAAACATGTCTTCCGCCATTGAAATTTGCAAAGAATCCAGTCAATCGAAGCTGAAGCCATTTCTGTAGACTGGTCGTCCAGAAACAGGAATCGTTTTGTGTGAGTTGATCTTATTGTCAGAGAAACATCATTAAATTTACACACCAAACGAGTAAGAAATATATACAAAAAATTGTTATTGAATGCATAAAGTCTTAATACTATTTTTATACACCATCTCTACTTTTATATATCTTGGTGAAGAGAAAATTGTCAACAAAAATCTGAATTTTATAAAATAAAAACTAGTTATATTCTGTGAGTACTTCACACATAAAATCACATGACTGAAAAAAAAAAAAGTGTATGGACATGTTCATATAAATGTGTGTTTGTGTAGTTAAGTATACCTGTGTGTGTGGCTACGTGTGTACATTTATATAGAGGTGTATGTTTATGTGTGGGCGTGTGTGTACGTTTATATAAGGGTGTTTGGACAAATGTATATGAATGTATGGATTTAAGAAAATGGATAAATAGATACACAGACACAGATTTTAACACGACTGTGAGTGTGTCTCTCGGTGCATTTATTAAATGTGTGCGTGTGTGTGCGCGAAACACACGTCAATTATATAGCAGCACCTCCTAGCATTAGCCGAAAGCTGTAACACACACACACTAAACCTACTTTTATTGTATGCAGCTAACAAACATGACTAAACCCTGATATGATGCATCTTTACACCTACAGCGTAACGGATCACCTGTAAACACTGCTCTTCCCGCTATGATCTTAAACCGCGGTTATAAATCATCCGTCAATCCACCGTGAGATCCGGACGTCAGGAGAGTGGGAAACCAGGCCAATGCGTTAAGCCATAGGGCCGCGCGGTCATTAGGCCGATCCTGCATCTAATCCAGTGTCACATCACTCGCACCATCTGTCGGCCCGAGAAAAGCACATGAAGCCGCGCGGCAAAGCGGAAGCCAAAGCGTGGCGGCGAAGGAAAGCGTTTACATCTAGCTGCGATTCCCGGACCCCCAGAGCCCACCAGAGCCATTTCACACCTTACCTGTGAGCACGAGGAACCTCCGCCGGCCACGTCTCCTGATGCATGAAGCACTTCACCTGGAGGATCAGGCTTCACCTGAGCCAGAGAAACAGATCAGTCAGTGCTGCACGCTGATGGTCAGAGAAAACCACACAGAGGGATTTGACTCCCTGTGCGAAGGATGGGGGAGGAAAGGTGGAGAGAAGACCTGATTTAATCAGCTCTGTGAAGCAGAAAAGAGGGATGAATCACAGCACAGATGCTGTAGAGGGGGGGGTAGAGACGAGAGAAAAATAGAGAGAGAGCGAGAGAAGGGGGCAAGAGGAAAGCGAGAGAGAGGGGTGAGAGATATAGAGAGAGGGAGAGAGAGAGAAAGAAAAGAAAGAGAGTGAGACAGAGAGGGATACAAGAGATGGAAAAAGGAAGAGAGAGAGAGAGAGAAGTGGGGGGCCAGAGAGAAAGAAAGAATGAGGGAGATAGACAAAGAGATAGAAAAGAGAGAGAGAGAGAGAGAGAGACCAAAACAGTAAGAGAGGAAGGCAAGAGAGAAAGAAAGAGACAGTTTTTGAGATAAGGAATGAGAGAAAAAAAACACCCAAAGAGAAGGAAAGAGGAGAGAGTGACAGAGAAAGAAAAAGAAGGATACAGTAAGAGAGAGATACAGAGTGAGCATGAGTGAGAGAGAGAAAAAAGAAAGAAAGAAGTGGGAGTTAATGAGAAAGACAGGAAAAAAAGAGAGAAAAGTAGAGAGAAAGAATTAGATAGAGATAGATAAAGAAAGAGCGACGAGACAATATAATAGGAAAGTTACTTGGAAAGACAGTGACACAGAACGAAACTGATCTTCTAAAAAAAGAAACATTTTCTTCAAAAATTAATCACACTATGTGTGCGTACACACACACACACACACACACACACACACCTAAAACCCTTTTGATGCATTTAATATCTGCCTTCTAAACTACACGGGCTGATTTCACGCTAGACTTGTCTGAGGAGATTCACTCTGATCAGCCTGTTAAACAGTTTCATCTGCGCAGCTCCAGTGTCAGAAAACATCAGTATCAGCTTCTCTGAGACGGGGAGGGAGGGAGAGATGGAGTGAGTAGGTGAGAGAGTAGGTTGGTGCAACAGAAGAGCATCACATGCGGTGGTCTTACACACTAAAGCTGGTCACGCAACCGTTCAGACGCACAAAGCACAATCCATTAGTGCGACTCGATGAAAATTTCATGGCTTCCGTGTTTATGCACAGATGCATTTTCTGAGAAGCGCTTCCGCTCGCTGCTGAAGATAAGGCATGAAAGCAGCCATAGTAGATTAAACACACAGCGCCATTAAAGCTACGTTACAGAGAGAAACACACTCAGAAATCGGCGTACCGATATAATACTATAAATCTATAATACAGCATCGTACCAATAATTGTATTTAAAACATAGCTGCAAGAATGGTGGAAAAGTAGGGTTTTTTTATCCATGTTTTTTAACAATTGCACAGAAGTTTGTAGTTAGATTGACATGAACACTGTAATTAACTGAATTATGTAACAACAAAAATTCTCTATCATACTCAAATCATCTAATAATGTCAAAATATCTAATTCATAATCTCATTATATAATTTGCGTAATATTCACACACTGTATTTAACGGCAACATAAATACTTCAACGTCTTGGTTATGACATCATAAGACCCATGAGCCTTATAGTGATCTGATTGGCTGATGAATAAATTAACCGTGTGAACCAGTCATAATGGGTCCATGCGACAGAATTGCTGATCAGCTCTGAAAGCTGCACAGATCCACCACTTCTTAGTCTAAACTTTGATGCAAGTAATTTCCAAACATTTGCAAATCTATTATTAGCACTTAAAATAAACAATTTTCTCTGTCGTTTCAATCGGAACTGGTTTTGTTTATAAAAGACAAAACCTTTTTATGAAAGACAGAGAAGACAGAAAGACAGAAAGGAAAAAAAAGAGATATAAAGAAAAAAAGTGACAAAGACAGACAGACAGAAAAAAAGAAACAGAAAGAAAGAAAGACAGACAGAAAAAAGACAGATAGAAAAAAACAAAGACAGATAGAAAAAAAGAAAGACAGTTAGAAAAAAAGAAAGACAGTTAGAAAAAAGAAAAAGAGACAGACAGTAAGAAAAAATAAACAGAGACAGAAAAAAATCTAAATGAGAGTGGGTGAGGAGTTTGTCAATATGGCCACTAGGGGTCGTATAAAATTTTGCGGCATTTAACCATCCAGTAAAGTTAAACCCGGAGCAGTGGGCAGACTTAAAAGCAGTGGTGTCAGGGGGCAGGTGGGCATTAGTGTCTTGCACAACCACTTGCCACTACCACAACCCAAGGTGATGGTTACTTTTATTTTTTGTTTAGATTTGGTTTTAAAACTCTCTCTCTCTCTCTCTCTCTCTCACACACACACACGCACGCACGCACGCACGCACGCACACACGCACGCACACACAGTGATGTATATATAGCTGTATGTAGATGTAGATGTAGAGTACCTCAGAGTCGGCCGCCTGGGCCTGCAATCGCGTCCGTATTCTCAGCATGTCTTTTTCTATCTGCTGTATCCGGGCAACACGGGCCTAAAACAGCCGAGCAGAGTTTGCGTGAACATGGTCTGTGGTTTCACACGATGGGTTTCGGGTTGTGGACGCACCTGTGCCCGTTTCTCCATGTCCTGGCACGTCCCCAGCTGATCCTCCATGGCGGCTCGGATCTGCCGGGCCTCGTACTCCAGCTGCCTGCGCGTCATGTCAGTCTGCAGAGAAAACTGACACGGACGGCGTAGCGTGAGGTTTCTGACCAGGCGCCGCGTGTACATCAACACTCACGTTTTCAGTTAGCGGGAGGCTGTCGATTCGCTTGGTGAGGTTTTGTAGCTGAGCGTAATACCAGTCTTTTTCCTTTTCCTCCTTCTCGAGCTCGGCCACCAATAAGGAGCTAAAATAAAGTCCAGATTTAACCCAGGTGTAATTACAGATCATGTTCGCTTTACTACACAGAAGTATGAGGCATGAAGTGCAGTGGTACCTCTTCTTATTAAATTTATTCGTGCCGAGAGCAGTTTTGTAAGGTGAAAAATTCGTAAGTAGAGACGCAATTTTACATCTAAATGCCCTAATCCGTTCTAATCCCCCCTGAATTGACGAACATACACAGTTGTGTTGTACAGTTAATGCTACAATGCAGAGTTTGTCCATTTGTTGTAGAATTAGTAACACCAGCATGTAACACTACACGCTTATACTCCACCACAAGTATTTTGGAAGCAAGATCTCCAACCGCCAAGTGTTTTATTGTTTATTCACATAGCATGAAGATTAAACAACTGTTTTTCACACGCTTGGAGTCTCATGTTTCCCCCTGCATGTTAGCGGTGAGAAAAATACACTTTTTTTGGTCACTACAGCATTTGTCGTATTGTGAAGCAATTTCGTAACGAGAAACTGTTTTCAGTTACAAAACTTGTGAATAGAGACATTTGTAAGTCAAGGTACCACTGTAGATTGACCCGAAGAGGCAATGTTTGCAACAACAAGACTGTGGGTTTGAATCCCAAATGTATCGGATATGAATCTTAATTGGCTTTGAATTTAATCCAAAAGATTGATATTATTTTTTGGTGTCTGAAACGTGATGATTTGTCACATGCTCACCGCTCCTTCTCAAGCTCCTCCAGGTATCCCGCGCTGTCTCTCCCTCTCCTGGAGAAGGAGCTCATGGGGCTGGGACTGGGGCTGCTGTCAGAGGAGTTGGCAGAACCAGAGCCCTGCAGCGATGCCTTGGACCTCATCTTCCCTCCAGAGAAACCGCCGGAGTCCAGACTCATTTCTGCTGGACAGAGTGATGAAGATGCTTGACTAGTTCAATGGTACAATAGATTATGGGTAGCAAGACAAAAAATATCTAAACGTTGCAATAATGCGCATCTTTGATTTGGAATTTGCTAGATTCTAGAACTTCATGTGTGATCCTCACCTTTAATTCTTTCTAGGAAATCGATCTGTCCTTGAGAATCCTGGGCGTCGTCTTCAATGGTTCCTTGTAGGTGTTTCAAAACCTCCTGAAAGAGAAAGAGACAAACCATGAAAATCCTTCATGTGTGTGTGGCGGTGTGATGAAAATCAACGGAGGCAACTACAACAAGAAGCATGGCAGGAGAAAAGAAGCTATTTTTGGCCGCTAGTAAGATGATGTCGCCTGCCTGCGTGTAGAAACGGACTGATAAAGAGAAGAAACCGTCCATCAAAGAGTTGGGAGAGCTTTGAAGACGTGTTTCAGAGATATAAACGCCTTTGAAGCTGTAAAGATGCACCTGCTGAGTAGATACATGATCTGAAGACGTCTCGCCGCTCTCCTTTAAACGGCTTTTAAGATGCAGGCAAAACTCTAAGTGCTTTAAATCTGAGTCTAATCTGACAGAGTTAAAAGTACAAACGATTTTGTGTAAGTGGCAGCACAGGGAAACAGTGCTCGAGTTTTTAAATATCACTACTTGTCTCCTTACACTGGATACCAGTTGCTGTTGAGATCAAGTTCGAAGCTTTAACTTTAAAGTACAGGACTATACTTTTCCATATCATTGATGACGAGAGAATAAACAGTGTTTAGCAGTTCCTCTGCAACGAGGAGTAAAATCTCTTACAAGAACTTTCTCTCGTTCTGCTGCTCTCTGGTGAAATTGCTTTCCAGTCCAACTATAATATGCATTTTCTTTACACTGTGTTTTTACTGACTTTATAATCTTCTGTTTTGTACGTTTCGGCGATATACCCTTGTTTAAAGCATTTACTGCTTCCGTTTATAGACTTGACTTTACAGTCATTTAGGCAGACGCTTTTATCCAAAAGAACTTACAAAGAGGCTCCAATGCACCTCGTTTATTAAGTGGCTTTGGATAAAAACGTTTGTCAAACGACTATAGTAAAACAGTTTGAAATGAGACCTTAATCGTACCATCTTGAGTTGCAGAGAATGCTGGTATGATTAAGATTCCATGAGAAAGGAAAAGGAAATAAAAAAACTCAAAATTTAAAGCAAAAATAAAATAAAAAACTGTTATGCCTTTTATGAATGAGTCACATTTTTTAATTTTCATTATCACTTGAAGAAAAATCCAAGGATAATAAAAAGCTGGCAATTGAAGGAACTCTTTCAAAAGGTCATTTTATTTATTATATTCATCACAAATAAAGCCGTGCTCTTCAAATGCTGATGTCTTTGTCACGATGCGGTGGTTCCCTTCATCCGGTCGGACTTTAAATGTCTCCGGATAAACACAAAGACCTGAGATAGAGAAACAATCTGTTTTCCCCATTGTTTAATCTGAAAATGACCCTCCCGGTCTACACGGGTTAAACGGAAGCACAACATTGTCCTTCTGGAGCGCCGTCTATAAACTCGACCTTCTCATGGATTGTCAGAAACTTCCTCTCATGATTCGTTTCCGTGCCAGAAGCCTGAGAATGCTGAGAGTTTGTGGCCATAAGAAAAAAAAAAAGTCTGAAAAAAAAACTAACTAAAAACTGGGAGACATTCCCTATTCAGCGACCAATCAAAACACCGGATGAAAAGACTAGGACATTTCTGATTGGCCGGATTTCCAGCATCCTTGTACAATGCAGTAACTCGCAATTCGAAAAAACAACATCGCTTAATAGTAAACACAAGATTATCCAGAAAACACCAAAGAACAGAAATAATCGAGTTTATGGTCAAGAAAAGAACAAACGGCAAAAAGAATTTTCCAAACTTACAGTCACCAAACCTCTGGATGTTAATCAACGACGTAGCAGATTCAGTATTAATCCACAAGTGGCACCAGAACCAGCTCAGACCCGCGAAGGCGGGCACTGGCATCGCTTCTGGGATTCAGTTCTCCAGCGTGTTTGGAAAGCAAAGTGAGACCAAACAATGCGGCTGTTGGAGAGGAAGCATCAACCCTCCCACCCCCCCACCACCACCACCAATCCCATCCCATTCTGACGAGCAAAATCCTCAAGAACTTCCCAGATTCAACCTCATTCACCACTCTTCCTCATGTCCCGGGGCCAGCGTGGAGATGAGCCGGGCCGCTTGTGTTCCCAAAACCACACGCGGTTGTTCTGACTCAAACATGACGTCACGCCGGAGAAACAACGACTTTATTATGGGTCGAGGTGGTCACATGACAACACTCACACAGCGATGACATCATCAGTCCATGATCGGGAGATCAAACATCCCCAGTTAAAGGTCTCCAGAAGCTCTGCGAGTCTCTGAGTCATTTTAACACTCAAAGACATTCACAAATAGAGATTGCTAATATCATGGAATATTAGGAATGTTAATATCAACAGAAAATTTGGAATATTATTAGAGGTTTCTATTTAAATGAACTACATCAACTAGGCTAATTATTGCAATATGTCTAACGTCAACGCTTTAGCATCTTGCTTATGACATCATGAGACACGCCTTAAAGTGATCTGATTGGCAGATGAACAAATGAACCAATTCAGACCGGTTCTAGTGGTCAGTTTAATATGGGGACTGGGTTACAGTGAAGAAACGGTGAAAAAACTTTTTCGATCAAAATGTATAGCCAGTTGATCAAACCACACAATTTCTGGCACATAATTAAAACAATTATAGTAATAAAAAAAAAATAACCTTTTTTAACCAGATAAAGAGAATGTAAAGAAGGTACTGTATATATGAACTGTAAATAACAATACAGTACAGTGTATGTCTATCATGTTTTAACAATTTATTAATAATGAGACCTAACATTTAATATGAAGCTTTAATATGATTTAATATGAAGACTGAAAAACGGAAACTAGTTTTTTCCCCATTAAACTTAATTTAAAAGTGGCAAAAAACAATGATGAGTTAATGGAAGAAACTTTTAGTTAATAGAAACGCTCTCTACGTCACTTGATTCGGAGGCAAAAATTGCAATACACCTATTTTCCATAACTCAATAAATAGCATGAATATAAAAAGATATTAGTATACGAATAATTAAATAAATAAATAGCATGATTATAATAGGTTTGAAACCCAAATTAGATAGAAATTAATTCTATTGGACAGAAAAAAAAATCCTTCGGTTCAACACAACAGACTTGAGTAATTACGACTAAAACAGAAAGTTGGACTGTTGCCATGTCGTCTGCAACTAAACAGCGTTTAGTTCTAGTTTTGCACAGCAGGACTCGAGTTTCCGTGGCGCAGATGCCCTTGGTCCAGCATCAGACTCCCGTTCACCACACAGACTCTTAAAAAACGCCACCCAATCCCGCCCGAATGGAAATCAATGCTTCTCCTCGCCGCCACACGTAGCCAGAAGAGCGGCGATAACTCACTCTTAGGTTTCCTCCGACCCGGAGTGATTGTTCTAGAAGGAGAGGTGGGAAACAGACGGACAACATGCGTGACTTTCCCACCGATAAAGACACAGCGTCCTTGCAGACAGGAAACGTCACATGACCCACGCATGACCGGCGATTAGGACGAAAACAAGCGTGTAGGACAAACGCGGTCCAGCAGGGTTATCTCTGACTATTAAAATATACAAAAATATTAAAACGTGGAGACGACTACAACGATTCAGCAGATTCGACTTACAAAAAAACTTCAACAGAGCACACTCAAAAAAGATTTGTTGCGATTTTTATTTTTAATGTATCAAGAAATGTTCCATTTTACAAATATTGTGAGCACAAACTGAATATTTAAATATTTTACGCAAAACTCAACTTTTAAAAAATGGCAAATATACAAGCTAAAGCTTCGCACAGAAAGAAATCATGAAAAATTTTGACCTTTTATGATAATTTAAGTATTATTACAAACAATATTTATTTAAATGTTTGTTACATTTTTTCAATATATTTTTTTAATATATGCTTCTGGTATTTTTGGAATGAAAGGGAACAAAAGACAAAGTCTAACCACATTTAACTCCTTGCTGTCATGTACAAACTTGGCCATTAAAGTGGATTCTGATAAAATTAAAGAAGTCAATCAAGCCTGGAAAAAGCAAAACACTTTCACTAATTTCAGTTTTATTTACTGGCAGTGGTAAAGAGGAATTTTCAGAGAATTTCTGGCCGGAGATGTTTATTTGGGGCGGATAGGATGGAGCGGATCCGCATTCATCTCCACAACAAAGACAGGAAGAGATCCTCTAAAACAAGCCCGGTATCTGACACGCAGCGAAGGGGAAGGAGCCGGCGAGATCCGCCGAAAAAGGAAAAGTACTTGTGAGCGGTGAAGGAAATTCTCGACTGGACGGGCTTTTAGTGACGAACAAGAAGTGCAAAGAAAAATAAACCCTCAACAGTCAGACCCAGTTAAAAATCAATAAAATAACTGATAACAAGCGATTACCAAAAATTGTAAATAAATGTGTAGAAACTGGAAACAAAATTGCATAATTTATGAAAATAAAATTAGCTAAATTTGCACAAAATAATAATAATAATAATAATAATAATAATAATAATAAATAATCATCAAAAACGGTCAAATTGCTAAATCAGACCAACGTGAAAATAAATCTAAAATCTAAAATAGGAGATTATAAACAAAAAAAAAAAAAACAACAGCATTTCGGGGTTTTGTTTTGCTCTTCCAAAAATCAGAAAAGTGTCTTCCGAATATTTTCTGAAAATATTCATTCCTAATATTATTATTTTATATCCAGCACAACGAAGGCAGCAAAATTGTTTAGTCACCAGTAATGCTTTCCAACCATTATAATAAACGACTGTAAAAAAAAAAGAAAAGAAAGGATGTTGAGATGAAAACTAACTGATGGTCGCGGCGAGTGAGTGTGCGGCGTGTGGGAAGAGTGACAAACGGAAACACATGGCACAGACTTCAGCTGTAAACACAGAGATGACATCACTAACAGCATCAGCACCGCAGCACCTCACAGTGATGCTGACTAATCAAGTCTCTGGACTTTCACTGGTCTAGAAAAATATATACAATTTATATAGAAAACATACAAAAAAAAAAAAGATTAATTCGTATACAAATACAGAAAGGTACATAGATAAGATGTGTTCATCGTAAAAATTGGGAGATTATATTGTCACTATTCTCAATTTTAAACCACTTTCATTAAAAAAATAAATTTTGATTAAACCACTTGTGTGTAATTTATACAATCGCAGAATCAATAAATAAAACAATCCCTTCTTAAGAGTCGTTTGCTAATTTGCTGTGTCCTCAGCCAATTAATTTTTTAATGGCTAGAACGTATAAACCTAGATTAAATCTTTCATGTTGATTTCTGTTAAAAATTGTAAAACCCTTTGTTGTGAAACAAACGTTCTAAAAAACATCGGTTACCAATGTTTTCCAAATAAAAATGTTGTCTAATGTCATCTAATTGATCACATTCAATTAAAATATGCTTTACTGACAAGACCTTCCCGCACCAATCACAGAGTGGTTTCTCTTCGTGTGCTCGGCCAATCAGAGTCTTACACTACCAAACTTGGTGGGTCACTAGTTTAGTAGCTTCCATTCACCAATAGTGAATGGCACAAGCCACGCCTCCTGAGCCGAGCAGAGGAAATATCACAACACAATCATAGCTGGAGAGAAATCCACAGCGGCATCACTGCTGATCATCGTATTAATATCCGTTCGCATTAATGGATTCGAAAACTAAAACCAAATTGTTGTGTTTTGAACCTTCATGTTGGAAGCCTCGGTCTCCAGCTTGGTGAGGTGGTTGGAATTGTCCTCCAGCTCCTGTCTCAGGTTGGAGTTCTCCATCTTCAGCGCCTCCACTTGCTTCAGCAGCTGGTCATAAGATGCTGCGGCCATCTTGAGCTATCTCCAGACCTGCGGCACATCAGCACACGCGTCAGCGCCTCCATTTCAGTCACACACCGGCTTCATGGGTCGTCCTGTTCGTTCTCTTAGTGATGTGGTTGGCAAGTATTTTTGTCTTTTGAAACTGTAGGAAAAAGCGACTATTCCAGTTGTACTGTCAGTGATTAACCTGGAAAAATAATACCATACCAATAATACCAAACAATTTAAATGTAATAACTGTTTAAAAAAATTTTAACTGACTATTTTAAATGATTTAAAATGATTTACATGCAGGGTTTTATTTTTGCAAAATCTGTTTTTCAAAGCGAATAAAAGGAGATTGAAGGCGACGATCATTTCACGTGTCTCACGTGCGCGGGTTTGACAACGGCTGCAGAGATTTGACAGGAAGTGACATCACAAGCAGAGCACTGAGTTTAAGATGGAGGCCTGAGCCGACATCAAAGTCTCAACATGTATCAGAGCTGAAGGAATAAAAGCAGTGAGAGAGGATAAAGTAAAATGAGAGAAAAAACACGAGACAGTAAAAGAGTGAGTGAGAGAGAAACAGTGACATTGAGCGTGTGAAAGACAGAACAGGGAGAGAGAAATAGTAAAAGGAAAAATAGGGGAGAAAACAAGAGATCCAAATAAAAGACAAATATGATACAAATAATGAAAGAGAAGGAAAAAATATAGGGAGCGAAAGTAAAAAACGAGTGGAAGAAAGAGAGACAAGAAAAAGAGACACAAAGTGTAAAAGCAGGGGAAAGAAGGATAGAGAAAGATAGCGGGCGAGCAAGGAAAGAAAGATGCCAAAATGGAGAGAAAAGGTGAGAATGAAAGTGAGAGAAATTGGAATAAAAAGAACAAGAATAAATACAATTAGCAAAGAGAAAAAGAAAGTGTGTGTAAGATAAAGAGGGAATGTATGTCAGAGTGAGCGAGCATGAAAAACAGTGATAGAGAGGTTGAAAGAGAGTGAAAGACAGATATAGGGAGGTAAGAGGTGAGAGAATAAGAGAGAGTGATGGAAGAGAAAGAAAGAAGGGAAAAGAGAGAGAAAGATGGACGAAGAAAGACAGACAGAGCGAGAGGAGGGAAAGAGAGAGAGTGGAGACAGAGAAAAGAAACGAGAAAGAGAGACAGTGAGAGAGAGGGAAAGGAAAGAGAGAGCGACAGAGAGAGAGGAAGAGTAGAGACAGGGAAAGGAAAGAAGAGACAGAGCGAGAGAGAGAAGAGACCGGGAAAAGAAAGAGAGTGAGAGAGAAAGAGTAGAGAGACAGGGAAAGAAAAGAAAAGACAGAAACAGAGCGAGAGAGAAGGGAGAAAGAGTAGAGACAGAGAAAAGATCGAAGAGAGAGAGAGCAAAGAGAAGAGAGAGATAGATAATCGCTGTCTGGTGAAAGCACTGAGTCCGGTCCGCCTCACTCACTCCGTCTCCATATTTTCCAAACAGCCCCATTCTACAAACCGGTGGAACTGTCCCTGCTCGTCTCCATCATCTCCAGCTGTGACCAATCAATGAGCTGCTGTCGCTGTTTCCAGGGTAAAAAGCCGCATCACGTAAAGTCGCTTCACAAGCCGCCGAGAAAACATTTATGATGATGATGATGATGATGAAACCATCCAAACCAGAATCACATCCACAGATCAGCTCGGATCAGAATAATCCCCGGCTCATGTTACTCTACAGCATCATGAATAATGAATCAGGGCAGACGCGTACGAGCCGTGGAGGGGGCGGGGCGTCCGTTTGCCACAGAAATCCGCTGACACACATCTGACGACACAGATATCATGAATAATCCCTCGCTCTTCAGCAGCTTCTGAACGCTGACCGCTCGCTTCACCAGCCTCCAGGAAGCGGTGAGAAAGAACCAGAGGGTGGATTATATAAACAAATACGCCAGATTAAAATTTCAACACTTCCTCTCGAGTCGCTAGAGCCACAACAGCCTCCATTTTGTTCATCAATAATTCTTCAGCATGAGGATTAGCATTTCCCCTGTGTTTATGAGCGCAGGTGCGTGATTGAGAGAGAGAGAGAGAGAGGAAAGAAAGAGAGAGAAAGAGAGAGAAAGAGAGGGGGGGGGTGGAGAGAGAAGAGATGGGAACAGAAAGAGAGAAGAGAGAAGGAAAGAAAAAGAGAGAGGGAAAAATGAAGGAGAGAAAACAAAAATCAACAAAAGAGAAGCCAGTAATGTACAGAGAGGATGAAATGAAGAATACAGGAGAGAGACAGAAATGAGAAAGAAAAAAAAGAGACAGAGGGCAGAAGAGAGAGAGAAAGTCATAGAAAAATAGAGAAATGATAGAGGTGCGAAATTAAGAGAGAGAGAAAAGGAATAGTCAGAGAAAAAGAACCATAAGAGAATGGCAGGTGGAGAGGAGAGAGAAAAAAAAATAATACAAAGAGAAAGCAGCGAGCAACCAGCGACAGTGAGGGGGGGGGGCAGATGGAGGAGAAAAAAAATTACATAGTAATAGAACGACAGAAGGGGGTGGAGGAGATAAAGAAACAGGGGACAGAAAAACAGAGATATAGCGAGTGAGAGAAGAGGATGTCTAGAATGACAGGGGAAAGCAATGGAGGGGGGAGCAGCGAGATGCCCTTCGCTCCGGCACAAAGACGTGACGTGAGACCACCACATCCACAAGCAGCAGAAACGACCCGAGCTGGGCATCAGCATCACCAGGTGCCGTATCCACACGGCGACACCATCCGCATCTGTCTTTGTGCGGCACAATGGAGGCGACGGGAGCACATCCCCCCGCACCCTCCCATCCACCAGCAGCACAACAAAGACCCTGTGCAGACCCTCAAATTACACACGCGTCCCCTCGGCTCCGACATCACCCCGCGATGAAGACCACGGCGCCGGCGTGTGGACACTTACCCCATTCTGCACCAGTCACAGCCTCCATCCCAGCAACCCTTCCACTGTGCCAGTTGCCGGAGAGCCTCCAGCTAGCACGAGTCACATGGGGCGGTGCTCGGCCAATCAGAAGCCAGCCCAGCCCAGCGCTGGTGCAGTGGCTGATGGGTGGGGTGCAGGGAGAGTGAGAAGGTGACGGGTACCAGAGATGCTGGAATAAGGGTCAGTGGGATGCCTGAAGGTCACATGACCCAGACAGATCGATGCGTTTAATCAAGCTGACACACTGAATTTAAATGAATCACACACACACACACACACACACATTTTGGTTAAAATCCGAGCTGAGCGACTCACACATCATCTGATCAAAACACAAAAAAACAGAGTGAAGGACTCTTACCAGGTGACTTTTATTATGTAACTGAATTAGATTCAAGAACTCAATCTCACACAGTAACATCTCGCTTTATTTTACACGCAGCTAAAAGCCACTGAAGACAAGAGCTTCTGCAGCCGTGTGATTGGACCAATCTGAACCAGTTGTTCTCAGTTATACAATATTCCACTTCGACCCTAAGACTTTTACTAAGATTAATGTAAGCACATTGATGAAAAAAGAGATTACAGTCAAATTCAAACACAAGCAATGGTATATAATCACAAATGTGCAGTTGTAAAACACGTCTAAATTAGCGCTGAATTTGTGGCGCAAATCAAATAGTTTTTAAACCCATTCGTTAATCTATTTTGTACCGCTCACTCGATTTCTGGGTCATGGGGAACAGACAGAGACAGCAACTAGGACACACACTCTGTGTCCACCACCAATACACACATGTAGTGCAATTTTTTTTTAATCCTTATTTTTCAAAGCGCAGACACGTTATAGCAGAATTACAAATTTTGCCTTACAAAAATGCTAAAATCACCACGTTGACTATTTAAAACCACAATCATGAGTTTTATTTTTTATCCCAAAATAGTAATATGATTTTTTCTAACTTACGCATCGATAATTAAACTACATTTTCTGAACACTCAATTATGAAAATTCAGTCCGTGAAATGCAATAACAATTACATACACGATGGTGGTGCTAAGTCTGCCAAAAACATCAACGCGAAAGATTGGAAACAGTCGAACCCTCACTGACTGATGCTGGAACTAACCCATAACCAGCCAATCAGGGTCAGGGGGAGGGGCCACCACACTGTGGGCTGTGACATAAAAGGCAAGGCTGTCGAAAAGTTCCAGATCTGCTTTAAACACACAGTCAACTAGAATCAAAGCCAATCACATTAAGAATGAATATTAAGCAGCCAATTAGCGGCTGTGAAGGCCGCTCAGTTCTGTCGCGTTAGTAACATATTTTAACGAAAATTATGAATAAGTATAATCTCATTAATAAATAAAATGGCTCGTATTTCACTTGATATTTTTGCTAAACAAACGTTAAACAGACAGTGATCAGCAGCAGAATAGAGTAAAGAAATAAAAGAATGGTTCACAGAAGACATGGACCACAATCTACACAGAGTACACTCTTCTGAATCAAGACAGACAAAGAGTGAGTGAAGGAGAGCCAGGAAGAGTGAATAGCAAACGGTGTAAATTAGAGAAAGTGAGAGAGAGGGAGTTGAGAAAAAGATTTTTGTGTGGATAAAATGGAAAAGAAAGGGGGGGTCAGGCTCTCTGTGCGTTTATTCCTTCACACGGATGGAGAGAGAGGAGGGGGGGGTCCTTTCACAATGTGTTTTTTCATGTAAATTAGTCTACGAGGACAGAAAATGAACTGTCAGAATCGTTCTTCCTCTCTCACACACTCAGACACAGTCTCTCCCAATTCTTTCACTCTCACATCACACCATCTCTCTCTTTCTTACACCCTTCCTCTCTCTCTCACACACACACACACACACACACACACACTTTCTCTCTCTCATACACAGTAGCTTCGGACGGAAAATGGGCACAGGTCTTCTAAACTGCTGGGAAACAATTTCCCGATTTGAAATCTCATCCTGAACATGTGTCATCAAACAATAGTCATACAAAAAAAAACTTGTCTCACTTGAAGATTACAATGGAGTGAATTATCAATATCAAAATGAGTGAGTGTGTCAGTTGGTCAGTGTGCTGAAATTGTGATCTTCTTTTGACCCCCCAGTGAAGTTTCACACAGATGGAGCAGTAGGCAGCCTTAAGCCATGGTGTATGTGGGATCAGTGTCTTGATCAAGGACACCAAACTGGTATTTGAACCTACAACGTCTGGGTGGCACTTGGATAAAAAGAGGGGGGCATTGTGTGTGTGTGTGTGTGTGTGTGTGTGTGTGTGTGTGTGTGTGTGTGTGTGTCACAAACCTTTGACACCCATAAAGGGAGAATGGTAGAGAGAGACAGTCATAAGATAGACATGTGGTGGACAAACACACTGATGCTGAAGGTTTTATCGAACGCAATGGTTAATCAGCGGAACAAAAGCCTGTTTGTCGTGTGCAGGTTCCACCAGAAGCTAAGAAAGAAAAGCCTCGTTTCAGCGGAGACTTCTTCTCCATTATGAAAAGAAAATCAGATTACCGGCCTCGGCTGAGCCTCTTAACACCGCGAAACTTGTGAAAATACAGCCAACGTCGCTTTACGGACTTTAAATCGCGCTAATGGACAATTATAGAGAAACACACACGTGAGGGAATCTCAACAGCTGCTTCACAGAAGCACGTACGGAATCACGCGCAAACACACCGATCACACACTGAGAGGACGCCGCAGACTCGCTGAAAGTCTCGAGCCGCGTTATTTGTGCACATTTACACTGTGTTTCACCATAAACAACACAGAACTCTTACCTGAACAAACGCTCGCGCTCCTCCGCTCGCTGACCTCCTGCTACAGCTCGGGACGGAAGGCATCTGCTCGAATCATGTCGAGGGGACGATAAGCGCCAATTCTCCTTCGTCAGAGGTTGAAATCATGGGCTCGTTTGAAACTTTTCCCTTTGTTTGTCTGCTCTTCTGTTCCGCGGCGCTACGCCATGTTGTTTCAAGAGTTTGACTCTTGCGCATGCGCGGAAAACTCGGGACAGCTGTGCTAGGAAACTTCACGCCGCAACCCCCTCCCTCTCCCTTTGGCCCCCTCTATCTTTCTAAGTCGCCGTGTTCCATTAAAATATTACATATACTCATAAATACAATGATAAAATATAAAAAAAAATAAAGACATTAAAAAAATAAAATTACATTTGATTTTAAGTGCTATTAATACGTGCATGTATAAATAAACACAATCGGATATTAACTAACGGCCAATTGGTTTTGCGCATGCGCATTAGCGCGAGTGCAGATTGAAAAAAACTGTGACTGTTTAAAACTGTATTTTAATTCTTTGAGTTTCTTGTTTTGATAATTTTTTTTAATTTATATTTTCATTTAAATGGATTATATGACTGAGATTCCCTTAACCAGCACTATTTTTATTTAATCAGTTAAAAAGGGCGTAAAATTTAAAAAATGATAAAAACAACGGAACATGTTTTGAACATGAAACGGTATTTACAAAACTATATTTATCATCTACTAAATTCAAAAGCCCCATCACTTCCTATAATCACCGTCCTATATTTTACGCATATTCTTTTGTTTATAAATGAAATGTCAATTAATTGAAAAATTGTGTGCAAATTAGCAAAATTAGCCATTAGAATTTCTAGTGTTCTAGAAAGAGTAAAACTTATCTCCGCCGACAGGTGGCGCTACCTGACCGTCTCAACCTGGCACGGGAACGCGATTGTGCTTCAGGGGGCGGAGACAATCTCCAGAGCACGAGCCGCTCGAGCTGCTTGGCAACCCACAGCATGAGCCCGAGAGGAGCGAGCCGTGAGAACCAGAAGCTTTTGTCGGGACAGTCGAATAAAACCAGTCCGTTTGAGCAAGCCAGCCAGCCGCGTGTCGGACTCGAACCTCGAGAAGGTCCGGAGTTCTCATTCAGGACTCTCTCCAGGCTGACATCACACATAAGAGTCGTAATGGCAAGTTCGGATGGTGGCAACATCAGGTGCATGAAGAGCGAAGAAGAAAGGAACGAAAAGGCGATCTGCATCTCGTCGTGATGGATTGAGGACAGTTCGGTTCTAGTCGGCTCTCTTGGATCTTTAAGTGTCGTTTACGTCTGAAAAAGTCCAAGATGAGTTGCTTCTGCTCAGTTCAGGAGGAGTTTTACTGTGAAGTTCTGCTCCTGGACGAGTCCAAGCTGATCTTAACCACCCAGCAGCAGGGCATTAAGGTAAAGAGCTGACTTGATGAGGAATTATACTTTCATTTATGCAAATTGATTAAGATGTGACACACACACGCACACACACACACACACACACGCGCGCGCGCGCGCGCACACACCACACACACACACACACACACACACACACACACACACACACACACACACACACACACACACGTTTTCGACAGGTCCTCCAGACGAGCCAGGAGGTGCATTAAATTCCATCTAAAATATTCCGGGTGATTCATTTCTTCTGCAGTGAATATTATTGCTCTCTCTCTCTCTCTCTCTCTCTCTCTCTCTCTCTCTCTCACACACACACACACACACACTCTTTCTGTCTGTGTCTCTCACACTGTCTCACTCTCACTTTCTGTCGCTGGTCATCCCATTCACAAGACCAATTGTTATTTTTATTATTTATTAGAATCAGCAATATAAACAACTTAACTCAAGGCTATACAGGTATTTCATAGCTAAACAATGTGTATTACATGATCTTAAGATCAGTTATTAGAAGAAAGCGCTTCTTCCATCTCTAGGTTACAGGGTAAATGATACCACATGATGCATCAGACATGTTTTTCCTGGTTCTTAAACACACAGAGACGCGTGTTGACATTGGTGGTTGTGTTGTGGAGGTTGTTTTGTGGAACAGCACCACACCCTGAGCTCATCATCACACGGTTAACCAGATTACAGTAACCAGATGATCTGGTTAAACCCAGCAATGTCTAATTAGTCTGGTCGCTTTCATCTACAGTCCTGCTTCATGTGTGTGTCTGGATCCCGAGCAGAGCTGATGTTACTAAAGACGAGGCCGCTCTGTCACACACACACACACACACACACACACACACACCACACACACACCACACACACACACACACACACACACATTCACACACAATAGATAGATAAATAGATAGATACGCACTTGTAATTAGACGTTAATTACTCAATGTAAACACAATGTAGAAATTCAGATGTTGTTTAATAAAAATCTATGCTTGGCACAACAATTTAATAACGTTTGATAAAATTGAAAATTGGAAAACACAATGAACCAAGACACAAAGTTAAACAAAGAATACGTTAATGTTTAATGAAACGCTAATAAGTAACACCAGTTTAAGTGCGTGTACAGTAAGTCATAACTGTAGTGTGCGCACTCTGTTAGGATGTGTTTGCTGTATTTTTAGAAAGTGTTTGTGCTGTTCTGGCAAGGGATGATGGGAAGAGTATTGTTGTGATGAGACAAACACACACTGGGTATTGTGTTGCTGGATCCATTTAAATAGTTAATGTGTGTCAGACGTCGTGGTTTTCTGCTCAGATGTTTCCTGGTGAAGCACCAGGGAGGAGAACCGAACTGAATCCCACTGGCTTGATTGTTTCTTCTCTTCATCTGTTGTCTTTCAACGCTCTTCACAAGGGTTTGTGGATCTCAAAGCCTTTGCCTTCATGTGTCAGTTTAATTTGGGGCAGCAGCATTAGCAGTGAAGCTCAAGCTTTCCCACTCGTCACTTCCTCCAGCTCTTCCAGCGGGACACTGAGGCGTTCCCAGCTCCGACCAGAGACACAAGCTTTTCCGGGCCTCCTCTACAATGTCCAAGAAAAATTGTACAAAAGATGTACAGAAAAGACGAGGTGAACCCGGAGCAGTGGGTAGCTTTAAGTCGTAATGTCCTGAATGACAACCTAGTTCCTGAATGATGGATCTAGATCAGGAACGTTGCATGACTGGGTCGGAAAGACCATGAGCTTGTGTTCATGGTTAAGTGAAACCCACTAGAGAGGGAAAATTTGAGATATGACAAAGTCAGTCCTTCCAGATTTTTGTCATTTTGGCCAAGAGAACAGTAAAAAAAACCAAAAGGATATTTGTCGACTCAAGATCAAAAGCCTCAGAAAAAATAACTTTATTAATTGTAAATGAATCCACTGATCGTTTATCACACAGTGCACAGAACATTCTACCGTAATCCCGGAGTAAGAACAAAATCTTAACAGGAGCATAAGCAAATTGGCAGCAGGTGACCATGTTAGAGATTTGAGGAAGTAATAGAGTAATGGTTTTTAGAATTTTATAATCTAAAAAAAGTGGATTATGATAAACGTCTACTTCCTAATCTCTTTTTTCATATAAGACACCTGTTTTTTAATTATAATGGGCACTCTTAATGTTTAAACATTTGGTAGGTTTTATAAGTCTGATAAATATGATAAATATTTTTATTATGAATTGTGTCAATATTCAGGTATTGTTCATCCTCTGGTACATGTTCTTTCCATCATGTAAAAAACATCACAAATTGCCACCACAAAATCTGTTGTTTCTGTCGCAAAAAATTACGGAGAAACTGATTCATATATGAATGCACATAAAAACTGATATGAGTTCAAATTATTTGCACAGTGTTTTTTTTTCCAGATCTTTACTCCTTTATAGTGTCTTCTATCCCCAGTAATGATTATTCTTCGTTTTATCCCTGGATTGAAATGAAAGGAGCAGGAATGAGCAGCAGGTTTGGCTCAGAGGATTTGAAGGAGAAAGAAAGGAACGTCCCTGTAATCTCTCTGTAGTCGCTTAATCTCTCCTTTCAGACACATGACACACGCGAATCCCGCGGCCGTCTGCTGTCAGGCCCAGGATCGAGATGCTCATCACCCTCACATGTTGGATTAGGGCAGAAGATAGCTAGCTTTAATAAACGTCTCTCTGAATCATCCGCTTGACTGCAGGATTCTTTATTAATGACCTTCGGAATAAACTAAAAAAAAACTGACATCACTCAAGCTGGTCTGATCTGAACACATCTGGTCTAAAATGGAGATGCCATGGGGTTTGAGTTCCGGCATCTGTGCGTCTGAAACGTCTGTTTTTCGGGTTTGGTTGAAGCTCTCGCAGGAAGATTGATGCTTGAAGTTTATTTTTGTGCTTTTATTGAAGATTTCCCGTGTCATACGGAGCAGCTCAGATCTTTCTCCTGAGGATTTTGTGGCTTGACAGAAGAGTTTGAGAAGAAGCTTCTTAGGGTTTGTAAGGTTTAAGACGAAATTGTTTCAGGTTGTGTGAGCAAAAGTTTGTGAAGAGTTTTTGTGATGGAAACTTTTAGAGACTTAAGTGTAGGAACAGACGGTCATCAAATTTTGTGAAGCTCCTCGACAGGTTTGTGACAATGATCCTCTTCAAGTTTAGATAATATCTTCAGATATATCTTTAAGTAAAAGTCTACAATGGGTTTGTGAAGATGCTTTAAAGAGAGTTCCTGTCGGATTTTCAGACGTTCCTCACTGTGACAAAAATATCAGCTGGTTTGTAGAAGCTCTACATTTTCACCAGATTTTCTTAAAGAGGGGGTGCCCGAGGGCGTGGCCTGTATTGCCATATTAAAATTAAGTGGATTTTTTTTTTCATCCACTACACTAGATGGCAGCAGCACACCCGTTGTCATAGTGAGCATAGAGGGTATTGTAATTGTCAGCTTTTGCAAGTGTTGGAGTAAATTGTGGGGAGAGGCAGCCAATCATGTAAGATCCATAATGTCCGCGCATCATAACGCACTGAACGATGCAGGAGTTTTGCCACCGTCCGTCCATTCGTTCCATGAGAATCGCTTGGAATTTTTTACAATAATTGTGCTGGTTGAGTCGGCGAATTGTTCTTAATACCGAAGTTCTGAAACTTTCTTTTCTCTAAAGTAAAGTAAACAGGTTACCGTAAAGTAAACTGGTTTACAGCATCAGTATGAGGATGAAAAACAGGGATATGAGGAGCATTTCTGTTTAATATCTTTACTACCTGCGTTTTGAAGGTAATCTTTCAAGTTTGTAAAATTTTAAAATAAGAATTTTTTAAATTTCTTTTTTGTTTTATTTGTTTTTTTTTTGTTATATTGATCTAGATTGTGTTAATATTATAATCAACTCTAGATTATATTGTTTGTACTGATTAGATAACAAACGCTACTGTTCAAGTCCCGGTGGGGAAGTGAAGCACTGGTTTGCACTTTTACAGTAAAATCGAGGACTTTATTCTTTGTTAATGTGAGACTAGTTTATCCGTAAGTGAGTGGGTTAATTTGTGTGTTTGTCTGAGATCTGTTGCGTCAGGCCTGCAGTGTTTTCCGTCGCTCCCGCGTGTTGAGATCATTGCTTTGGCTGATTGATACGTTCGGGCAGGAATGTGAAGAGCTTGTAAAACTGCTAGTTAACACTCCAGCGCTCATGACCGAGCATGTAACCCGCCGCTGCATCCTCGCGGCTGCTGTGGGGTAACTACGGCAACGGGAGGGTCTGGACCCGCTCCAGCATTAACCAGCTGACTGACCGGGTCACGGCACCATAAACTACTAGGATGAAAAAGCTGCGCTGAGGTTGTAGTTTAATAGTTTAATTGTGTGTTTTTTGCTTTGAGGTTGTTTGTCGGTTGGTTAAATGTTTTGCTGAGGTTGTGTTGTGTTGGTGTTGATTGTGTGTCAGTTGTTTTTTTAATTTGTGTGGTGGAACTTGCGTTTATGTTGATTGTGTGTCGGTTGTTTTGTGGATGTGTTGTGTTTGTGTTGTTTGTATGTTGGTTTGTTTCGAGGTTGTGGTTGTGTGTCGGTGGTGTGCCATTAAGTTCAGATTGTGTTGGCCAAAGTTGTGTTGTTGCTGTGTTGTGTTTGTGTTGATTGGGTGTCGGTTTTGTGTGTTGTTTTAAGTTTGTGATTATTGAGTTTATGCTGATTGTGTGTCGGTTGTTTTGAGTTTGTGTTGATTGTGTGTCAGTTGTTTTGAGTCTATGCTGATTGTGTTTCGGTTGTTTTGGGTCTTAATTGATTGCGTGTTGTTTGTTTTGAGTTTGTGTTGATTGTGTGTCGGTTGTCTTGAGTATGTGCTGATTGTGTGTCAGTTGTTTTGAGTCTGTGCTGATTGTGTGTCGGTTGTCTTGAGTATGTGCTGATTGTGTGTCGGTTGTTTTGAGAGTGTGTTGATTGTGTGTCGCTTGTTTTGAGTTTTTATTGTGTTTGTGTTGATTGTCTGTCCGCTGTATTGAGTTTGAGTTAGTTGTGTTGATTGTGTGTCGGTTATTTTGAGTTTGTATTGTCTTTGTGTTGATTGTGTGTTAGTTTCTTTTACAATATAGTGTGTGTTGTGTACTGTACAGTGCTGTAATAAATATTATGCAGCAGCTTTGACCTCTGACCCCTCGATGTCCTTCTGCTCCTGTCATGTTGTGAGATTATAATCTGACGCTCCGTGTCAAACTAATCAGAGGTTTTTCCGAGAGCTAAATCCGACTGAAGAACTCTGAGCTTTTGGTCTGAAGAAGTGAGCGGTGGAACACTTTCCCTCTCATTGAATTGCACTTCCTGTGGCGCGGCTGGTGTCTGGATGAGATAGGGCAGGAATGTGCTGGGTGGGGTCTCCACCTCGTGCGGTGGGGCAGTGGTCTGTCATGGTCATGTTCCCGCCGCCAGGCTTCAGAGGTTCCAGTTACCACATCACTGGTCCTTCTCTTTCTCTGATGAACTTACTAGCAGAAGCAGAGGAAACTGGAGCGGCTACGTAATAACTGAAGAACGAGAGCCACACACACACACACACACACACACACACACACACACACACACACACACACACACACACACACACACAGTTTGTGCCTCAAATGCTAGGTTTTCATATTGAAGTGGGGACCTCGGCCTTAGACAACAAACAGACAACACTGTGACCAGACCGACACAGCAGGAAATATGGAAATAAGTTCAAAAAAGAAAAAACATAAATGAAATACAATTTCAGCTGCCAAAATTTAGGGGTGTTTAGGGGTGAAGTTACTATTGAGTGGGGCGATTATGCCAAAAATCTAAATCTCAATTAATTGATCATTTTAACAAGATTACGATTAATGAACAATTATTTCATTTACTCACATTAAAAGTGAGATATTTCTGAATAAAGTGTGCATTACTTGATTTTAAATAATTACAAATGTTTAAAAAACACACACATGTCTTCTATAGGATTATTTATTGAATATCAACAACTGAAAATAAAGCACACAGTGCCTAAATAACACAACCACTTTGTTGTTATCAAAAGAAGTTAAAATACATAGATAGCTATGATATGAATATGATATCATTTATAGTAGGGTTTATCCTGTGCATTTATTGCATCTTCTGTAAACAAATGTTTTAATGTAAACAGCAGATTGTTGTTAAACAGTTGCATGACTAACACAGTGGAGCGGATGTCACATGACCTGAGACATCCAAAAGTTTTCTTTAAGGGAAAATAATCGAAATAATCGCCCTGGAAAAATGGGAACAATTATAAGTTCTGAATTTCAATTTCGATTATTTTTTGATGAATCGCCCAGCCCTTTTATTGAGTTTTTTGTCTTTAGAGTAAGCGTTTTAGGTTTTTTTTTTGAGTTAGTGATGAGACCTCACATCGCCTTTGTGTTGATCTGGGACTGAGAAAAGCGCTTTATAAATAAACTTAAACTTGAACATTGATATATCTGCAAGTTTGTGTGAGTCAATGTGTGATGTAGGTGTACATTCGTTTGCACGTGTGTTTGTGTTTGTATGTGTGTCGGTTGTGGTATCAGAAATGCGCTTGCGGCTCCAACGTCTGAAACTTAAGGACTTTCAAGGTCATAAATCAAAATTAGAGATTAACAGCTCGAACAAAACAGAGTCAAGTCCGTCACAGCAGCTCGAAACGAACCACACTAGATCCTTCTATCAGAGCGGGTGAGTGAGAGAGAGAGAGAGAGAGAGAGAGAGAGAGAGAGAGAGAATTCTTCTCATGATTATGAATATTTACATCCTTATTTCCTCTGCCTTTCTCGCAAGTTCCCAGAAAAACTAGATTAAAAGTAATGAAAGCAGTCACCAGAGCCATAAATCTTCTACATTTATGTGACATCTGCTGCTAATGTGTAACTGAAGCTCACACACACACACACACACACACACACACGGATGAGTGAGAAACCTGCGTCTGCACCTGAGAGAGAGGTGAGGGGGCTGATTAGTTTTATGATAGGAGAGAGAGAGAGGGATGAGAGAGTGAAGGTGTAGAGTAGAATAGATAGAGTAGAACTGAAAGTGAAATTTATATGTGAAAACGTTCAGATGAGCGATAAATCTTCAGTGTTCCATCATCTGAGAGAAAGAGAGTGGGGTGAGTAGAGTAAGATGGAGGTAAACAGGGAAGAAAAAGCCAGTGATTGGATACGAAAGGAGGCACTAGAGAGTAACAGAAATAGATGGAGGCAAACGGGAGGAAGAGTGTGAAAGTTCAGAAATAGGAGTGATAAACATGCATCGATGAAAGACGCAGTGAGAAAAAAGTAGATAGGAGAGCAGAGAGAGAGACACAGAGGAGATGTGCAGAGAGAGGGGGATGGAGGATAGAGGCAGAGGAACAACAGAAAGAGGAGTGAGAGACTGTTTCTCGGCATGTAAATATGTAAAGAGTTGAAGAGGGGGAGATTAAGGAGAGACAGAGAAGAAGTGGGTATAGAAAAGAGAGAGAAAAATTTGAAGGAGAGATATGAGATATAGAGATATTGAAAAGAGAGAGATAGAGACAGACAGACAGAGGGAGCGACATATCGAGTGTGAGAGAGAGAGCAAGTGAGATATTTAGAATGAGAGAGACAGAGTGAGTGAGAGAGAAGGAGAGTGGCATATAGAGTGAGTGTGAGAGAGCGACATAGATAGTTAGGGAGCAAGAGAAACAGAAAGAGAGAGAGTGAGAGAGACAGACAGACAGAAAGAAAGATAGATAGGGAGTGAGAGAGAGAGACAGAAAGAAAAAAAGGGAGTGAGAGAGACAGAACGAGAGAGTTAGTGCGAGAAAGAGGGAGTGAGAGAGAGAAAGAGAGAGAGAGAGAGAGAGAGAGAGAGAGAGAGAGAGAGAGAGAGAGAGAGAGAGAGAGAGAGAGAGAGAGAGAACAAAAGACAGAAAGAGAAATGTTGTAATTGCTCTTGTTACTTGCTTCAGGCTGAAACACAATCACACAAAACTCGACATCAGCAGCACAAAAGTGTCGGAGTTTCACTGATCTGACATCAGACTCAGCGGGCGGGGCAGGTTAACCCTTCATGTGCCGCTCCACTACCACTTCCCAACAAACACAAACACTCAAGTTTCACTACACTTCACTTCAGAACATTTCACTAACAATTTTGTCACAAAAATAGAAAATGATCAAAAACAATTTTTCTCACAAGACTTTTTTTCGTACACAAAATAACTGACGCAGAAAAGAAGTTTAGCGAAGCGACAAATACTCGAGTTCCTCACGAAACATGTCCGTGAGTCATTCCACACAAGTACACAAACCGACACACACACACACACACACACACACACACACACACACACACATCTTACACCCTTTCTTACAAACACACACACTCATATACACACTCGCACAAACACTATGCACACACCCCCACTCTTCTCTCTCACACACCAATGAACACGCACCTTACACACCTGCCCATGAACACACACTCATCTACACACTCACACAAACAACCACACTCTCTAATCTAGATCATATATTCTGGTAACATCTCATGGGTTCTTGATCAATAACCAGTTACACACGCACAATCATATTCCCACTCGAACACACACCCTCTCTCTTTCTCTGTTCCACTTTCACAAACACACACAAATGTACACAAACAGACACACACATTACACCCTTCAAACAAACATTCATATTCACACAAGCACTATGTACCCCCCCCCCTTCTCACTCACTTCTCACATACACACGTACACAAACACACACTTGCCCATAAACACTCATATACACACTGACACAACCAACCACACTCTCTAATCTAGATTATATGTTCCGGTAACATTTTTATGGGTTCATGATCAAAATCAAGTCACACACACACACACACACACGCACACAAACATGAACACACACACTCTATCTCTCTCTCGCTCTCTGTTCCTCTCTCACAAACACACACAAATGTACCCAAACATAGACACAAACCTTATACATTTGCCTAAAAACACAAACTTATACAAACACACACACACACACACACACACACACACACACACACACACACACACAAGGATGATCTTAGATCCTTGCACACACTCATAAACGCACTCGCACAAACATCCACACTCTCTAGTCACTCACACACTTTCTTTCTCACAAACACTGACAGATGAAGTGTGTGTGTGTGTGTGTCCTACAGAAGTCCAGTCGAGGCTCTTCAGTGCTGCACTGTGTCTTCTCGCACCTCAACCTCGCTGAGACAGAGTTCTTCGGCCTCCGCTACTGTGACCGCAGCCATCAGACCGTGAGTCTCAGGTTCTGAGCAGGTGCACGAGGGAGTAAAAGACCCTCAGCATGGCCAGAAGATCTTGCGTTTGTATACGACCTTTTCACTTGTTGCTAGAGGTCAATTGACCTCCTCTGAGGTCATCAACTCTTGTAGTGTGAAGTAAATACATTTCTTAAAGTAAAGTAAAAATGTGGTGTGGAGTCGGAGATGGTGAGAACAGTTGGCCAATGAGCCAATGAGAAGCTTGCATGTGCTGTATCTAATTCTTTAACTCTTTTAAACTTTAAAATAAATCATAAATACGTTTACATGATCTTGTTTTGCTGTAAGAAGGAACAATTGAAGCAATTTGTCTTTAAAGAAGACTACAGATGTTTAAATAAGGTAATCATGTAAGTAACCATCAATGTGTCTTGTTATTCCCACAACAAGAGCAGACTTTCCGCTGATTGGAGTCTCTTTTTATAAGGCACATGGGTTTTGTTCAAATTTTTTTATGGTCAAATTAAATTTATGATAAAATGTTAGATGCTCTTATACACATTATTATTAATAAATTACAGCCCTTAGTACACAATCAACAACGTATGAAAATATATACATATATTAGGGTGGTGGGCTGTTTTTCTTTAAGAGAACTTTAAGAAAAAGTATCTTTTGAGATTTTATTAAGTTTAAAAACTTAATTTGATTCAAATATGCTTTTTGCTTTGGCTAAGTAGTGGATAGTTAATTCCTTTCAAAGTAAAAATATTAAGTTGATCCAAAGTAAAGGTATTAGGTGTAACAAGTTGACACAAAATTTTTACTTTGATCCAGTGAGACACTTTTTTCAGTGTAACATAATATTTTTTTTTCCTGTCTCACTCCATCATTCTTTCACATTTTCTCACATACTGTAATCTTTCTTTCTGCCATTGTTTGTTTTGTTTGTCTTTCCATTCCTCTCGTTTCACTTGCATTCTCTTGTAAGCATGACCATCTTTCTTCTCCCGAACATAAAGCGTGTTGACCTTTGACCTGGGGTCGTTTGAAGGTCAGCGTGTTTATCTCGTTACCCACAAGCCCCTCCGGCCCAGAGCCTGGATTTCTTCCTGACACTCGCATCAATCCATCATGTGTGATGAGGGTTTAGAGTGACGGGAGATGAAAGGCTGTAATTCAGCTCGTGACAAACCCGTGTTTGCTGTAATTGTACAGCCGTGAGCCAGTGGCGCATTTTTACCACATCACACGTGTAAAACCAACGCCTGAACACATTTCACCTCACACGCGCCGGCACGCTCTTCTGATTACAGACACGTCTGATACTGCCATTAATACAATAATACAACTGCAAACGAGTTTTATCTGAGATTTAAGGTCCGACTTTTGTTTATTGCCTCTCTCTCTCTCTCTCTCTCTCACTCTCTCTCTCGCTCTCACTCTGTTTCTCCCTTTCTCTCTCTCCTCTTTCTCGTTCTGACTCTCTCTCACTCCTCCTATTGTTATTAATCTTATGCTCACCAAACAAAAGTGAGTTGAGATTGTAAACTGCCGTATGTTACATACTATATGTCGGCATTTCTTTTACCCTCTCTCTCTTTGTCTCAACAAAATATTCATGGTCTCATTTCCTCTCTTCTTATTTCTTATCTTACAATTTCTTCTTAGAATCTCAATCTCCCAATCTTCCCTTCATACTCTTTCCTTCTCTTCTCCCTCACTCCTACTCACAGTGACTATTCCTTCACACTCATTGTCTTTTGCTCACTCACATAGCTGTGTGTGTGTGTGTGTTCAGGTACCAGTTGTTTCTCCAGGTGAAGCAGGATGTTCTTCAGGGTCGACTCCCGTGTGTGGTCAGTGTCAGTGCTCGACTCGCCGCTCTCGCGCTTCAGTGTACGTATGACAGACACTCACCAGTATTTAACCCATAATGGTCAGACCCGCCCACCAGACATTCTGAGTCACTGTGATATTGAAGATTAGAAAGACACAAGCCCCTTTCACACAGCAATGCCGGTAAATTACCGGAACAACTTGACCGGTAAAGACAGTTCACACAAGCACTGCTATTCCGGCATTTTACCGCTAAAACACCATTCACACAGTGTTTTCAAAATACCGGTAATACAGAATAAGTTATGAAGAATGGGAGGAGACAAGGGAGTGGGACGTCTGTACCACTTTTGTCTCGGGGACATCTTTCTTGTCTCCTCTTCTCAGTTTGATCCTGAGCTCTTTGTCTTTCTTGTTGAATAATGATGGCCTCCATTAAAGGGACTTGATCTTTATTGTACACAGACACTGCAAAAAAACTAATTCTTGACAAGCCAAAAAATCTTGGGGTTTTTTCACACAAGAAAAATTAAGTATCTTAGAATTAAGAGAGAAAGATTTAGTTTCTTGTTTCAAGAAAATAGGTCTTGTTTCAATTTGTCTTACCAAGTAAAATTTTCTCACCCCTTTGGCACAGAGTTTTACTTGATTTAAATATTTTTTACGTTTTTAGTTTTTTATTTTCTTATTTTTTCAGGTGCATTTTTTGCAGTGTACACAGTCGATTCTGGATCAAATCTGATAAAATCATAAAAACCGAAACTTATGTTACTGCATAAGCTTAGTATTGTTAGCTTATTGTTAGGGACAAAATGGTTGTGTCCCAGTTAACAGGAGTTCACTGTAATGTGAGAGGAAATAAGAAAAAGAAGTGTGTGACGCGTTTTGCTCATGTGTGCTGATGATATTCATGTATTGACTTTGCACACAGCGGAACTGGGAGATTACGACCCGTTCAGACACACCGAGGGCTACGTGTCTGAGTTCCGCTTCGTCCCGGACCAGACGGAGGTGCTGGAGGACTCCATCGAACAGATCCACAAAACTCTGGTGTAAGAGAAGCATCACAGACTCTTGACTGGCTGATAATGGACCAGAATAGTTAACCAACTAATTGGTTAATTTCACAAAGCTGTTTTTGATTGTAGTCTTGTTTATTTGTTTGTCTATCTGACACTAAGTGTTGCTTTGCTCTGAGCCGCTTTGTTAAGTTTGTTGTCTTTAAGTAGTGTGTCAAGCTAAGTAGTGGATTTGTTTTGGGATTATTTTTGCAGTTTTTGTTGTTTTTTTGAGACTTCTCTTGTGTTGCCATGTTTAGTTGCCCCTTATGGCTTTTTGTTCTGTTATTTTTTATTTATTTTTTGACTTTATGTTGACGCCACATGCGCTGAAACAGCCATTCTTGTAGGAACTTTGGAATTGTGTTTATCAGTCCATCATGTCGTGTAGATTTATCCAGTACAGCATTAGAATCATCTTGATCATCACTAATGGACATGTGATCAGGAAAATGGAGGATTTAAATAATGGAATTGTGCTGGTCCCAGTTCTGCTCTTAGAAGGAGCGCAGACGTCTGCGTGTTAATATTTAATGCTCATGGCTTATTAATGGGGACATCTGTCACTCTGTGAAGAAAAGCGGCAGAAACTTCCAGAAACCATCTGCTTCTCAGCAGCTTCATTTACGCCATGTTAAATTCTGCATTCGGCTTCACGCGAGATGGTTGGCATTAATAATGAATCGTAATCAAATATTAACCCTTTGCCGCCACACCCTTTTAATCGCATCTGGATCACGTCTGGAATTTATCTCTAATGGGGTAAAAGTAGGAACCAACTTTTTTTTCTGCTTTTGCCCTATAGTAGAAACCAAATTTGAGGCCCATTCTGGGTTTCCTTTTGCTTTATATAAACCCCGCCTCTTTAGTGCAGACTCCGCCCGATACACAGACTCCACCCATTACAGTTTTTTCCATGTTTTGTGCTTCATTGTTACACATTATTACCATGATGACTGTTATTTATTGTTTTTTATTATTTATTAATGTTTGGCATAATAACAGTATTTTTTTTGTCCGGTCTCTTGCTCTTCAGAACATCTACAGAGCTAAAAGTGCTTTCTCATTCAGCGTAGGCTCCGTTTCGCTCAGTGAGCCTTTTCATGCTGGCAAACTGAATGGGTTTTTTCTCGTAATGAGTTACCGAGTTCTTTTGGAGCATGTGCTTGTGTAACCAACAGACGGACAAAACCATCCAGTGCCATCCTGGCTCGGGTGATAAAACCATTGAAACGGAATGTGCGTTGTCCGTGGAATGAGGATTGCGTAACACAGAGGAATTTCTTCAGGAATGTGTGTGTAAATCAGTGTATAGACACACACTTACACAAGCACCCGCGCTCGGTCTGAGCAACCTAACTAGTTAACGATTAGCAAAGATCTGTTGAATGTAGAGCACAATTCTCCTTTTTTACTCTTTTTTTTAATCTTATCCACCTGCTTTTTGTGTAGAATATTCGGCCTTGTTGCAGCGTTTTACTGCAATTTTGCACATGCACACTTATATAGATTTCAATAGGTGTGTGCATGTGTGTGTGTGTGTGTTTTCGTTCTGTATTATTGGTCCTTCCTGGAGGGGTGTGGTCTATAAAAGAGGCCACTGGCATAGATGTCATGGAGCATTAGCCTCCGTTCAGTTAGGAGTTTCTCGAATATTTGTTTTTTTCTTTACTTTGGTTTAGGTTATGTAGACTTACATTTTCTTTCTAAATGTATAAATGACCATGTTTCATTTATTAACGTGTCCAAGGTTTATTAAAGTGTCCAACCACACATTTGTTTGCTGTTTTGGCCTCAGACACTTAAAAATATATTTCAATAATTTTTTTTTTTTTTTCAGATTTTAGGATATCTTTGTGTGCTATTTATTTGTCAGGGAAAATCACATTTCACCGCGTTTTGTTATGCCCTTATTTAGGCTTATTAACTTAATTTTAAGATTTACAGATAAAAGTATAAATATATATTTTCGTTATTATTAATATATCTGTGTGTAATAATGGAGTAATAATATCAGTAGTAATAAAATGTAATAATACCTGCAGTATTTCTGTAATCATTATTTTTAGACCCCACCCACCGCACTCTGACTCCACCCATTACCAACTTGACTTCACCCAACATTTTTCTTATCATTACTAATTAACACAGTATAAACATGAGGATTGATTGAATAATCATGAGAGACAAATATTTGTGTCATCGCTAAAGCACTAACGTGTGTGTGTGTGTGTGTGTACAGGGGTGTAGTTCCGGCCGAGGCGGAGAACAGTTATCTGGGAACGGCCCGGACGCTGGAGATGTACGGAGTCGACCTGCATCCCGTCTACGTCAGTCCTCGCTCCGCCTCCTCTTCTTCTGACTCCTCCTCTTCCTCTGCCTCCTCACCCAGTGTGTTTGTGTGTTCAGGGTGAACAGGGCTCGGAATACTTTCTGGGTCTAACTCCGGTCGGGGTCGTGGTGTACAAAAACAAGACACAAGTGGGCAAATACTTCTGGTACGTCCATCATTCACTCTCTGGATCCGAGAAACTGCACGAAATAGACGACTAAACCATATGTCTCCTAAAGAAGTGGTATGGGAGAGCTGAAAGATGCTGACCAATGGCAAACCATCAGCAGTGACTGGCCAATCTATGGAATCAGATTAGTGCCAAAAATATCAAACGTAAATTTCTAAAAAAAAGAACGAAAATGCTGCACATTATTTTTCACTTGAAATCTTCACGTTCTCGTTGGAAACTTTTTTCGGATTTTTCGTTTGTTTTTTCTGGCCCAAGTTTTACGTCCATCTCTCTGATTGGCTGGTGAGAATGGACCAGAAATCGAAACGGAGAAAAAATAAAAGCGAAAATGTGAAGATTGCGGAATAAAAACGGAATTGCAAATAGCAAAAATTAAAAAAAAACAAACATAAATGTGAAGTATTTTCGTTCGTTCATTAGAAATTTACGGTTTATATTTTTGGCACTAATCTAATTCCATACCAATCACCAGTGTCCACTGAAATGACCCGTAGCTTCTGTTGCTATGGTTACAGAAATTCAACAGTTGCTCATGTGGCTCAACAGACAGCCATTCAAAAGGAAAACCGATTAATAAGCGAGAGGTTGAAAATAAAGTAGAGGAGGAAGAAATGAAAACTGGAATCTACGCTGTCGCGTAAATACGATGGTTTCTATGTTAAACAATGTTTCTGTGATGTTGAGGCCAAGAAAAGAACTAATAGATGACCGGAGCTTTACTGTAAACTGTATTGCATACTGTAAACTGAACTAATCTGGATAGTGTGAATATTATATTGCAGTGTAATTTTTACTTCTTTTAGGGGAAAAAAGTTTACGTCGTTTCAGCCATTTAACTTTTTTCATTTATTAATCATAAACCGACCTAATTCAAAAGACGATGTGCTTTATAAATATATAAATGTACTGTCTATTTGTAATGTATATAAAGTTTTATTAGTTGATTTAATAAAATAAATAATTGTTAAGGATGCTGTGTGTGCCCTTTATGATCTTTGGCGAATTAAATACAGAATAAACCGTTCCGTCTTCCAGGCCAAGAATCACTAAAGTGTATTTTAAGGAGACACAGTTTGAGCTGCGAGTTCTGGGCCGAGACGTGAGTACCTTTGTTTGCTTATATTTCATATTTAAGTTTTGTGTATTTGTATCTTGTATTTATTTATTTATTAAATGTATGAGGCTTTGTTTTTTGTTTTATTGTTAAGTCGATTGGTTTGTCTGTGTGTCTGTCTACATGTCTGTTTCAGTGAGTCTGTTTTTTTGTCCGTCGGCCTGTCTGTGTGTCTGTCTAGCTGTCGGTTGATGGGTTGGTTGATCTATCTATTTATTACTTAATTTATCCCTTTTAAGACATCTTGCTTGTGTGTGTGTGTGTGTGTGTGTGTGTGTGTGTTGGACTTGTTTGCAGGGTGGTGAGACATCCTTCTTCTTCGACACCTCCAGCAGAGCGGCCTGCAAGAACCTGTGGAAGTGCTGCGTGGAGCACCACACCTTCTTCAGGTACACCCTTCCATCCGTCACGTCTGTCTATCTGTATGACTGAGTACATGTCTGTCTGTTTTATCTGTCTATCTGCTTTTTTTTTTTATCTCATTCAGTCTGTCTATTTGTCTTTATATTGTATATTTCTTATCATCTGCCAGTGTCAACATTTATCTGTTTGTCTTTTTCTATATTTGTCTCTATTTCTTTCACCTGTCTGTCTGTCTGTCTGTCTGTTTCTATTCATCTGTCTGTCTCTACTTGTGTCTGTCTCTCTCTATTCACCTGTGTGTATTTCCCTCTTTCTTCCTGTCTTCTCTTTGTGGTTCTGTATCGGCTTGTGTGTGTGTCTGTCGGTGTGTGACGTTGAAGTGTGTGTGTGTGTGTGTGTGTGTGTGTGTTTGATTGACAGGCTGCCGGAGAGCGAGTCAGAGTCTCTGAGGAGGAAACTGTGGAAGTTCAGCTCTCTCAGCTCCAAACACCGCTACAGGTCCGCTTCAGTACCATCAGCAAACACCCTTTCTCATTTTTTAATTTAACTTTCCATTTTAAAATTTTTATTATTGCAATTTTTGGGGCAAAAATGTTTTTCATTGTAATTAATAACAGACAGACTGATAAATAATAACTGAATAAACAACTGAAAATATAATAACTGAAAGACAGACAGATGAATATAGACAGATATATAAAATATGCAAGAAAGAGACAGAAACATACATGCAAAATTGAATTTATTATTATTATTATTATTAATATTATTATTATTGGATTATAGATAGATAGATAGATAGATAGATAGATAGATAGATAGATAGATAGATAGATAGATAGAGATATAGAGAGAGAAGATATAGATAGATAGTAGATAGATAGATAGATAGATAGATAGATAGATAGATAGATAGATAGATAGATAGATATAGACAGACAGACAGACATGTAGGACGATAGATAAACATATGGACAGACAGTTGTCAGATATTAATTTTGTGTGTGTGTGTGTGTGTCAGTGGGAAGACGGCGGTGCAAATGGAGCAGTCTGTCTCTCTCCCCCGGCCTGACCTGCAGGTGGTCCGCACCCGCAGCAAGACTTACCCCAAGAGACAGAGTGGTCCGCGGCCCCCCGGTGAGAGAGCCATTACACAACACATGCGCTCCGCTGCTCCTCAGGCATGTGACGGAGATTAGCTCCACAAAGCTGTTGTTGTTGCTGCTGGACGTCACACCTGACCTCCACGTTCCTCTATTGTTCTCCGCTTGGACGGAGAGAGGAAGGGGATGCAGATGGTCGAGCTCGGCGTGATGAAGTTCAGTTGAACTTCAAATCTAGGACGATTTGGAAAATAAACCGTTGAGGAGATGAAACATGGAGGCTTCTTCTGCCACGCAAGCCAAAAAACGTTTGGTTTCTGGCAAGGGCCATAATGTTTTAAACGTTTGCTTTAAATGTGGTTAGGTTTTAATGTTTTGAAAATGTTTGTATAATGTAAGATCAAAACTGTAACATTCCAAATCGAAAAACGTTGAGATGATGGTAAAGCGTGACTACAGTATGTGAGTGTTGTGCGTCGAGACTTTACGTGCTTCTGGAGATGACATGGTGATGTTGGTGAAAGCTTCAGGGAAGAAGAATGGAGGCCAGACGGACGCGGGGACGGAGAAGGTGACTGAAGGCCAGTCCAGATCTCCACTCGTCAGGAGGTGAGTCTTTACTCTCCATGAGCAGAATCCACTCGAGAATTCTCCCACTCCCTCTCACTCATCTTGGGTTTTTTGCACTTTTTCACACACTCTCTCACCTCCTCACTCTTATGTGTCACTCTTTTTTCTCATCTGCTCTCACTCATCCACTTTTTCCTCACACTCTCTTTTACTCATCTCACTCTCACCTGTTTACTCTCTGCCACTCCCAACATCTTGTTCTTTTCTCTCAATTGCTCTCTATCTCACTATGGTCTCATTGTCTTTCACTCTCACCTGCTCACTCTATCTCACTCTTACTGTTTCACTCTTTTTTTCTCGTCTGCTACTTCTCACGCTCCTTCTCAGTTTCTTTCACTCTCACCTGCTCATTCTCACTGTCTCACCCTATTCTCTCATCTGCTGTCCCTCTTACCATCTCACTCTATTCTCTTATATCTCACTCTTTTCTCTCACCAGTGTCTTTCACTCTGATCTTCTCACTCTTTCACTGCTACTCTCTCACTCTGTTCTGTCACATATCTGCTTCAATCACTCTTCTTCTCTCGTCTACTCTTTCTCACACTTCCTCAGTATCTTTCCCTCTCACCTACTCATTTTGTCTCACTCCAGCAGTCTCACTCTTTTTTCTTATCTGCTCTATTTCTTATTAGCTTATTACATTGTTATATATATTACTACTTGTCTCACTGCTTCTGTCTCACTCTTTTTCTCTCATCTGCTGTTTCTTACACTCAGACTTTCATTCTCACTTTATATCACTCCTACCCTCTCACTCTTTTCTCCAATCTGCTCGACTCCCTTACATTCTGTCTCGTTATTGTTCCCTCTGCTCACTCTCTCTAACATCCTTTTTTTTTATCCATCCAAAGCCCAAAGTCCGAGACGCACGGCCCGTCAGAGCAGCAGAAGAAGCCCAGTGCACCATGGGAGGACGAGGCCCTGCAGAGGTAGTTCATCACGCCATCAGCTCTGTCCATCCTCTCACACTCTGTTTCTTCAGTGGCTTGTACAACTCGGCCAGCGAGAGGAACAAATCTCCCAAGTTCCCTAAAGCTCACCGTCGCTCGCCCTCGGGGGGAAGTGAGAACGAGGCGTCCGTCTCCGCCCGCCGCAGGTCACGACCCCCACGCTTTACACTGGGCTGTGTTTTACTGCATTACATTACTGTACGTGTTGTTGTGTGAGCAGGAGAGGACAGACAACTGAAGATACACAGAAACAGCACAGGAGGAGGTAAAATATCTCTCTCTTTCTCTCTCTCTCTCTCTCTCTCTCTCTCACACACTAACTAAATCTCTCTCGACCTGCACACACTCTCTTTATCTCATAACTAACTTTTCTCTTTCCTCTTTTGCATATTCACATCTTTTATTTGTGTCTCTCTTTCTCACTCCGTCTTACCCTAACCTCTCACTCTTTTTCTCTCTTCCTTCTCACCCACTCTTTTCTTTACCCGCTCTCTTCTTCTGATCTAGTCACACTTTCTCACTCTCATTTCTTCCTTTTTCTTTTTTGTTTCACCTGATCACTCACCTCTCTTGTCCGTCTTTTCACATGATTTCTTTTTTAATCACTCTTTCTCACTTTAACCTTTTCTCACACTCTCTCGCTCACTTTTCATCTGCTCTTATTTTTCAATTCTTTTACCCTTCACTGTTCTCTCATTTGCTCTCTCATTGTCTTCTCTCTTCCATTCTTTCTCACACTTTATTTTAATCAATGTCAGTCTCAGTTCTGTCTGTGTTTTTCACTCTCACATTCAGTCCAACATTTACACCCTTTTTCTTTATCTACTCACTCTATTTTCCCTCACTTACATGTCTTTCTTTCTCCCCGCTCACTCTCTCCCTGCATCCTTTCACTCTATTTTTGTGTCGCTTTCTCACCTTTTCTCTCTCTCCTGCTTACTCTCTCTCTCACATACTCATCTGCATTCCACCCTATTTTTCTCACACTTCCTTTTTTTGTTCAATCTTTTTCACTCTCTCGCTCCTTCTCACTCCTCTGCTCACTCTCTTTCTCTGGCCTGCACTTTGCCTCTTTTGTGACGATCTTTTAACCCTTTCAGGTCACGTTCCCGTGGCAACACCAGCAGCGGCAGCGAATCCGAGAATTCCAACCGAGAGCATCGCAAGAAGCGAAACCGGTGAGGGGATTTTTAAATCATCCGAGTCGGAATTCACTGGTTTGTGTCTTTCAAGGAGACTGACATGAGTTGTGTGTGTGTGTGTGTGTGTGTGTGTGTGTGTGTGTCAGGTCCAGGCAGGAGAACGAGATGGTGGATTCTGGTCCTCAGTGGGAGGTTGTGCTGCGCAGGCAGAAGGATAAAGCCACTGGAGACTCGAGCCAGCGGCGCTCTCGACATCGCTCCAGATCGTACGTCTCCTTCTCAACCGCTCACACAACCTTTCCAGCTTCATCAGTACAAATGATTTCCACTGTCTCACAGACGGAGTCCAGATGCTCAAGCTAAAGTACAGCTGTGGAAGCACATCCAGTCAGTCTCTCTCTCTCTCTCTCTTTGTCTATCTGTCTTTGTCTTCCCCTGTCTCTCTCTCGGTCACTCCATCATAGCCTCTTTCTTACTCTCTTTTCCAATCTTATTTTATAACTTCATCTCTTTCATTCCCTTTTACTTGTTCATTCTTTGTACCTTGTCTTGTCTTAACATTTTTCTTGTTTTGATTTTCTGTTTTCCCTGTCTTATTCCCCCCTCTCCTGTATTTTCTTTTGCCTTTTTTCATCCTTCCTCTCTCTCTCTCTCTCTCTCTCTCTCTCTCTCTCTCTCTCTCTCTCTCTAACTTTCTGTCACTCTGTGCGTTTTTAATGAAGGACGGAGCTGCAGGATCCTTCAGGTCTTAGTGAGGAGCAACTGAAGGAAATTCCCTACAAGAAAGTGGAGTGAGTGGACTCACCATGAATTAATTGTTAATAGCAATTAAAAATAAATTATTCATAAATATAGTGTAGCGCACCACAGCATCCATGATTGTGATCTCACTGAGCACCTCTAGTGGACAATACTGGTATTAATCACGTCCCTACATGTATTTTACCTTAATTGATTTGTTTGGATTTGTAATTAAAAAATCTTTCATGTAACAACATCTCAAAAATTTAAGTTTGACTTCATATTCATGACTTAATTTTAGTTATAATCTGAAATGTGTGAGCACTTTACTGTGGCTTTGGTAATAAAAATGTTTTTAAATACGAGCTCATGTGACTTTCAGGACTCAAGGTGACCCCATCAAGATCCGACACTCTCACTCTCCACGCAGCTTCCGGCATCTCCGGCGTTCCCAGTGTTCAGACGGAGAGCGATCCGTACTGTCGGAGGTCAAGTGAGTCTGTGACCAGTCCACCAGCACTGCCGGTGTCTCTCGCTCGCTTCACCTCTCTCTCTCTCTCTCTCTCTCAGCTCTCGCACTGACCTGGTTCCTCCTCTTCCTGTGACACGCACTGCAGACGTTCCCGGGTCTGGACTCAACCCCACACAGGTGACAGATTTCAAAATCGTCATTTATATCGTCATTAATAAATTCTAACGTTTTAAAGCAAAAACAACACTGCAAGAGTCAAACTAAGCACATAAAGAGTCAAACACAACACTAGGATTGAAACAAAACACTGAAGGGGTGAAACAAAACACTTAAAGAATCAAACTCAACAATGAAGCAGTGAAACACAACACTGAAGGAGTCAAACAAAACACTGAAGGAGTCAAACAAAATAGTGAAAGAGTGAAACAAAACACTGAAGTGAAACTAAATACTGATGGAGTCAAACAAAACCCTGAAGAAGTGAAACAAAGCACTGAAGGAGTCAAACAAAACGCTGAAGCAGTCAAACAAAACACTGAAAGAGTCAAACACAACACTGCAAAACACTGAAGTAGTGAAACAAAACACTGAAAGAGTGAAACAAAACACTGAAAGAGTGATACAAAACACTGAAGTGAAACTAAGTACTGAAGGAGTCAAATAAAACCCAGATGAAGTGAAACAAAGCACTGAAGGAGTCAAACAACACTGAAAGAGTCAAACAACACTGAGTAGTCAAACAAAACACAGAGGGAGTCAAACAAAACACTGAAAGAGTCAAACTAAACACTGAAAGTGTCAAACAAAACACTGCAAAACACTGAATATGTGAAACAAAACACTGAAAGTCAAACATAACACTGCAAAACACTGAAGAAGTGAAACAAAACACAGGAGTCAAACACAACATTGAAGAAGTGAAACAAAACACAGGAGTCAAACAACAGCTGAAGGAGTCAACCAAACAAACCCTGAAGGAGTGAAACACAACACTTAAGGAGTCAAACAAAACACTCAAGGAATCAAACAAAAGCCGAGGGAATCAAACACAACATCAACTCTCTCGTTTAAACAGTTGTGTTGAGCGTTTCTGTCATGACGTGTCGGTTAGTGTTTAACTCCAGAACCAGTTAGTTACTGTTTTACTACTGCGTTTCTGGAGACATTATTTCTGTTATTAACAGAAGAGTCGAGTGACTGTTTTCAGTGAAAGAACAAAGGTGTCTCTACTGAGCATTAATAAGATTAAACACTTTTATTGTTTATTCCTGTATTAATTTGGCATAATATTTACACATGTGTGATGGTTTCCCTGCCGATGACTAAAATGAGTGAGTGAGTTTTGTCTTGAGTGGAGAAGCGAGACTCTTCTGGAGGTTAAACTCTGAATCTGCGCAGGCGTTGTTGTGTCTTTATGGGTGTTTGTGCTCCTTTCAGAAGAAGAAAGACTCCAGAGACGCGTCTGAAGTCTCTGAGCTGGACAACAAAAGCAAAGCGCTGAAGGCCTTCCACGCGCCGCGTGTCAAAACAGAGACGTGACGGGACCTCGGTGGTCTTCACCAGGCCACGGAACATCTGTGTCTTCTGAATTACACTAGAGCGACTTTCCTCCAGACAATCCGATGAAGGATGGTGAAGCGTGGTTGTTAGTCTCTCGGCACAGTTCACTACAGTATTAAACGTTTGTGATTGAACAGCACGTAGCATGTGTGTTAGTACTTGTCTGTAAATCAGCTGTTAGGAGAAACACTGCTCTGTTTTTGCACATTTAGCCTGTTTTAATGTCTCACTGTAGCCGAGCTGTGTTTTTATAACTTGTCGATGAATAAACTCCAGCGCATTCTTTGTTCTTGTCAATGATTAAATGCGTCCGTTTGGTTCAACGTCAAGCAGTGACGAGCTTTGACCAGCAGAGGGCGTGAATAGCTGCTCCTTTCTGCTTCCAGTTAAAAACGCAGATACACTACGTTATGTTTGTAAAAATAATAAGTAATAAAATAAAAAATACTTTATATAAATAATTAACACAAATACTTTATATTTTACATGAGAAAATTTTAAGTAAAAATAAACAAAATAAACATTTTTTCAAATTTTCTCAAATCTTCCGTCAACGCAAACTAAGAATTGCAACCCCTCTAAAGATGCGCTGCTCCTCCGCCAGGCGGCGCTGCTGTACCGCTGACTCACCGAACGATCCTCAATCTCGAAGTTCAAAACAAACGCATTTCTACGTGTGTGCGTCCGTGCACAAGTACACAAAAGTCTGCAACTATTATTATTATTAAATTCCGCTAGTTTTGCTAAATATTGCTGCTGCATTCTAATCGGAGCAACTTAAACAATAAAACATTGTGAGATACACCGCCAAACAGACATGGATGGATGGAAACAATAGATGGATGGATGGATGGATGGATGGATGGATGGATACAGTATATAGATAGATAGATGGATGGATGGATACTGGATACAGGATAGATGGATGGATGGATGGATATAGTACATAGATAGATAGATGGAGGGATGGATGGATGAATGGATTGATACAGTAGATAGATAGATAGATAGATGGATGGATGGATGGATACAGTATATAGATAGATAGATAGATAGATAGATAGATAGATAGATAGATAGATAGATAGATAGATAGATGATAGATAGATAGATGGATAGATGGATAGATTGATGGATGGATGGATGGATGGATGGATGGATGGATACAGTACATAGATAGATGGATGGAGGGAGGGAGGGAGGGAGGATAGAGAGAGAGGGAGAGACAGAGTTGGGGACTATCAGAGTTTCCTCAGGTAAGTGATGTGCTACTAGACTCTTCCGGAATGGTTTGTACTGCTTCCTCTGGGCCTGAGTGACTTCACAGTTCAGCTGGAACAGATTTCCTGAGACGTGGCTCTGCGCCAGACGCACTCGTTCAACTCCGCCAGACGCTGACTCTCTCACGGGGGAGAAGCGTTTAACACTGGATCAAACCCTCCACCCTCGTGTTGCGAGCACACGCACGCCAGTACTCCGCCAGACTGTGTGTTTTAATGCCGAGCGTTTTTCTTTTACGTGTCTGTCTGATCTTTTGGCGTGTGAGACAATCATGTCTTCGAGTGTCGACGCGCCGGTGAAATCCGACGTGTTATTACACGGGTGATAAGAGGGAATGTCGTCACCTTCTGCTTCTCCTCAGCGGGGAGAATGGTTGAAGTTCTCGTTTGGGATCCAGACTGAAGATCCTGGTCCTGCGCGGTTTATAAGGCTGTTTCCTGTTGACGTGATGCCTGTCGTCCCTCAGGACTCAGAACAGGAAGAGATCAGCACAGAGGAATCTGATAGTGATCACAGTGTTAATGGCCATTCAGAGTCGCTCAGTGAAGTGACCCGGAGCAGTGGGCAGCCTTGAGCCGTGGGGTCAGTGTCTTGATCAAGGACACTCAGCTGTAGAACCAGTACAAATTATTCCATAAAAAGTTACAAATCCCCAATTGCAAGAAGGCATGGGGGGAAAGTTGTAAAGTATCCAATTAAGTATTTAATAAAATACTGTACTGAGTTTAGGCTCAAAAAACACCAAGACATGTGGCAAGCTAAACTCTTTATTGAGGAGGTTTTATTTCCTAATATATAAAAGAAATTTACCTCAATGTTTTAAAATGGCACAACAAAATAAAATAAAAAGAACAAAAAGTGAGTCTCAGTCCAACTCACATTCTTTTATTGATCACTATTAGTAAATTGGCAAATCATTATTTACCACTTTAAGCTAAAAGTGTCTCCTGCCTGTACTAGACATGATCAGGCTAGTTGAAATCTAGATCTCCAACCCCCCAAAAAAAGTCTCATCTTGTACGATGGACGTTGTCAGTTGTACCACAGGGATTATTGGGCTGTTTGGGTCGAAACCAGCAGCTCACAGCAGCAGGAGACCACCAGACCCCATGAGAGATAAGACCCCACGCTGTCCAAATACAGGTAATAACGTGACAGGCTGTAAACGTGAGATCGGCTCCTAAAACACAATCTGAGAACGTGGCAAATGAGAGGTGATGCCACTTCGGGACCACCTCGTATCCCAGTGGTGGGCAACTCTCGGAACAGATCTGAGGTATTCATCCCTCTGTTGGCTTATCAGACACACACTCTTCCCAAACAACCTCCTCTGTGCCATCTTATGGACTCATTTTTTTTTTAAGATTAACCATTCAATTCCAGTTCTCCATGAAAAATATTCAATAATACTTTCGTTTAGGGGGGTTTGTTGGGGGGAAAGCTAGAAATTTTCATGTCTGTACATCTCTCTCTCTCTCTCTCTACATACAATTGTTACATATTTTTATTCCCTATATATATTTACTTTTATATTTATATTCTAACTGTATAAATTTTCCATTTCTAATTAGGGCCTATTAATTAACATTTTTGTGTGTATTTAACACACACGAAAACATTTAATTGAAATTTCTTCTTTAAGGGGTGAGACTTATCAATGATTGGCTGGCCTCCTTTTAGAGGTGTGTCTTACCTGGTGAAAATCCTCTTCTCAGGATTGGTACAGCTCCATGTAGTCAAGGTCAAGGACGAAAGACTAAACTTAAAATATGGAGTGTGTGTGTCAGACATGTTGATCCAAAAAACGTACATAATTGTTGCATTAAACAAATGTCTTGCTTTCTTTTGAAACTCAGAACTGTGGTGTTGATTCCATTTGCTCTTCTGAAAGCTATAGTCGAATGATTTCTACTTTATCTGATGAGGAGACATTTAAGAAAAAGAGTTTAAGGTCACTGAATGGCAAATTCAACACCTGAATCCTTGTATCCTTTCATTCAGAGGCAGATTAACGTTTCGGTTTAATCCTCTCGTTCTTTTCCCAAAACCAGACACCTTTAGCTTTTGCCAAACTGTGGTTAAAAGTTGTGCACATGACCGGCAATGCCTTCACAAAACAAAGAGCTTCTGTGTGAAGAGAGTGGACGAACCCAAGGATCGAGTGTTCCACCAGAACTGTGGTCCCTTACAGAGACCCATCTTATTAAGAGCAGAAGGTGCTCAGGTCATCACAACACACACTTCTTCCAGGATCTGTCTGTTCTTTCTCAAACTTTAAAACCAGTAGTGTGGCAGCTAATGTGAACTCCACGCCACTAAAGTCGCTAGATGACCAAAATGACCACAAGAGCAACAAATGTCCCCATTCAGGAGTGAGCTACATCTAGAGAACGTCAGGCCTCACTCACTTCAGTGAAGGTCACTATCATGGCATAACTGCAAAACTGCATCTAAGCAAAAAACATTTAAAGCTTTTTTGAGAAATCAAAGATTCAAAATATAGTGGGGCATTTGGGATGGTGTCTTGCCCAAGGACACTCAGTTGCAGAACCAGCCGTAGGGGGGATTTGAACCAACAACCTCTTGGACACGAGTCCAATCTATCCTCTTGGACACGAGGTAAAAGGCTTAAGTGGTACAAACTGAATGGTATGTGTTCAAGTTTTATGGCCATTACAGCTGGCATTCAGACACGGCACAGGTAAACATGGTGGTGGAAGTGTAATGGTGTGGGGCCGTTTTTCTGCTTCAGAACCTTAAAGACTTGCTTTGATTGATGAAAGCACACAATCCTGAAAGTGAATATCCAGTCCTATACTAGAGACCGGAAACTAACAGGTTCTGCACCAGGATGTTGGGAACACAGCAGCTCTGATTTACCCAAGAACTAAAGGAGTCCCGACCTGAGCCGCAAAAAAAGACGAGGAATAAACAAGTTACACGTTGCATGTTTATTCATCTAGCAGTTACATTGCAAAATGACATGAAATACTAGTGTGTCAATAGAAAGGTTAAACTTCATGTTTTCTCCACCAATCATACACGTTAAAGTCAGAACAAAGTCAACACGCTACGATCTATTCACGGCCTATTTACAACACGACGAACCTCGTCTATCAGAAAAGAGAGCGGTCAGAAACAGAAGACTGAAAGCATGCATGGGATACGCCGTAAGCACTAAAAGAACCACTACAGCGAGCTGGGAAAGGTCCACCTCTAGCGTGGACGTCAAACGGAAGACTACGAAACTACCGTGGGCTTTCCAGTTGGCCTGTGAAGTATGTACACTGGAGGCAAAGACAAAACTGCAAACACCGAGTGACACACACTGCTACTGAAAACGGAATAAATATAAAGCTTAGTGTGTGTGTGTGTGTGTGTGTTGTCCGGACTCCTGTACAAACGCGGCGGCTTCGGTTTCCGCTAGGCGAGCTAGTGTAGAAAACAGCGATGATAAACCTGTGATATACACGACGTACAGGCCACGGAGCGCAACAGCCCTGATGACTATTTGGACCTGTCCTTGATGCGTGTAACTGAAAATCTAAAACCTGGTCCTCCACAGCATTTATTACTGGCAGAAGTGCATCTACAGCTCCACGGGCTAACGGCGCTAACAGTTGCAGTTTTGTGATTGCTCCAACCGTCTAGAACCGAGGTGCTCAAACTTGTGCTAATCTAGGGCCAATTAACAACTCAGTACATTTTAGTGGCGTTAATTCACGTTAGATGTAAATTGGAAGTTTTTGTGTCATTTACAAAAAAAAAGCAGCAATTCTTTGCGGAAAAGATGCAGTATTTTACAGTAAGTTACAGGATTCTCTTGCATCGTTTTCCATTTATATGTAAACACTAGTAACTGTTGTTAACAGGCTGATACTGATTCTGATACGATTTCGATAAAATACAGTATAGTACCGTTTTTAGGGAGGTGGGCAGAACATTTTTACACTAAAGACTGTTTTTCTTAGCTCAACATTCCCCTGTGAAAAAAGCGGTAACATACTGGTAGCTGGGTTTCCTAACAGCATACTGTAACATGATTCCCTACAGTATTTTTTTTTTCCCCAAACGCTGTTGTTTTCTTCCCATGACGCATTGCAAAAAACAGCAGCTTCCCTCTAAGACGGTATTTTGCTGTAAAAACAAAAAACCCGTTATTTTAATAAAACGGTATTTTAAACCATCCATGTGAATTTAAAGCGTATTTTACAGGTCAAATCGAGTTGGAGCACCTCCGGTCTAGTTTCCTAGGTGTTGGAATATTCTGCTCTCCATGATCCTGTTTTAGTGTTTTGTTTAGTCTTTTCTGTCCAATGAAAGCCACACAGAAACAACAGGGGGGGAAAAGTCCATCCAATCCGACAACCAGACGACAAAGAACCAACACCTCTTCCGTACATGAAAATATAAAGTAAAACCCATCTGAGCTTCCTTACCAAGGAGCAGATTAAAGTCCAAAATAGCACCATTCATCAGTGTCTCAAATCCGTGGCAGCATCTCAGTCACTTACCACAAGGAAACAATGCGTCTCTAAAGCTATTTCTACATCACGACGTACATGATTACACTTTAATATACTGGCAAAGCAACACAAAATTTAAAGCAAAAATAGCAAGCAAATTCTAAAAAAAAAAAAAAAAAAA
>CM051494.1:10753810-10777185 GCA_028031935.1 Paedocypris micromegethes | reverse complement strand
AAAAAAAAAAAAAAAAAATCAAACGATAAAATATTAACTGGATACGTTTTAGTAACTGCGTGAGGAGCGGGGACTCTTAGCCTTAGTAAATACTGTTTGCTTTGAGTAATGACTGACGTTGGGCGATTATGAGGAGTTCTGTCTTCCTTTCATTCGGAAGGATTGATGTCTGCCGACACTTCTCTGTCACGACCAAATACTTGAAACGGAATCGGACGAGACGTTTAATTGTTCTATTATTTAGGGAAGTTCTGCTCTCAGGAAAGCACAAAGTCATCAACGTTTTTCTGCAAATACTGCCTTTCCCTCCCGGAAATTAACAACTGCTCTGAAAATTAAAAAAAACCCAGAAAACAACACATTCCAGATCCGATGCTAAAGGTCTTAAAACCAAAATATTCCTGCCATTTTTATACTTCAGGACAAACGTCACATGTTTCTGTAACGTCAAAAATATAATTTACAAAGTAAAATGTTCAATAAATGTGTTGAATTTTGACAGAATGACTCTTCACATAAGCCCTAGTGCATCTGTCAGACCAATCATGAGTTATTTTCAGGGAAACGCGGAATGACGCCCATGACAGTGGAAACCATGATAGCGAAATGGTTAATGAAGCTTCCCATCACCTCACTGCATGTAAACAAAGAGCAGGGGCGAGTCCATCACCACGCCACCGGGGGCAGAACAAACAAAGTGAATGCAAGAGTCCAGCCACGCAGAGTCGAAGTGGACAAGTGGAAGACGTGCCGCCGCCATGAGGTTCCCGGGGTCTGCCAACAAAGACATGAGGGTCTTTAGTGAAGCTCCAGTCTGCCAGGTCTGTCTCGAGGTGCTGTGTGTCTGCTGCCGTCCCCTCCAAAAAAATCATATCATCAAGGCTTAGAGTCCCAGGATTTTCTAGAATACTATTGATCACAAAGATGAGGGAGAGACCCCAGCATCACGATTCTTCTGTACCGCACACCCTAACCATAAAAACAAGGATATAAATGATCGAGGACATGAAAAAAAAAAACAATATACACGGGGGAATCGTCGCCCCGGGGCCATTCCCTATCCCACGTCAGACAGATGGAATGTGGGTCTTTTCGAGCAGCTCTGCTCCGCGTCACCGGCCTGGAGAACACAGCTGTCCGCTCTGAGGAAGCACAGCACAATAGATGGAAATCAAGACCTGTGATTACAGGAGACGTTCTTCACGGAATATCTGGAGTCTGACCTGATGCAACGCCCCATTCCTCCTGCTGGTGTCACTGGGAGGCGTTATCTGGAGAGGGGGGGGGTGAGAAGAGAGAGTGGTGAGCCAAGAAGAGAGAAAGGGAGGTGAAGTAAGGAATGAATGAAAGAGACAGCGAGAGTATAAGATGAGAAAAGGGAGTGAGATGATTAAGAGAATTCAGTTTGTGAGTTAGGGGGGCAAAAAGAGAGTGTGAAAAAATAGGAAGAGGACAGAGAGACCCGGTGGGTGAGAGAGAAAGAGATAAAAGGGGAGAGGATAGAGAGACAATAGGTGGGAGAGGATGGAGAGAATTAGAGGTGGAAAAGAGGGTGGAAGGAGGGAAAAGGGGGAGAAAACGAGACAGCAAATGAGAAGGAGAGGAGGGTTGAGAGAATGTGTGTGCGAGCGCAGCAGAGTTTGACAGAGATGAAAAAAGAATGAATGAGAGAATTGAAGGAAAAAAAAAGAAAGACTCTATTTAATATCTAGACATGTTATTAAGACAATTAATAAAATACTTTACAGTCATTTAGCAGACGCTTTTATCCAAAGCGACTTACAGATCACATTTTTTACAATTCAACAAATCCCTGCTTTCCCTGGGAATTGAACCCATGATCCGCTTCACCAGCGCTCTACACGCTGAGCTACTGGGAAAGATTTGAAAAAAAAAAGAAAGAAAGACTGCATTTAATGCATGTCTTGCATTTAATTAGCTGGAATAAAATAAACAGTCCTTGGTTGACAAAAACTGACAAAAGTAAATTTGCATTTAGTTACAACTCAATTTAAAGCCTAAAGTAAAAGCCTTTCCACACAGCTAAAAAAAAAAGACTAATAACGAAACAAATATTAATAATAATAACAATTATTCAGTGGATGAAACAAATGGGACGGTAGAAGGCCTGGTGTAAAGGTCAGAGTCGGCGTCCCCGCTGAGTCAGTCCGGCCTGAGACAAGGACAAACCCGTGTGACACGCGGTCCCTCTCCCCGGGGCCCGGCGCGATCTGCATTTCTTTTCTCTCCTTTTTTTCAGCCCGGGTTGCAACGGAGAGCACCTGCCTCCCATTCCGACTGCAGCTTGGAGCGTTTCCAAATCCAGTCAAACGAGGTCACATTTCCCCCCGCCTTCCCGCCGCACGGAGCGCGCATGAACCCGCTGAACCCGGCCGCCGCTGCTGCAGAAACCCGCCCCTGTCCTCCCATTCCATCACTGCCGCTGTGGGGAGATGCTGCACGGCGTCTGGAGAACAGACCCGATGCTTTTTCAGGCCGATTTGGATGATAGTGATGATGATGATGATGATGATGATGATGCTGCTGAAGCAGCGATAGGCAGCGAATGCCCGTATGCATGACTTCATCCGCGAGTCTAAATTTAGGAGCGCGCAGAGTGAACGGCTCCCGAGCTTCAAAGACCGTCTGGATCTTTCGGGTATCCGTGGAATTCCTGCTCCGCATTCTTACAGTCCCGCTTTGGATGAAACGGTGTCCTGATATGAACCGGGACCGGGTCTGAGTGACCGGCCCGTCTGGCCTTTCTAAGCCACGCGGGTCTAATGGTCCGGCTTTTAGAAAGCGGGGCTGCATTTATAAAGGCTTATAACACACACATACACACACACACACACACACACACACACGCGCGCGCGCGCGCGCGAGTTTGCCGCACGCACGCGTGTGGGAGGCAGGCGGTGGGGAATACAGGCGAGTCTGTGTCTGGGTACAAAAACTGTACATTCAGTTCTGCAGTGGCGGTTTTCCTTTTTTTGTCTCCCCTCTTTTTCCACTTTTCATGCGGTTTGAAACTAAACTAGCAGATCGGTTCAAGTTCAGGAACAAAGGAGTCGCGGCACGTCTGCGCATCCGCAGCCGCACTTTCGCCATTCCCTTCGCCGCTCACATCTTCCCCGCTTGACCGTCTGATTAACGTGCACAAACCGCGACACCGACACGACAACCACCGACGCTAACGGGCACGCGCATACGGCACGCGGAGAGTGTATGTCGTTTCACACTTTGGCGAATGTGTGGAGATTTACTCACAAATGAGGCTCCGGAAAGTTGTCTCGGAAAATGTGCTGGAAACGCCGCCGCGAGGACGAAAACCGACGCGGGCAGAAGCCTCGCGGGGCTCGGGAAGCCCGTACAAGGCGGCGAGGCAGAGGCGTCCGGAACCGAGTCGTGTCCGCTGGCAGATTGCGCGTAATTCAACAGAGGGCTAATTTTGACCGAGCTGGACCGGGGCCAAGCCCCCCATTCCGGCTCTGCACTGCTGCAGTTCGCCCGGTTCAGACTGACTGCTGGTTTGCTCGTCGGGGGGAAGATCTCGCAGGCCCCGCCCCTTCTGAGTGCGGGCGGCGGAAAACGATGTCCGGGGAGACACAAAGGAACGCGGCGGGGCCCTGATCGAAGACAAACGGATGCTTGACGGACATCCAGTGTAGTTTTAATCAGGGTTGCTATAGTGGTGTGTGTTTCGGAATCTACTTTATTTGAAACGAAATGGAATTTGTGATTCGCATCTGGCTAAGAGAGCGATCACAACCGCGAGTGATTCGTTAATCCCGGCAGCGATGAGAAATGTAACAGGTTTCTGAGCGACTGGTTAAATACCAAAGTTGTTTCGCTTAGAAAATTAATTTCAGATACTGTTAATCGGTTTGTTTGTGTAAAACTGTGCTAGAAATTGCTAAAAAGTAGTTTGATGGAAGTAAACGCACGTTGAAACATTTAATAAACTCCGTAATCTCAAACCGCCCACTTTTGAACTTGCTTGGTTTTGCTCACGTCTTTCTATGTGCAGAAGTCGAGCTGCTGGCCAATCAAACCGCGGCATTGGACTTGGGCTTGACGTTTATTGGTTGTGTCCATTCAGAGAGAACGAGAACTAATTAATTATTCAATCAGTCTGTCGCGAATAAATGGCTAAACATCTACAGTACTTATGCACACACACACACACACACACACACACACACACAAACACACAAACACACACAAACACAAACACACCATATACGGTAAATTTCTTCAGTGTATATTTTATCGACAGGCACTTTTGAAGAAATTTGTATGTTTTGCAAAATATGTATTGTGTCTTTTAATGAGCTTCATTATGTTAAAAAAGCGGGAAATAAATACGGTTATATGATTAAAAATACGAGTAACAGAATTCAGCTAAATCTATGATAAATTAATGTGTGAATTTCATACTCGTGTCAATTGAATTGTTCTATCAAAAACGGCAAAAGAGACTTTGATAAGAGCTGCTTTAGTGTTTATACTGGGGATTTTTGTACAAGTTTTTTCGTGCAGCTCATTTCAAAACGACACTCAAAGAAGCAATAAAACACTGTCTTTAAACCACCCCCATAAACTAGTAATCCACAGGTTAACCCCTAAATCCTTCAAGTACTCAATCTCGGGGGTCATCATTTTTCTGCACAGCTCTCGGAACCGTGGCTCTATATCGGCCTTGAGGTTGTATCCCAGGATGGAAGCCTCTCCTATGGGCTGCCAGGGTTTCATGTGGTGGTCTGTGATGTCCTTGGGCTCCACGGCTCCCCCGCCATCAATACAGATGGACCTCATTTCAGCATTCCTCCTTCGCAGTTCCTTCACCTGCTCCTCCATCCGGGTTCGGCCGTAAGCTTCCACTCGAGCCCAGAAGGTGGCGTTAAAATATCGATAAAGCCTCCAGTCAGCGCCGTTCCACTGCCGTGCTTTAGTCCTCAGCTCCGGGGACATGTAGGAAACAGCCCCGGCGTTTCTGGCATTCAGTTTGAAAAACATCAAGTCCTCCATCTGCCAACACAGGGCGTCCTTCAGAAGCACCAGCGACTCCTCAAAGTGGTCGGAGATCAGAACCAGCTGAAACCGCTTTTCAATGTACTCGATGGCGCTCTGCACCTCCTCATCACGACTCTCCAGATTGTTCTCGAAGCCAAAGTCAAACAGCTGCAGGTTCTTTAAATAAAACGCATTGATTCCCTCCGGGTTGTAGTAGTGCTCTGGCTTCTGGAGAAACTCCTTGAATTGGTTCTCACCAGGAATTCTCCAGATTTGAGGCACGTAGCCTTTGTAGTAGTAAAACGAGGACTCGAAAAGCTCGGCGGGGTCTCGCAGAATGGCGAAGAAGAAAGTGTCAGAGGGCAAGAGCTTCTCCACCTCGGGTGGATTGAACCTCATGTGGTTGCACAGTATGTTGTAGCACAGGCCCGGCTGGTAGCTCTTCACCTGGGTTCTGTAGAAGCTGGACGGGTAGAAGAAGTCGTTGCGTCCGTCTGGGAGAGCAAACCTCAGGCCGTGCTTCTCTCCAAAGCGCAGAAGAATGTTCAACAACGTGCTGCTGGCCGTCTTGTGGGTCTTCATGAACATCAGGTTGACTTTGGGCCTACATGTCGCGTCCTCTGTGACCGAGCTCAGATGAGGCGATGAACTGTTTCGTGAGGCTTGAGTGCACGATGCCATTGACAGGCTGAAAACACACAGTGAAACAACAATGAAACGTTTATATTTCAAACGGTCCGACAAAGAAAACCAGTGTAGTATTTACAGTGATCGCCACCAGTCAATTACGATACATCTTTTGTTATGTAAGCAAAAAAACATGAGACTACAGCTGGAATTGTTGCCGATTGATGATGTCATAGCGAATTCCTGCCCCCAACACCTCTTTATGTCATGTTCATGAATACGTTTGTTATTAAGAAATGAGTTGCGCTTACTTAATCATGTAAAATTGATCAGCATGTTAAAGAATGTGAAAAAATTAATGGCTTTTTAACTTAAATTGAGGTGCAAGTAATTTAATAAACAACCTTGAGCACTGGTCAAATTAAAAGGTCATAGATCAATGCACTGCTGAACTTTGCCTCTATTTAATCTGATACGATAATCATTTATAATACTTTTGACATGCCACTGTGTTGCCGCCATATTTTTAAATCCATCTAAAAAAAAAAACGGAAATAGTGTTACAAGGTTCACAAATCATTCATGATTACTCATTCAGACTGAAGGGGCGGGGCCACGTACCAGGCACTGACAATCTGAGCTGTGGCATTTAATTATATATTTACACAAAAACACATCTTAGACACAATACACATTAAAACGAGTCTCCTGCATTTTTTTTCATACAGTTTTGTTTTATTTAAGTAAAGGGACTCTGTGTCAGAATCAATGGTTAGAATAATTCGAATATTTGATAGAATTTCTCACATATCAAATGTCTCAATGTTGTTGTTGTTGTTGTTTTCACTTTATCATTAAAATTAGATTTTAAGTTGGGCAAAACACAAGGCAGAAGAAAAGTCGAGAAGGCGTTAATCTGTAAAACACAGCTCCGTGGGATTATTCCACTGAAGCTCAAACCATTTCCCAGCGCAGAAATCTGCCTCGATAAAAAATAACATTTATGTCAACATATACCAGTCTAAAAGCGGTTAATTTGGCAATTTTCCTCATACTGTATTTCCAATCACTCATGTGCGGATTAAAGGTTGCTGTTTAAAGACCGAGTAAAGTTCAATCAGACCTTTTAAAACACCGTTTTCAAAAACCCAACGGAAAGTTCTGGAAAGAGAACGTTCCTCATCCTCCCGCACCACAGGAGGGAGCAACTTCGCCCTATAATTAATAAAAATTTTTTTTTTTTTGAAGTTTTTTGGGTTTCCTAGCCACTGTCTCGTGTCTTGCTCGCGGCTGAATGGCCCAGACCGCGGGTAATGACCAGCATGGCACTTACCCGGTAGTGTCCAGCAGCGAGGGCGAGAGGAGGCAGTAGAAAGCCGTGAAGGAGACCACCAGCGCTGCCCACAACAGCTTCACGCGACCTCCCATCTGATCTGAGCAGACAAACCGCCGTTACTACACCGCATCACGTCCCGCCGGTGGCCGCCGCGGACTCCGTGTTTACAGATCGGCGCGATAAAGCCATATTTCCGACGGCTCGTGTAGCATGTGTGTTTGTGTTTTTGGCCGAAACAGTTTCAACCCTGTTTGCACATCAAACAGGCGAATCCAGCTCGCGCTCTTCCTCCCGTGAGCGCTACAAAACCCACAATAAACATCTCCGCCTTGTGACATCAGCCTATACAACATCCTTAAATATCCCTGAAATTGTATCCCTGAAACTCTAAGTATCTATGCAAACGATTCCTGAAAGCCGGCGTTCCTGGAACCATTACTCAGCAGAGAGTCTGACACCGGCCGCCCGCCCGCACGCGCGCCCAGGTGTGGGCAGGGCAGGTCAGGTTGCACCGGCCGAGCTCCTCCTCGTTCACGCGGTTACCTGACGAGTGCATTAGCGTCGTCGGATGAGTCGGATGAAGTGTGGCATCGTGACGGCACTTCGGGATGATAAAGGTCTGGATCTTTTCATTCGGACTCAAACCTGTCCTGCAGGTTCGGGTCAACGGCGGACTAGGTCACTTATAGGGCGCCCCCTGCCGGAGGTTGTGCATAATTAAATATAAATAGATATATACTGTATATATAAATACAGATAGTGTACTGTAGTTATAATTGAGGGCACCTACTCGTGCTCTGAAAAGTCAATACAATTAATAAATACAGAATTAGGCACCTCCCCGGCTATTTCCCACTTTGTGCGGTACGTGCGCGCGGTTCAGTTTCAGGCGGGGGAAGAGCCGCACATCCCAGGCGTAGAAATTCAATACTGTCAGACAGTGATCCGACGTTCTCAGTCTCAGTGTATTTGCTTTAATAATGACAACAATATATTTAGAACACGTCTACAGCGTTTGAAAGATGTATTGAGGGAAGTTGATCAGCTGTTTAAATATTGTTTTTTTTTTCTTAATATTTTACAGTGTAGGAGTCGCGTTGTACATTTTTACCATTTGTATTAATCACCTTTTTAAATAGGTAGTGCAGAATGTCTTCTGTCGGTCAAGAGGGCGGAGACTACGGGACAGTAGTACAGTGGAGAGTTGATTATTAAACGCATATTCGCTCATATTTTGTACGATTTTTAGCATAGTTTTGAAATCATTTATTGATTAATTACATTTATGACTCTGCATTCTTTAACTTGCAACAGTTAATTACAAGTTAACTCATAACTTATTGTATTCAAAATTTGATTTGGTGAAAACCGGTAATGTTGCTTGGCTCAGGGATTTTGTTCTTTGCTCGCGTGTTTGTTTTAGGATGTCACTCCCATTTGAGTTTAAAGAGAAGTGTTTCAGAGAAAACGCTTTTCATGTTCTTTATGATCACACACACACACACACACACACACACACACACACCCTGTCGTGTGAGGAGAATGACTGCGGCATTAGTCTCTCTTAAGCCTTTAGTTTGTGAATGACTTCTGATCACAGGACTGTGTGTGTGTGTGTGTGTGTGTGTGTGTGTGTGTGTGTGTGTGTGTGTGTGTGTGTGTGTGTCTCAGAGACAGGCACACAACCTGTTGTCCGGGATTCAGCCTAAGGTCTAGATCACGATGAACCTACAAAAAGCTCCTGGATTATGTGGAATGCAACCATGGACAGAATTGTCAGAATGACATTCTCCAGACTGTGGTCGATTGCTATGTTGCTTTTTGATAGTGAAATCTTGTTGAATCTACTCTTAATTGCTCTTAAGAAACACACATCTTTTTTCTGTGTGTGAGATAGACAGAGAAAGTAAGTGTATGTGTGTGTCAGAGAGAGAGAGAATGAGTGTGTGTGTGTGTGTGTGTGTGTGTGTGTGTGTGTGTGTGTGTGTGTGGTGTGTGTGTGTGTGTGTGTGTGTGTGAGAGAGAGGGTATGTGTACTTATGTGTATTATAGAGAGAAAGTGTGTGTAAGAGAGAGTGGTGTGTGCATAGAGAGTGTGTACTTTTAAATGCTCACGGTGTGTGTGCGTGTGCGTGTGTGTGTGTGTGTGTGCGTGTGTGTGCGTGTGTGTTTATGTGAGAGGGAATGTATCTATGTGTGCCATAGATAGAGTGTGTCAGAGAGGAGCGTGTGTTCGAAGAGTAGTTTAGAAGTAAATTTGTGTATGCGTATGTGTGAGTATGTATAAGCTTGCGTGTCAGAAAACCTGAAAATGTTTGTATTTAATGTGTCAGAGAGAGAAAATGTGTGTGTGTGTGTGTGTGTGTGCAAAAGAGAGAGAGAGGGTATGTGCCCGAGAGAGGGTGTGTATTTGCGAAAGTGGTTTACGAGTATGTGATTGTGAATGCATATGTGTATGTGTATGAGTATGTGTATGCAGGAGCGCCACTAGCAGTTTCTCTTACATATTCACACGTGCGCTTTGAGACAGTTAAATCTGTGAAAAGCGCCATTGTCCTAACCTTCCCCCCTTAATGCCGCCCCTGTGTGTATGTGTGAGTATGCGTATGCATATGTGAGTATGCGTGAGTATGTGTATGCGTATGTGTGAGTATATTTCTCACTGAACAGACCCTCACCTTCTGGACTCAGGAGATGGTGAATGATGGTGAAATGAACCCGAAGAACATCTCAATGGGACCGGATAACGTCAGCGAACGGGTTCTCCAAAACTGAGTTCCACAGTTTATTGTTCCCACCATCCACGCAAAAACTCCAAAAAAACCCTGAATGACCGAAAACCATGTGGCTCTCACCACACCACAGATGAAAGACCACATCATCATTATTAAACACAACATCATCAACTCCGCCAACCACCTTGTTGGACCCACAGATCGCTTACCGTGCTGGTAGAGGAGTTGACGATGCAAAAACTGTCATCCTGGACACTGCACACAAACACTTACCTGGTTTGTTGACAGTACAGCAGGTGGGTGAGAGAAGGGTCCTGGATACACTATCATCAAAAGGCTTTTTCCATTCAGTTCAATTCTTCATAGCCCATTTCTTCACAACCCCATACACTACAGCTCCACCTACTGGTCTCCAAGCTCTTCACATGCTGTAGCCTTGAAGACCAGTTCATCAGTGGCTCCTGGCTACTTGACTTTCTTACCAACAGGAAACAGAAAGTTCTGGACAATGGCACTCCAGCAAACCTCAAGTGGTTCTCCTCAGGGTTGTGTACTATCATCATTACTCTTCATTCTCTACACAAACTTACTGAAGGAAACCAACTGAACTACACTTAGTGAAATATGCAGACGACACAGTTCTAGTCCAGTTCCTCACAATGCCACGGAAAAATCCTGCAGGAACTTGTGGACTGGTGTAAAAGTTACACCTGGGACTTAACACTATAAGCCAAAGATGGCCGTGACCTTCTCAAACGACCAATAGGCTGCATTATTCTTTTTATTAGCTTTTTCCCGTTTTCTTGCATTTATTAAAACTGTCAAACGCTGATTTGTTTCAATCTTGAAATTGCTCCACGCGGGCATTTAAAGTTGATTTGATTGGTCGATTGCAGATTTATAAAACAAAGAGACATCAGACTGTATATCTTTAAGATATTTTAATTTATTATATTATTCTTATTATAAAAGCCTACATTCCTGGCTTTTATTGCCTTTCACAAGAACAGGATTGAACCGAGCACTGAGTCTTGTGGAGCTCTACGTCTACTTAGCGAAACAATACAAACGGTCGTAGATAGAAAGATCGACAGCTCGTTTCTTATAATGTCGTGGCTTTTTGAAAAATAACGTATTGCATTTAAGTACAACTTAAACAAAAGACGGCGGTTTTACTTTTATTAACGCCATAAAGAAGTACATTAGGGGTGTTTCGACCCCGTCTGCTGCAGTTACTGGTCTCGTCCTCACGGGGCGGAAGTTGTGTCACTTCCTGATCCGGGGAGGGGAAAGCGCGTGCGGGTGTTTCCTCCGATTTTTTGAACAGTTGCAGAAAAAGAGGTAAATGAAATCATTCCGATCGCGATATTCTGTCTTTAACCGCCAATCTACCAGAGAAACCCGTGCGCGCGTGTTTGCTTCTGTCTCCTTTTCGCTCACAGCAATTGCCTCAACAAAGGAGCTAGCTGCTAGCATGCTAATGGCAGCTTTATTGTTAAATCTGAAGGAAGTATTTTCTGCTCGTTTAGGTGGCAATAAAATGTAACGGTTTTTTTAGAGAACGACCATAGCAATATATACACGAATACATACAGTCACATATTAATTATTAATGACAAATAAAAGCAACGTACATAGTAAAGTGTATGTGTGTATATTTATTATGAATACACACACACACACACACACACACACACACACAAACTTGTATAAGTGTGTATATATATACATTTAATCACAGTTTGCAACATGTATACAATATATAGTATAGAATGTAACATCAGTAGTATATTGTTTACGTATGTATAGTTTTTCATCGTTTATGTATGCACACGGATAATGCACACACGCGTGTGTGTTTAAATACTCTTTCATTTAACTTTCAAAATCTTTATATACTGTATTTATGATTAAAAATAAAATTTACATGTATGTGTCAATTGTAAATATGCACACATACATGTAAAATGTATACGCACGTGCACACACAGTCTCTTAAAATCTGTTTTCTGTTCTGTTAAAAATTCTGTTCTACACACACACACACACACACACACACACACACCATGTGTGTGCTGCTGTGTTCCAGGCTGCTGGAGGGGCTGGCGTGTGGACCACCGCTTATGTTCCACCAGGCTTTACACTCTACAGCGGCGCTTGCTAGTCCAGAACTTTCTGACACTCTTGCTTGGGCCCGAAGGCGGCAGCTCCGTTACTGTGTGTCCGCGGGGATTCAGCCATGTCAGACGGACGGATCTACGTGGGAAACCTTCCCATGGACGTGCAGGAGAGGGACATCGAGGATCTCTTCTACAAGTATGGGAAGATCCTGGAGATTGAGCTAAAGAACAACAGAGCAACCATTCCCTTCTGCTTCGTGAGGTTTGATGATCCACGGTGAGTCTGCAGCATCTTCACATCGCTGTAAATCCTACAAATGACCTTTTTGTCTCACCATGTAAATTCTGACAAGTTTAAGCTACATCTGTTGGTTTCATGCATATTCTTCTAGAATCATTAAAGGAAATCAAAACTGCTGTAATTTTCAAACTATGATGAGTAATTTAAAAGATATAAAAGTTAATATTAAGATTTATTTTGACATGTACATCTCCAGATTATAAATCCTGGAAGTACAAAAATGGCTTCCGGGGGTTTCCCAGGCTGTCACATTAGGAAACACAGACATTGTAGTTTTGTAGTTTTACATTGTTGTAGTTTTTCTTAAATGACTTTCCGCTCTGTAGTCAGAAAACTTCTTTTTAACACAAAGCAGATTGGAAATTATAATAAGTGATAGAGTAAACATGCGCACATCTGTGATCGACAGTACGAAGAAGAACTCTATATGAACTGTTGCAGCATATTTCGTAAAAAAACACAGACTTTTATTAGTGGACAAGCCAAGTTAATACTTACTGTAATTATATTCACCTTTAATTTCATGCATGCACCTAGATGTCATATTATACGTAAGCGGTGGAAACGGCATTAAAGTGTGTGTTCCGCAGGGATGCGGAGGACGCCGTGTTCGGCAGGAACGGGTACAGTCTGGGAGACTGTAAGCTGCGCGTGGAATACCCAAGGTCGTCTGGGTCAAAGTTCACCGGGCCGCCTGGAGGAGGAGGAGGAGGAGGGGGCGGGCCCCGAGGAAGGTTCGGACCGCCCTCGCGCAGATCAGAGTTCAGGGTCATCGTGACAGGTGGGTGAAATTCTGAGCTTCTTTAGTAAACATTACTTTGATTAAAGAGGCCATAAATACTTTTAATTGATTAATTCAAGTCTGTGTTTCTGGAGAAGTGGTGTGTGTGTGTGTATTAGAGTAGATCTTTTTTTATTTAGCCTAGATTAATCATGTCGAAATTCATCTCTAAATTGTCTAATTGTAGCAAACAGACATGTTTGCACATTAGTGAAACGATGCTTTGTGTTTAAGTGGGACGTGAGACTGAACGAAGTCGACAAAACTTTGGTCTTAAAGGCTAAATAAACATACATTTCCATGCATCCATGTAGGCACCCCATGTTTGATGTTAATGTTGAGCAGCAGTGACTGTGATTGGTTCAGATTGATCCAATCACGGAGCTGCAGAAGCTCTAGTCTTTTGTGAAGTTAATGTGTGAGATTGACTCTGTGTCCCTGAATCTGATTCAGTTACACAATAAAAGTCACAACAAAAGAGATTTTGATTTTGGGCATATTCGCCCCGCCCTAATTACTGAAATGTTCTTTTATTACTGAAACGTAACAAACATTGTGTGTGTGCGCGCAGGTCTGCCTCCTACAGGAAGCTGGCAGGACCTGAAGGACCACATGCGTGAGGCCGGAGACGTGTGTTTTGCAGATGTCCAGCGGGACGGCGAGGGCGTGGTGGAGTTTCTGAGGAGAGAGGACATGGAGTACGCGCTCAGACGTCTGGACGGAACAGAGTTCCGCTCGCACCAGGTCGCCACTCACGCCATTAAACACACCGACACTGCTGTCTGTGCTCTATAGTGTTCGTCTGTGTGTGTGAGAGACAGAATGAAAGTGAGACGGACAGAGGGTCAGACAGTGAGACTGATGGAGTGAGTAAGTACGGCAGACAGATTAAAAGAGTTACACACAGACAGACAGGGAGTGGGTGAGACAGAGACAGAAATTTGCATAAAACTAGTAGTTAGAAATGTGTTAATCAGGGTTCCTACGGGTGATTGAAATCCTTGAAAATGCTTGAATTTTATTGTGCTTTTAAGGCCTTGAAAACACTTGAATTTTAAACGAAGTGCTTGAATTTCTACAGTAGTTTGCCTATAATGTTAGTAAGGTCTACAAAAATGTAATGAAATGGACATTACATTTTAGTAGACCTTACTAACATTTTTTTCCCCACCAATACTACAAAACCTTCCCCCAAAATGGTAATGTTTCATTTTGATTGTGTTTAGGCATAGCTTTAAATATACATTTTACCACAACTGTGAAAAAAAAAAAAAACTCATGGACCTTGAAAGTGCTTGAATTGTATCTTTCAGAAAGTGTAGGAACCCTGGTTAATGATCCACACACACACACTTGACACTCTTTCAGTTCAGTGAGACAGACCAGTGTGTGTTAGTTCAAGTTCTGAGCATTTGTAAGGCACTTTTCACAGTTTTAACTGTTAGAGAGAGACAAACAAGGAGTGTGAGACAGATGATGATGATGATGATGATGATGGTGGTGGTGTGTGTTCAGGGCGAGCTGTCGTTCATCAGAGTGATGGAGGAGAGGGGCCGCAGCTGGGGTCGCTCACGCTCTCGCTCCAGGTCACGCGGACGCTACTCGCCCCCCTACCAGAGCCGCGGGTCACCGCCCGCCCGCTATCGCTCCCGCTCCCCCCCGCGGCACATGACCCGACGGGCTCCGGTCCAGCTCAGCCCACCGCCCCGACACTACCGGTGAGAGACCCCCGGACCCCCAACCTCTCACATTCCATCTGTCTCAACCCAAACGGCCTTATTCAGCGTTCACACACACACACACACACACACACACACACACACCGGACTTTCTTTAATCCCATCAAGCTCATCTTTTTTTTATTTTTAGGATCTGAGTAAAAGTCTGATGTTTTAAAAGCATTTCTTTCTGGAGTTGTTCGTGTGGTTTTTAGTTTTTCCTGTTTTGTAAAATGTGACGACTGAATGATTAAAGAGCTTTTTTGTTTGTCAATAAAAGCATCGAAATATCAGATTTACTCGCCAAAGTAGCGACGCGTTGTTCTTGCTGTCTTAGCGCAGGCTTTTAACATTGATCTACACACACACACACACACACCTATATTTAGACATTTTAATATAATTATAATAAAAATATTTTAGTCTGCACACACAAACATCACTTTAACAAACATCTACTGTGTTAACACCACACACTCTTACTCAAAATAGCAGACTCCCCCACACACACACACACACCTACACAATACACCAGATACACACACACACACTCCCACTCAACACTCACAAATAACTTAAACACACACACACTCCTATTCAAAACACCTGACTCGCACACTGATTAAAATGGTGAGGCGTTTTATTAGTGTGTGTTACAGTCATTGTGTCGCACTACAATAACATACACACGAGACAGCAGAAGGCTCGTCTTTCAGCTCTCACACACGCGCGCGCACACACACTTGCTCTTTCTGCCGATGTGTCTGAATCCTCAACGGAAGCCTGGCAATGATGGACACCCGTGTCTGTTGTCATCGGTGTCTTCATCATCATCTTCCTGCTGACGCTGCTGGAGCGGGGGTCCGGGTCACGTGGTAGTCTTCATCAGCGGTCTGCCTTTTCTGCGCTGGGACCCATAAACTCCACCCCCTCCACGGGGATGTCCTTGTCTTTGATGGCTTTCTGCAGACACGGACCATCATCATCACTGCAGCTCTTATCAATAGATACCATCTACTACACAACCCAATCAAGTGTATAGTATGTGATGAAGTGTGTGTAGCAAATGTGATGTGGCCTTGTGCGACTGATGTTTAGAATGTGTAAGTGATGAGAATGTGTGTGTGTCAAGAGTATTAAAGTGATACAGTGTGTGGGTGTGTGCATTAAAGTTGATACGTGTGTATGATGTCTGACGTTTTGAAGTGTGTGTTGAAGTAATTTTCTGTTTCTGATGTATAGTAGATATTTCTAGTGTGTGTGTGTGTGTTAGAGAGATGCAAGTGTGTGTGTGTCGTTTCGGCGTCAGATGTCTTTGAAGTAAATGTGATGCGAACGTATGATGTATGCGTTTTAAATGTGGTGTGGGTGTGTGTGTGTGAGAGAGAGAGATAGAGAGACAGAGACATGTTAGTGTGTGTTGGTCGTTTTCTGTATCTGATGTTTTGAGTAGGTGTGTGTTGGAGAAATGTGTGTGCAACTGACGCTTTTAGTGTGTGCATGTAAATGTGATGCGAACGTATGTGTATGATGCGTTGCATGATGTGTGTGTGTGTGTGTGTGTGTGTGTGTGTGTGTGTGTGTGTGTGTGTTACCTGCACGCAGGTGTGGTATTTGTGGAATAACTCGCTGCATGGATCCGTGCTGCGGTCTCCCTTCAGAAATTTCTCGGCAAACCAGCGGTTGAAACACTGGTCGTACTCGCGCTTGAGCTCCGTGCAGCCCTCGCCGACACTGTTCATGTTCGGCCCGGCGTTGTAGTGACCGATCCCGGTGTTCCGCGATCACCCTCGCCCTCGCCGACAGGAGCTAGTGCCGCTGCGCAGCACGGCGCGCGAAGATGACGTCAGCCAGGCGACTGCAACGTCTCTCGGTGAGTTAAAAACATACAAAAGCATGTTTTAAAATAACTTTTATTCGAGTTTATCATTTCTTATATTACACACTGAAAGAAAACACTATAATTACGTGAGAGTTTGAAACACTTTGATTTAGAACGTATCTTGAATAAAATTAAATAAAACAAATTACATTTACAAACATTCCTGCTTCGAAAAAAATGATTGTAAATTAAGTATTTAAAGTAATAAGTGAAATAGTTTCCAGTACTGTACGAGGTTTTTTTTTGTCACGCTGAACTCGAGTGACACGCAATGCAAATTGTGGGATTATTTTAATCTTTGTGAGAAAAAATCAGAGAACAAAGTATACTACAGTTTGTTGTATACGTTTGTGCTTTACTATACATCTGTTTCCTATGGAAGCCCGTTTCCGCCACTTAAAAAAAAAAAAAACGTCTTTTTTTTTTTTTTTTTTTAAGGGGAAAGAAAAGCTAAGTCGAAATAATGACTTAGTATCTCAAAATAACGACTTAGTATCTCAAAATAACGACTTAGTATCTCAAAATATTGACTTAGTATCTCAAAATAATGACTTAGTATCTCAAAATAACGACTTAGTATCTCAAAATATTGACTTAGTATCTCAAAATAATGACTTAGTATCTCAAAATAACGACTTAGTATCTCAAAAAAACGACTTAGTATCTCAAAATATTGACTTAGTATCTCAAAAAAACGACTTAGTATCTCAAAATATTGACTTAGTATCTCAAAATATTGACTTAGTATCTCAAAAAAACGACTTAGTATCTCAAAAAAACGACTTAGTATCTCAAAATATTGACTTAGTATCTCAAAAAAACGACTTAGTATCTCAAAATAATGAGTTAGTCTTGGACAGTCTTAGAGAGCTCTAAGATGCAGCAGAGGGGAGAAGCGCTGAATTATGGATTTTAAACAAATAGAGCAATATTTCAGACAAGGACTAACAAATTATGAAATTTTGGCTTTGCTTAAAGAGGTATATGGAGTCACAATTAGAAATAGAACCCTAGAACCCGAGAGCGATAAACACCACATATTTGTAAATAATTAAGTGTTTGTGGTAATGTATGAATTTTATGTGTAACCCTGTTTGTTTAAGTTCATATAAATTTTATTTAATTTAGCATGAATCTATGTTAAGTTATTGTTGATTTATTTTACTGTTTAATTTGTGATTGGCATTATATTATTTAACTTGAAATATTAGTTTAAGAGAATTGTGGGGAAAAAGTCCCTGCCCCTTTAAGGCGAACTTGAGGATAAAAGAGAAGTTGAAAATAGGGACAGTCAGGTGCGAGTCTCCCGGAAAAGCGGACTGTGAATGCTGCGCGTTGTGTGGAAATAAATAAGTCGTTCTGAATCCATCGTGTGATCATTTATTTGAGAAGCCCACGCCGAAGAGACGGAAGAAGGACCAGAATTAAGGGTTACATATGTAAAACAAATATGAAGTACAACAAGTCTCAACACATTTTGATAACGCTGCTTATTAATGTTACACGTGTGTAAAATGTCTTCACACTTTAGACACTGTGTGGTTCGTTTTCAACTTTTAAATCTGACATAACAAACGTGCGATCCTGAAACACAGCACACATCCAGCGGTTGTTGTCACGGTCACGTGACTCTCCGTCAGGACCCCCAACCTCTGTACTAAGTCGTTATTTTGAGATACTAAGTCATTATTCCGAGATACTAAGTCAATATTTTGAGATACTAAGTCATTATTTTGAGATACTAAGTCGTTATTTTGAGATACTAAGTCATTATTTCGAGATACTAAGTCAATATTTCGAGATACTAAGTCATTATATTGAGATACTAAGTCATTATATTGAGAAACTAAGTCATTATTTTGAGATACTAAGTCGTTATTTTGAGATACTAAGTCATTATTTTGAGATACTAAGTCATTATTTTGAGATACTAAGTCGTTATTTTGAGATACTAAGTCATTATTTCGAGATACTAAGTCAATATTTCGAGATACTAAGTCATTATATTGAGATACTAAGTCATTATATTGAGAAACTAAGTCATTATTTTGAGATACTAAGTCGTTATTTTGAGATACTAAGTCATTATTTTGAGATACTAAGTCATTATTTTGAGATGCTAAGTCGTTATTTTGAGATACTAAGTCATTATTTCGACTTAGCTTTTCTTTCCCCTAAAAAAAAAAAAAAAACACGTTTTTTTTTTTTTTTTTTTTTAGTGGCGGAAACGGGCTTCCATAGTTTCCGTACTATTCAGTATTTACCGAAATATACTAAAACATTAAAGTACAGTACAGTGGAATTCTGAAGTGTACTGCATGTACTACACTTATGTTTGTAGACTGAAATAATAAAGTTTTGAAAAATCTGTTTTGAAAATCTGTAGTACAGTTTAATGAAACACTGAAGTGTACTGAAATAATAAAAAAAACTTAAATAACTTAAATACTGTTCTATAATATACTGAGCAAAGAAAATCAAATAAGGAATAAAATACAAATTGTAATCGTTGACAGGTTATCTTTTTACCATCATGTCATTAACTTAAGAATTACAAAACAGTACTGGAATATATATTAGTAAATCTCGTGGCTCATGTCTTCAAAATTACCGTTCACGTCGGTTACAGCGCCACCTATAGTCTGATTTGTCACCTAAGTCAAACAGTTCATATAGTTTGTCCTTGTCTTAGTTTGTCCTCATAAATTCATTTGCGGCTTTGCGTTGCTCTGGGACTAAGAAAAGCGCTATATAAATAAACTTGAACTTTTTGTATTGCATTTCATATATAATAAACTTAATTAGCTACATTATGTGATTAGCCTAAATGTTATATATACAGTATCAGAGTTTTCAGTAAAATTAATTAAAAATGCTCAATCGCGGTACCAGTTGCAAAACATTCCATATCATTAAAAGATCATTCACCATAAATGATCAACACACCATCAACACGTACATTTATTACATATTATAATACAGGTTACATCATATGCAGCACTTCTGACAATATACCATGTGGCTTCACGGAGCACAATAAAAATATATAGGTTTCCAGTACAAGTCCAGCAAGTTTTATGTTTCTTTAGGGTTGCCTGTAGTTGGTTTCACCATGACTGTGAGCCAAATACACCAATCAGAAGAAGCTTCGTACAATTCACACGTCCGACATTAGCAGATACTGGTATATTGTGATATACAGAGTTTCATTCAGTGTAAGCTACGACAGCGAGATAGAGAGAGAAGAAAACGATGGAATGACGTGGGAAATTAGTGTTGAAAACACTGGCACTTCAAACGACGGCTTTGAGTTACGAGGAGTCCAGCGGGTCACTACAATCACATACAACAAGTGCTAAAGTCTGGCTGCTGGTCGAGGAGCGCGTCCCTACAGATCCACTCGCACCTCTCAGAGAAATACAACTACTATATACACCGTGTTTCGCCGTTCACACAATGGTGTGTTAGTCACATTTACAGATCGATCCATTGTTTCAGTTGTAAAAATAAAGGTTTCAGTTTGTGAAGTAGGTGGCGTGGGTCTCGCCACTTAAAACCAAAAAAAAAATGTGGCTTTTTAATCTCAAAATTTAGATTTTGAAATCACTTTGTGCAACTACGACTTTGCGTTTTCTGAAATTGAAAATCTGCAGTGGACATTTTGAATATATGATTTGGACTTTATATAAATTCAACGACTTTGCAGTTCACAAATCCAAATGTACAAATTACAATTTGGTGTTTGTTTCGCAATTGAAATTTGTTCATCAAGATTGCCCTTCGTGTCACTCAACAACATTTTTTCGAACCACGTTCTCGATTCGTTTATCATTTTGCTTTCCAAGACTAAATCTCGTTTATCTTGTTACATTGTTTCTAAAAACCAAGTGTTACCATGACAACATAATTAACGGTTGTTTGCATCAATTATGTTACGTGGAAATCCCACCAGCTCATATTTTTGGACTAGGTCTTATTTTAAGGAAACACGGTGTATATATATATATATATATATATATATATATATATATATATGCACGCACACACTCACACATCCCTGAACAGAGAAACTTAAGGCAAAACCATTGATACGGATGGAATACGGTTGTTGTTTTTTTCCGGTACTGAGGTACGTCATTGTGTAGCAGCTCAACAGATTTTGTGAGAAACGCCACCAGGACTCGCTACACCGCGAGTAGACCACATACGCCAATTAGCATCTCACCAATTAGCATTTCATGCGATTTTAGCATCTCTGTATTTTTTACAACACTGCAAAGTATCTTTAAAATTTTGAATTGCCTTCATTATCGCTCTGAAAAAAATTCCACATCGGCCATTTTGCTTAGTTTGGCGTCAACGCTCGTCTGATAAAACCTTCCCTGCAAATATATCCAGAGGTTTAAACGACGGATGAACAATCTCTTCTATGTTTTTTTTACACTTTAAAAAATAAATATACAGCTTTATTTTATTCAATACTTTGTGCTTTTAGAAAATCCGAAGGAGCTTTTTCCCTGCACACTGTTCTCAGTTAAACTCCAGAAGCCACATATAGTTGATCTTTTAAACCTCACAGCTCATATAAAACTATTCCAGAAGATTGGCAATAATCTCTCTCCGGGAAATATTTTCTTCATGTTGCCGTCTGAACAGATGGAACCGTGAGGAGTGAAGGAGGAACCGTTAGGAACATCATCACTTGTTCTCGATCAGGATCTGGACTTTGTGGACCAGCTCTCGGGCCGCCACCAGCAGCCGTGGCACGTCGTGACGTTCTGCCATCTCTGCAAGACACGCCAACACATGAGTGTGCAGGTGTGTGTGTGTGTGTTTGCTGTAGCTGTGGTTGTGCGTTTGTTTTTAATAATTATTGTTATGCTATGCATTTAATGTGTGATATTGTGTGTGTTTTTTGTGGGCACATGTTTCTGAAATTGTGTTTTTGAATGTGTGTTTGTGTGTGTGTCGTGCTGTCTGCACTTTCTTGTGTGGTGTGTATTAAAATGTGCCATATGCACTTGCCTTTACGTCTGTTGTCCATTCAAATCGGCGTGTCTGTGTGTGTGCACTTGTGCCTAGTGCACTTGTGTGTGTGTTGTGCTCTTTGCACTTTCTTGTATGGTGTGTATTAAAATGTGTATATGTGTGTTGTGTTCCACGTACATACTTGTATGTTGTGTGTTCAAGTGTGTGTGTGTGTGTGTTGTGCCATATGCACTTGATTGAATGTTGTCTATTCAAATGTGCGTTTGTGTGTGAGTGTGTTGTGCCTTGTGCACTTGCTTGTATGTTGTTTATTCATATGTGTGTGTGTGTGTGTGTGTTACAGTTATTGTAACTTTCTGAAAAAAAAATCTTCTAACTATAACAAAGTTGCTGTTGTAATTAGTGAAGAATAAACTTGTAAGTCATTTGAGAATACAAGCGTTGAACAGTGGTGCATAAATGTGTGAAAGACGAAATGATCCTGCCAGTCTCCTCACCGTTAAAGAACTTGATGATGTCAGTGAAGTCCATGTTGTTCTCCAGGATGATGTCACGGTACAGCTCCACCAATGCCAGCGCGATGAAGAGCACAAAGTGCTGCGAGGAGGCGTAACGCGCGGCCCAGACCGTCTCCCACACGCAGAACACGTCGTCATACACCATTTCTAATGCGGCAGAAGCACAAACAGAGAAACCATCCAAGATCAGAACAACACACCAACATCCAAAAAAAGACAATCCAAACAATGTAAAAATGTGACAAACCACTATGCAACAAATGGTAAACACTATGTAAAAAATATACACTGCTAAGCAAAAACGTAAACCTGTAAACGTGTAAAACGCTGTGTAAAAAAAATTGAGACAATTAAAAACATAATGCCGCGCAAAAACATATGCATCCAATATACCTTATCTAATAAAATGCAAAACAACATAAACCACTATGCAAATATAGTAAACTGCTGTGCAAAAAACATTAAAGATTAATTAAAAATAAATAAATAAAACCTGCTGTGGAAAGAACCTAGCTCGTCTTGTAAAAACATCCTGGTCTTTACAGTAGATCAATTTATTTTGCAGTCGTAACGTGTCCAAGTCAAATGCACAAAAATGTGCCGCGTGTCTCTTGTGATCAGTGGTGTGAGATGTTCTGCTCACCTCTCTTGAAGTCCAGAAGGAACCAGCGGTAGCAGAAGTAGAAGTGTGTGTAATCTCCGTTCTGCTGCATCAGCTCGAAAAGCTCAGAATCCAGGATCTAATACAAGACATGTTACCAGTCAATGCATGTGTGTGTGTGTGTGTGTGTGTGTACGCGTGGTAATGAATCTGTGTGTATTTCCGTGAATAACTTCTTCACTTCGCCGCTGTGTTGAGATTTGAACATCACAATAATGATTGTGTGTTTGTGTGTGTGTGTGTGTGAAACCTGAATGAGGGAGCGCATGTTGGCGAAGTGAGTATCCATCGCTCCTCCGTGAGGAAAGTTCTGGTTCATCCTCTTCATGAGCTCGGTGAAGCAGCTGTACGCCATGGCTTCTGAATTACACACAAGAGCAACACAATCAGGCCTGGAACGCCACACACACAGTAAACACTGTTCAAATAATAAATACCTTAATAATAAACATTTAAAATATTCAAGTAACAACATCCAACAAATTTAAACATAAAACTTTTAATACTTCATGGCCATTGAATGAATGAGGCCAGTTCCCGACAGATTACACCCAAGTAAACTTCAGACTAGAGGTGTAAAAAGCATTTGTAAGCTATATTTGAGTAAAAGTACTGTAAAAAGGCCTCCGTTACAAGTTACAAGTCACCAATGCCTAGAAGACTTGAGTAAAAGTTGTAAAAAAAAAAAAAA
>CM051494.1:10733191-10753788 GCA_028031935.1 Paedocypris micromegethes | reverse complement strand
AAAAAAAAAAGTAACCAATTTTGAAAGAACTATTTTTGAAGAATACTCCTACTGAAATATAGGCTCAAAAATGTGAAATGTGAAAAGCAAGTTTTGAAAAACAGAAAAAAAAACTAAAAACAACTATTGATGAGGTTTTCTTTCATAACAGAAATTATACTTAACACTTCAATGTTTTAAAATGGCAGAACAATATAGATAAAAAAGTCATTCTTAGTCAAACTCAAAAAGTGCAACCTTCAGCATCCTGCAGAAGGTGATATCGCCTCATCCGCCCTTGTTTCGCACAATAACAATGTAACGGCAAGTGTCCATTCAAATATAGTGGAGTAAAGAGTACATATACTCAATGTAGTCAAGTAGAGAGTTAAAGTATTATTCTTGTATTTTTTCCAAAGTAGCCAAAAATACTTGAGTAAAGTAGCCATGTCCATGTAAAGTTGGACAGACTACATTCAGTACAAATTACATATTATTTGAGCCTTCACGTGAAACTATAAAAAACATACCATCGTCCAGAATGACCAGAAGCGGCGCTAGCAAGTCGCACATGCCTTGGACGTATCCAATGTCTAGATGCTGCCACACGTAACTGAGATAAAAAACAATAATAATGATTGATCACATTAGATATGATAGCTGAAAGCAAACACTCATATAATGTCAGATCCCCTTTCAACCCTCCCACGGTTTTTTGACTAGTCTTATCAGAATTATTTGTAACTTGTTAGTTGATCTATGGACCAGAAGTGTAGTTCTCCGTGTGTTCAGTCTTAAGTGAGACAATAAGGAACGTAGTTCAGAAACATTCTAAAATTTTCATCTACATTTAACCATCCAGTGAAGTTACACATACAAACCCTGCATATATTGAACGTAATATAATATATTACACAAAAAAAATCAATGTATATTGTCAGTTGTGTCCATCTATGAAACCTTTGGGTTTAGATCTTGCGTACTGCTATGACCGAGTGTGTGAGGCGGACAATTCTAGTGACGCTGGTGCCGTGACCCGGAAAGATGCTGGTTTAAAAGGTGTCATACCTGTCATTTACATCCTCTTACACATTGACGTTTGTCCTCTCTTTGTGTCTGGTCATTGCACTTCTTTTTACCTCCCTAATTATTATTTTATGTGTGTGTGTGTGTGTGTGTGTGTGTGTGTGTGTTGTACCTGCACATTATGTTACGCAGTTTCTCCAGGTTCTCCGGGGTGAAGTACCAGTAGTTCCTGTCACAGCGCTGCACGTCTTTGTCGATGCGATGCAGGTTGAGCGTGTACAGATCCACCAGCTCTTGCTGCGAATGTGAAGAAGTTCAAGGTTTTAGGTGGGGGGCCAAAAATGTACTTTTGAATAAAACATGTATAAAACATTAAAACTAAATGAATTTTAACATGGATAAAAACAGACTGATTTATTATTACAGAATAAACAGGAACATTGAAATATTTAGTCCTCAATAAAAATGCGTTCTGTCTAAATTATATTTTAGAAATATAAACAGTAAAACAATGTGGAAAAAATGAATTACAAAACTCATTTTAAATAAATGCTAATTTTGACACACATGCATTAGACACACAGACAGACACTTTATTATCCCCTGTGGGAAATCCACAGTGAAGTAATTTTCAAATATTGAAAAAATTGGATGAAAATGGATGTCTATACACTTTCTATCTATACACTTTATTGCAAGAGAGGACTTCCGTGTGGAGTTCTGCAGTTGTCCGTGATGTCATAGATCATGGCTGCTTTCGGACTTACCGAGTAGGTGGTGCCGATGGACGACACTGGAGACGCAATGTCGTTCTTGTGCTCCCCCGTCACCGCCAAAGAGTCCGGTTTAGGAAACACGTTCTCGTTGTCGGGCTCCTCCTCGGAGAGTGCAGAATCCGTTCCTTCTGGACTCGTGTTGACCCCGAGCTCCACGCAGAGCTCCAGAGCTGGCATTCCCATTCCGGATCTCTCACTAGTCATGGGACGAGCCAGAGTGAGCGGCGTTCTGTGCATGTTGCACTCGGCAGACATGTAAACCACAGAAGAGGGAATCTCCTCCATCTCCAAAGCTGAGGGAGAATCGTCAGACATGTCTGGAGACGGCTTCGACTGGGACGTGATGGGTTCTCGGCCTTCAGATTCTGATGGTGGGATGGGATTGGTTGCTGTTGTGGTGGTACTGTGACTGGAGTCCCACACGGTGGATGTTGAGTCCGTGTCGTTTTTCACATTTAGATCTAGTGCTTGGAGAGTCTCCGATGTGGTCTTATCTTCTACAGCTTTGGCTTCAGGAGCATCTGCGGTTGGGTCTGATGAGGTCAGAGACTCGTCACACTTGCTTTCATCAGGTGCTCCGGGTTCTGCTTCAGCAATGGCTCTGGCTTCGGGATCTGCTTTTTCAATATTTTCAGGAACAACTTTCTGAGGAGTCTCGCTCCTGCACGGTTCTGGAGCATCTGATGCCGCGCAGGTTTCTGCCGACTCTGAGACAACATCTACCACGTCTCCATCTTTGGGTTTGTGGTTTGGATCAGAACCTGTCTGAACTGTGGACGTCACGTCATGGCTCGCGGAGGCGGTGGGTTTTGGTCCGGACTCCTGTGTGGAGGTCTCGTCTGTGCTGGGAGAGCAGTCGGACATTGCAGAGGTGACGGAGAAGTTACGAGACGATGGGTGTCCGGAATCTGGAGAACTGGTGCAGTTTGGGAGATTCCCGTTTGGGATTTTGGGCTGAGGCTTCTCGTCTTTGGGTTTGGGTTCGGATTCAATTGGGTCGACCTCGTCAACTGAACCAAATACCTGTGGATGTTACGGTACGACAACATGTGAAGAACAAGAAGCACACACAAAAACACCAAGGCAGACACACCACGTATTATTATTGTGGATTATTTTTGTGTTTTAATCAGAATTAAAAAAATGTAGAACAAAAACCAACTAACGTGGTTAGAATCAGTCATGTCTGTGGACTTTGATTCTTTGCTTCTATGACGATGGACTAAGGCTGAAAAGTTTTTTCTAGCTTTATTTTTCCTCTCGTCCTCCGTCAGAGAGTTTTTGTGGTCATTGTCATGTTGGTCACTGTCAAATGTCCTATTGACGGACAAAACTCAACAACTTTTTATACGGCTGCTTTGGGTCAGTTTGCAACTCTTAGATGAAACTGAACTGAATTTAAAAAGTTAAATAGAGAGGAACGCCATGAACAGGAATAATGACTTAATAATGAAATAATGATTTGTTTCATAAGACACTCCCAACAAAAATGTTGGTTTGGAAGCCCCTAGTGGCCATATGGACAAACTTACTCCACCCTATGTTTTCTGAAGCTTTTTGTAACTCAAGAACTTCTTAAACTCGACATAATTATTAAATTTGTCTCTTCACGAGACCCGCCCATGTCATGTGACTGACCTGAGTGCTGCTGTTGGTTTCGCTGTGGGAGGCTGCGTGACTCTGTTTGTCCGAGTGGCTGCTCTGAGACGACAAGAGAGCGAGAGAAGGTTAGGACCGTGACACCTGAGTTCATGAGCGAGAGGGCGAGGCTGAAATCTTTACATCGGTGCTGATGGTGGAGTCCTGGCGTGACTCGCTGGCTCCCGAGGCGCATTTAGCCAGAGCGGCGGCGTGCTGCTCGCGTTCACGCTGCTTCACGATAGCCTCGCATCCCAGCCACTCGCTCATGGTCTGCTCGTAGCAGGCCCGGATCTGCTCGTCCACCTGCGGACAACCAGCACGGAAAGTTAAACAGACTCTAATACTTCACAAAAACTGGACATGAACTCTTAAATCGCCTCGTTTGATGATTTATTTTTCTGCAGTAATATTCCGCTTTGGTGCGAGGTGTGTGCATACTTAACCAGAAATAATTTAGGAAAATATGGAAATAATGTAATTGTAGTTAGAATTGAACTAATTATTAAGTTTAAATCTAAACTAATTTTAGAATATATTAAATCATTTCAATTAATTTGAAAATAAAGAATCACACTGATTAATTGCCATTATACTTTGTCATATCTTGAAAGCAACATTGTCAACTATAGATGGACAGTAGAGCTGCACGATTCTGAATAAAACGAGAATCACAATTATTTTGCTTAAAATAAAGAACACGATTCTTTTCACGATTCTTTCTAGATATTTTATTATTTTAATATTATTTGAAAATCAGGTTGTCAAAAAGTAATATAATAACAACACATATTACTTATAATACTTCAAATTTAAATAAATTGAATGAAACAATGTAATGTAAAAGTAATGTTGTAAAAAATAAATAAAAAAAAAAAAACAGTCCAAGGTACAGTATTATGTACAGTTGGGGACACAATTATTAGCTCTGTTTAAAAGCACTTTTAAAATACTTATCAAACTATGATTATTTTGTACAGGGGGGGCTAATAATTTTGTCCTCAACTGTAGATGTTTGCTGTATATGGTTTGCTGAGAGTTGTCTTCTGGTTTGAAACCACAGTAAACACACACTTCAGAATAAAATCTGAAAATCAGAGTTTGGCTGAATCGTATTAATGCTGAATTAAGATCGTGAAGGGGTAGAATTGAAATCGAGATCTTTTAACGATTATTCGTGCAGTTCTAATAGACAGACAGACAAATAGACAAACATATGTAGATAGATAGATAGATAGATAGACAGACAGACAGACAGACAGACAGATAGATAGATAGATCTATCCCAGAGATTATTATTAATATTCATTTATTAATTTGGACTGGACCAATTCAGTTACGCACAATGCTTATTTTCTTCCATGCTTCTGCATGCTTAATTGCAAATTTCTTTGTTGAATATTATACCATTAAACTCTCACCTCCTTCCGCTCGGTGGGAGTCATGGTGAAGTGGTAGTGACCCAGCAGGAAGGGCCAGACCTGCTTACGGAGAGAGGGCTCCACGCCACCGTAGTACACCAGACGCAGGAGTTCCTCCTCCTCAAACGCCTGCGGAGCAAGACAAACCAGCTCTAGCCTGAGCTCAGACACCACCCGGAGACGTGATGGAGGTCACGTACGGCGCCGTCCTGGAGAAACGTCCCCCAAACCTCCGCTGACAGCCCCCCTTTGGCATCATACGGGATGTCCGGCTCGATGATGGTGGGGTTCACCAGAGCCGACAGGTGAGTGCGAACCGTGGACAGGTGACGGCAGTACGCCAGCCCTGGAGAAAACATACAGATGGATCGGGAGAAGCTCAGGCTACAGAAAGGTCCGAGAGAGGGATACGCACAGCCGTAGAAGGCCCGAGAAATGATCTGGTGCTTCATGGTCTCACAGAGAAGCTTCAGAGGCGCCCTGTTTCAGAGAAAGGCGTTTCGTTATTCAAGAAATGCATTTGTTAAGTGACACACAATTATTCAGGTTTGCTTGTTTTGTTTATTATATATTTATGGAAGCAATAACGGGATTTTCCAGCATTGTAAGCTAAGCAATTCATTCTTAAATGTTTCATTCTGGTTTCATTAACAAAGTTTAAGACTCCCTCTACTGCTCATCGAAGCTCCAAAATGAATCAATAAAAGATTGCAATCTCCATTCCACCCCCACCGCCAACCATTTAGGGGTCCGGGTCTTGCCCAAGGACACAGCGCAAAGGGGATTTAAATCAGTCCAATTTCCTTACCACTAGACCACAACTGCCCCTTATAATTTCTCATAATAGTAATAATATTTAGAAAACGAATATTGAAAACCTATAGAAAAACTATATATTTTGTTTTTGTTTTTTACTGTAAATGTAGTTTAAATTTTTTTTTTCGCAGGTACAATAGAAAAGTCTAGACGGTTTAGGCTCTCTGTGTGTGTGTATGAAGGAGGCGGACACAGCGACCTGTCGTGGTTGCATCCGTTGGGAATTCCGCCATCCGACGAGCCGTTCTGGGAGCAGGAGGAGCAGGAAGACTTCCGCGGCGTCGGCTGCCACATGTTCACGCTGGGCTCTATCAGCTCCGGAGCCACTGGAACATCACCGCTCACAATCAACACACTTCATCTATGTCTTTCTACACCTTCACAATTCTTTATTTGTTTACATACGTTTTCAATTAATATGCAAAAAAAACATGCAATAAGCAATTCTTAAAGTATTGGTTTTTGTGTAAATATTTAACATCACAGTCGTGCACTTTATACATAGATATACAGTATGTGCGTATGTACAGCATATTACGTATTTTACGTCCCTAAAACTGCACACAAATATTATGATTTATATTATATTATTTTTGGAATATTGTACAAACATTCATTTACAAGTTGAGTATGTGTTATTCTAGGGCATGCACAGAATATTCGTTTACAATAAATATTTGTGCGTGTGTGTGTAGTGTAAATAGCCATGTAATATAAAACACAACTAGAGCCAGACTTAACAATCACTGTTAAATAATATATTTTAATGTAAAAAGATCACATTTAAAAATATTTAATACATGTAAAATATATATTTTCAATATACCGGTTATTTTAAAAACTATAAAAATGAGTGAGAATAATTCACTTATTAACTAATGTGACAACTTTACTTGCATTTTGGCATTCTGAAAAAAAAGTGTATTTGATGTAAGGACAGTTATTCAATACATTTAACAGCACAAAAATCTAATTTGATGTAAAAATTTAGACCATCTGATGAAAAAGACGCTGCATAAGTAAAGATGAAATGATCATGCAATCAAACACAAGAACATCCACAGCATCCACGTACCAAAGTCCTGACTGCCGGGATATATAATCCGGAACACATAATCTGTGGCTTCATCCTCGTCTTTGTCCGAGAAGGACTCGCAGGATCCGTGAGGGCTTCTTTTGCGGAGTTTTGGGAAAACTTTCCCCTGAAAAAGGCGAACAGTTAGTCTCACAGACACACGTCCAGCGGTCCAAGCTGGTCGCTGACCTTTCCTCTTTGGGACCAGAGAGGAGGGTCCAGCTGACCGTGAGGAAGGAGACCCGTCTCCAGGCACGTCAGGAACTGGAGCATGTGTCCTCCTCTGGGGAATCTGAATGGAGGTCTCTGGATTCCATCCTGGCTGACCAGGACCACCGTACCACCGCTGTCCACTGTGGGAAATCCAGAAACCATCAGAAATTTGTCGCCTAGAGTGTTCTCTGAAAATAAGGCCTAGCTAAAACTTTAAGCTGTTCTGAAATTTCAGAGCTAGTAATGGAAAACTCTAATAAAGTAACTAATAAAGTTTATTCATTAACTTTAATCTTTCTCGTTTCTTACTTTGCTTAGATTCTTTATAAGCTTTATTATGATTTCAATTAAGTTTATTTAATTTAAATACAAGTTTTTTACACTCCCTTTTATTTATTTAATAATTTCTCTTTATAAATTATTTTATTTTTCTTTACATTTATTACATTTTTATTCACTTTGTTACTATTCTTTATCACATTTCTTGGTTTTTTACCTTTATGTACATTACTTAGAATTTGTATGACATGCCTTAAGTTGTAGTTAAGTTTTGTATAAAGTTTCTTTATTGCCTTTATAATATTTTTTCATTATGTTTTTTAACTTAATTTAGATTATTTATTTACATTTAAAAATTGTATTTTTTATTATATCAACTCCATTACTATAATTTTAATACTTTGTTATTCATTGACTTTATTACATTTTAAAGTTTATTATGTTTTACTTAATAAACTTTTTAACCAACTTTTTAACTTCATTACATTTCATTGAGTTTTTTCACTTCATTACGTTACATTGTCAATTTTATTGCTTTTTTAAAGTATTCTACTTTTTTATTAACTTTTTATTTTTTTTTTATTTATCTTTTACTCCTTTTAACTTTGAAGCATTTCTTTGTTAACCTTCCATTTCATTGTTCATAATTTTGTTTCATGGACAATTATTAACTTTAATGGATTTACTTAGAAACTTTGATTTTAAAGACAAGTCTCTACTTCTTCCTCCTTCGAATAATTCTTTCTTCATTATAGCGGGGCACCAGGACACACTCACCTTGCTGATGGCAGTGCAGATACACAATTTCCTCCAGGCGTATGGTTATGGCAAAATCCCAATACACACTGGGGAGCCAAAAGGATTCACAACATTAAAATAAAACCAAATAATCAGATTTAAACAAGCATGCAAAGTTTCTGACCATCACCTTTTCTCGTAGTCCAGCTCGCCCATGTTTCCGTTCATTAGCTGGTTCGGCGTCCACTTCAGCGTCATGAGGTCAGCGGTCTGGTGGAGCGAGAGGTATCCGGGAATGGCCTCCATGTCATCGGTCTGGAAGAGGAGAGGTTTGGATTAGACTGGATTAGCAGTTGGATTAGAAAAACATCTCTGAGGAAAGTCTCTCCAGCAGACGGACCGGCTGCACAAGAACGTTGTTCTTTCCGAAAAGCAGAGTTGCTCGGGAGTTCTGATGCAGAGATTCCACATAATCCCGAGCCCAGAGAGAAGGTCTGTCGTCCATGCTGCCGCTCGACTGCCGCTTCTGGATCTACAAAACACAACAGCGTTAAACTCGCAGGAGATGAGAACAGACACAAAGAGTTCAAAGAAAACCCAACAAAAACACTTTTTTTCTTGCTTCCAAAATATACGTAAAATAAGTACTGATGCACTAATACCAATACCGGTATCGACCTTGATTTCACATTTTCTAAAGTGCTCGTACTCGTTAAAAGTCCGCCGATGCTTACTAGAGCGGGGCGTTTGGTGGGAGAGTCCTGGCGGCAGTGGCCACTGTGAATGCGGTGTCTCTGCACCAACTCATCGGCTGAGGGGTCCGTCCAGAAATGATTGGCCGTCTTGGCTTTCGTGTACTCCAAAGCACAGGGTCCGACTGGTGGATTACAAAACAAATTAAATCAAATGCATGACTGAAAATACACGTTATCTCAAGAGGTTATTTAAACAGCGGAAGTTATACCAAGCAGCGATGCAAGAATCGGACCATCCACCGGGTCTCTCAGCAGAGCTTCTCGTTCATAGAACTTACTGGAATAACAACAACACATCTCAGAAAATATTTCATCCCTGTGCAAAAAAACTGAAAAAGTTTAGCTTGTAAATATTACATTCAACTGTTTGTTGCTATTACAATGATATATGGCAAGTTACTGGTAATTCCAGGTAATTTTCAGTATATGTAAACACTAGGAGTTTGCCTTGACACGGTAAGTTACCGGTTCTGTTCAGTTTATTGAAATTTGGTTGTAAAAGCTGTATTAATGCTAAGAGCCTGGCTTGGCACAGTGACTTACTTTTAGTTAGGTAATTGTCATTTTAGTTGTAAAAATATATGTACACATTGGGAGTGTGTCTTGCCACGGTAAGTTACCGGTTACTTTGAATTAATTGTCAATTTATTTGCAATAACATATGTAAACACTAAAAGTCTGGCTTGCCAAGGTAAGTTACCGGTTACTTTCAGATAATTGTTATTTTATTTGTAATAACATATTATCCGCTGAACTGGTAGCAGTGGTCAAAAAAAGGTGGAAGCAGTGAGGAAGATGAGGAGGTTTTAAGATCTTCGCACCTGCTGTTCTCCACCAGAAACAGCAGGATCTTGTCCAGCATCTTCTCTGTCAGCGCTGTGCGGATCCAGAGGTGCTTGACGGCCAGTGGCGACAGGTTTGGAGGTCTGGGCTGCTTTCTCACGCCGTCCTGAACTTGACCCTGGTTTTGTCTGGAGAGCGTTCACATTATCTTTAAAATCATTGGCCCGTAATAAACTAATGCATATTTTATCAACATTAAAATATGTATCAAAACATGTATTTGAATAAATACACATGCATTTAAATGATTCTGTTTTATAAATTATATTTACATATTTAAGTATAATTTACAATTATATTCATCCATCCAAGCAACTGTCAAATATATTTCTAAAAATATACTTTTTACATATATACCGGTAGTACAAATAGGTAGTACAAACATGATATCTATCTATCTAAAAAAATAGGTGTGTTTTTGTCATATGAAAAATATTTGAAACTACATTTGCAAAAATTATATCATAAATTTTAAATAATTTTTTTTAACATTTAATCTATTTAAAACAACGATTTTGAAATATTTATCCACTGTATACACACTTAACAAAAATATAAACGCAACAAATTTGGGTTTGCTCCCTTTTTGGTTGGATTTAAAGAAGACCTTTTACTGTGGGCAGTCTAAGGCGCAGCTGTTCAATAAAGATCTTCAGCATGGTAATGGCAGAAAAAATGAAATCGTTTAACAAAAATTTAATATTTTAGATTTATATGGAACTCTAATTAAGTAACTCTTACTAAAAGATGAGATTGTCAACTAAAACTAAGGGTAAATTTGGCGTTGGTGGCTTTCTCACTTGCTCTCGATGATCTGCTCCAGCTCCTGGACCTTCTTGCACAGTTCCTCGGCCGGAGGAAACATCTTGCCCACCTTCATAAATAGAGCTGCCAGCTTGTTGCTGCGCAGGAATCCTGCGGCGCGGCGTTTCAGCCCGTGGAGTACACAGGCCTCCACCACACCTGCACATCACACATTCAACTCACACTTCCGATACCATGTTTACAAACTTTATGTAAAGAATGAGCCTCAGACAATAATGTTTAACAGATTTAGAAAAGGGAATTGTGGGAGAAAGATCTGTGTTGTTTTCAACCCTGATGACTATATAAAGACTGCCAACTGCTCCTGGTTAGTGTGTGTGTGTGTGTGTGTGTGTGTAACTTCACTGGAGGGTTGAGTCGATTACACATACTGTAATCTAGTCGTGTAAGGTGATAATACAATTTAAAATGGAGACCAAAAGCTTTAGACAGAATTTCCTCCTCAAATGTGAAAGACACTGCTATACAAAAGTTTGTAGCGATGCTTTTTGTATTTGCTTTTTGTATTTTTATACCGCTACATACCATTGTTTTGCATAATTTTTGTCTGTAATAATATCAAATTCAGAACTATTATTGGATCAGGACTCCAAAAATGTGATTGTGAAGAATAGGGCTTATTTTCAGGATAAGTCTTTTATTTCTGTAAAATTTCTATCCAAAGAATCTCTTTTTCATAAATAATATTTTTGGGAAGAGGAGGTTTGGTTTGGTTTAGTTTAGTGTTTCCTACCGCAGAAGGAGAAGACGTGGCTGCTGTCCTCATGCACAAACTTCCGCGTCACAGCTTCCTCCATGATCTGCTTCACCTGAAAGTCCAGCGAGAATCAAACGTTAAGGTCCTTCACACTGCTGCTGTTAATTATTTTAGAGTCTTTACTTTACAAGTGGCTCCATTAAAATGTGTTTTAGAAATACTGTTTAAGCTCTTTGCTGAATTGCATTACGTAGTTGTTTAAGTGACCAAAGCTAGAGAAAAGACACGTCTTTCTATCACATCTTGGTATGATAAAACGTGGTATGTTCTTAGTGAAGAACTAAAAGATGAAAAATGACATTTTGCTTAAAGACCACAAACGTATCTAACGTTCCTGTTTTTGTGTGTGCGTGTGTTTTTAATAACTCAATATCAGCGTGTTTTCCACGATGAATCACAATCAGTCAAACACTTGTCTGCACCTCAGGTTTGTCATGGAGACGATACGGGGGACGCGGGTGTGTGTTTCTGTGCGCTGATAAAAGGACTGAAGCGTCGAGAGAGCGACGATTCAGAGAAACACTGAACATATCAGAGATGTTCTGTCTGAGAAGATGGCTTCTGGAGATATTGGACAAAACTCGCTACGAACAAGAAGAACGGTTCCTTTCTTTCTGTAGAAACCACTTTATTATAACTGTGTTTTTACTGGATTTCATCATGTGATTTAGTGAGGCAATAATCCTTTCCGAACAAAATATAGTAAGTGCTGCTATTCCAGTGTACGTATATAATTGACGGACATGCTTGGCTTATCTAGCAAACAACAAATAAACTATTTGGTTATTTCTAGCCATAAAAAAAAAACATTTCAAAACATTTTTCAAAAAACAGTGGCACATCAAATTAACAAAACTGTAAATATCACAATAAGGACAGAAAAAAAAAACAAGACAAACTGTTTACAAGCGTTTATCGGGTAATTATGCAGAAATGCACAAGCATTTGCAGATATAAACCTACACATTGATTTTTCTGCAGCTTTGTGGTTTAAAACCAGACTTGAAGGCAACACAACAGGAAGAAGATTAAACCAGCCATTAAACCATCACTGAAGCCCTTAATAATAGAAGCATCATCTGGAACTAACGGAACGAACAAGAACGGCCTTGTTCTGATGTTCCACCCGAAACCCGAACAATTCGAGTCTGAGTAAACACCTGACGAGTGTGATGCTCTTCCGACACGCACAACCTCTGCAATCCACCGAACTAACAAGCACCGAGGCCGAACCAGCCTTCCCGAATCATTTACACGGCAATCGACACATCGCGACGCCGCAAAAACTCCCACCTCTTTCTTGACGCTCCGCAGGAGCCGCTGACGCGTCTCGGCTTCTGGAAACAAACACACACATTGTCGATGGAACATCTTTCGTGTTTCCGCACGCGACGGTCCCGACGCTCACCTGTCATGGCTGGTGTCTGTCTGCTCGTCCGCGGACTGTTGATGATGATGATGATGATGGTGATGATGCTCTGATGATGTTCCCGTGGAGGGAAAGTGCGCAGGATGACCGTGCGCGCTTGTGAGTCAGAGTTGCGCGCGCAGGGTGTGGCGACTCGCATCAGCAACCCGCGTCGATATCACATAACGAATCATTCGATTCGACGCGTTTCGATTCAATTCCTGCACGAGTGTCGGGGTTTGACTGCTGTTAAATTTCTGCACGTTTTAGATGATGTTTAGATGAAGTGGCGTACCTCCTGCTGTGATTGGCCACCCCAGAGCCAATCATGACGCACATGCACGGCACGGCCACGCCCTCCATTTGATGGTAATAAACAAAGTGAGAATATCAAACACGTGAATATAAGCGCTTAAATGTATATTTTATATGTCTGAGTCTGACCATACATTCTACCACCTGAACAATACAGTATAAGATATATGGATATTCTTTCGTCGTTTTTACATTTTATATACGTTTATAAATGTTTATAATTACACGTTTATGTATTATGTATACAGTACGTATATGTTTACTTATATGAAACATATATGTTTACGTGTATGAAATAAATGTATTTGTGTTTCAAATTAAAAGCCCGTATATCAAAAATACATAGTTGTTATATACACATATGACATGTTTAAATGTGCTATGAAGAATCAATCTGAATAAATTAGTATTAGCGTGATGGTAAAAGCCTGGTTCTGATTTTACTCGGATTTTGAATGTAGTTTTATATATTATTTGTTTAGAATTTCAGCCATATGCAGTATATATCATGTGTACATTTTGCTGCCACGTGTAGCACATTGCATCCTGAATAACGCTGTTTCGTATGTGCTGAAGTGTTCGTTGCTGCATCGACTTTTATTTTGTACTATTTCAGCTGTAATGTTTGTTTCTTGCTTCACTAGCGGAACTGGTTGCTGCACGCGAGCACCTGGCGGGAGTCGTTTGAGTTCGCAAGAAATTCCTTGTTTCATCTCAGCTGCTGTTTTATGAGGATAATTTCCAGTCAAAGGTGAGTCCATGTTTAACACAAACGTCTGTGAGTCCTTTTTTAATTAAAATTGTAGTTTAGCCACGCGGCTCCACGTTAAGTTTTAAATTAGCTGCTGCGGCTAAAGCTACCGGTACAGTCACTTGAATGACAGACTGTTTTGCCGCTTCTCTTTTTGATCGATCGGCGAGGAATTAAACACGTGACAAAGTAATAAAACAATTGTAGTTATTGTAGCATAATAAAATCGTGTAAATGCAACGTGACGTTTAATTCTGCGCTCTGTCAATGTTGCATGTTCTATTGTTTTAAATGAACTGCTAATGCAATTGTTAATTAAACTTTGGTTACGTCTATTCGTAGATAACTAAAGTAGTTTTTTTTTTCAATGATTTAAAGTGACTAGTTATTGTTGTAAATAAAGACAAGAGAATTTAACAATAGACTAGTCACGTGTTGTTTCAAATTTGAAATTGCTACGTAATTGAATCCAATGTAAAGTAGTAAAGGCGAGTAAATGTAACTACACCTCAAAGTCAGCTTTATTGTCAACTCTGCCTTACGTTCTGGACGTGCAGAGAGCCGAAATTGCTTTCTCTACTCATCCCATACTCCACATATATACATCACATTTACAAAAGAGCAAAAATACAAGTAGTGCAAAAAATGTGCGATTTACAAAAAAGTACTGGTGCAAAAAAAAATGTACGATTTACAAAGAAGACTGTAATGGACTGTAAATACGCTTGTAATTATTGTGCGCTGAATAAACACTGTCTTTGTTGTTAGGTGAGTGTGGTGGAGATGCCGTCCCCTCTGGGCCCCAGCAGCCCCGCTGCTGCTCTTCAGGAGGCTCTGGAGACCTCCAGCCGCCTGATCGACCGACACCTGCAGGAGGACCGCTGCTTCCCCGACCTGTCCGAGCTCCTGAATGTTCCGGCGTACAGTGAGTGAACACCCACCGACTGCTGCACTTCCAGCGGCTGATGCGTCTGATGTTTTTCAGATATGCCTTCGCTGTCTGGCACGTCTGACATGGATTATCCGCTCCAGGGCCCCGGGCTGATCAGCGTCCCCAGTCTGCCCGAGCTCAGTGCCATCCGGAGGGTCCCTCTCCCGCCAGAGCTGGTGGAGCAGTTCAGCCGTATCCTTCAGGGGTGTCAAACACAAATGCACGAGGGGGACGAGCCTCAAAGCACACTTTAAGGCAAACATTTTTAGGTCACATTAAATCGACACCGTTTTTAACGGATTTGGGATAAACACAGAACTGCCAGATTGTCACTGCACGCTAGGCCAATTGTGGCTCCCAGGCTTTGAGTTTATCACGCATTTTAAAACAAATTTAATTTCTCTTATTAAGTTATCTGATTTTGATTGTTTCTGTTGCCGAGGTCGTATCTCAAATTTTTTTGCACATTAAATCCATTTTCCCTATTGTAAAGACTTTGTTTATTCTAAATACCTTTATTCTCATCCAAAACGCCCCATATTTTAATGTGTTCTTTATTTGTTATGATGTAACATTAATATATTTTTAATAAATGCATTTAATAATAAATATTTATAAATAGCAACTATTCGCAGATTGTAGACGATGAACCATCCATCCATAATTTATGTGCGTGCATATGTGTAATTCTTCGTGTTTTTATCCATAAGGGATGGTCTGAGATAATCCACGTTCAGTAATGTTTCTTAACTCTGATGTCAGATATGCAGTGCAATTGCATGATGGGAGTTTTCCCAGAGATCTCACGGGCTTGGCTGACTATTGATAATGATATCTTCATGTGGAATTATGAGGACGGGTACGTGTTGGCTACACAATTGGGATTGTTTGTTTGTTTGTTTTTGGCACCAGAACAGCAGCGGTAAAAATTCACAAACTATTGTAGTTTATTTTTTTATTAATTAATTTGTATTTAAATCGATGATAGAGTTGTGGAGCAAGTTTTGGTTAAAAAAAAAAAAAAAGAATTTGAAACTATCCTTTAGAATGTTAAAAAATAACTATATGTAGGCGTAAAATATTGCTTGTTTAAAAGTAGGTGGACGATAGGTGTGTTATTTTCTGTGGTGCTTTTGTTCCTGTAGGACGGACGTGGCTTATTTTGATGGGCTCAGTGAAACCATCATGTCTGTCGGGCTGGTCAGGCCAAAGCCAGGTGAGTGTAAACGGTTGTTTTTATTTATTATACTGAATTTTATCGGCATGTACTGTGAAAAAGTATTGTCAGTAATAAATAAATTCAAAGTTGTTTTGCATTGTTATATTGACTTAATATGTTTGAATGTGTTAAAGTTATTTTAAAGTTTAACATTCTTAAAAACTAAAGTCAGTAAAAGAATTTTTTGTTAGCAAGTGCAAAAAATTGTATATGTAATTGCGCCATAAAGTAAATGCGTAAAATATAGCAGCCAAAATTACAATAATACATTAATCATAAAATTAATAACCCCAACAGCACAATGAGCAACAGTTACAGCGTCCTTAAACCTACCCAGAAGTCATTTATCACTTCTATGCTTAAACATCAAGAATGGTGTGTTTTGTTATAGACATATTTCAGCCTCACATTCACTTCCTGCTGGTGTTGACCACTCCAGTGGACGTGGTGATTTTGGGCCTGAGTTTCCCGAAAGCTCAGGGTGGTGAGTGTCACGTGATTTCACCTAAAGCTCGGTGCGTTTGCCACAGCCTGATCTTCTGCTTATATTACATCAGGTTTGAATGACAGCACGTCTGGAGCCATGCAGCTTCTCCCAGATCCGCTCTACTCCATTCCCACTGACAACACCTACCTGCTGGCCGTCTCCTCCACCAATGCGGGCCGCATCTTCCTGGCGGGGAAAGACGGCTGCTTGTATGAAATCGCCTATCAAGCCGAAGCCGGCTGGCTCAGTCAGCGATGCCGCAAGATAAACCACTCCAAAAGCAGATTCTCCTACCTCCTGCCCTCCATGCTGCAGTTTTCCGATGATGGTAAAATGTTCCGGAATTTTCCCATTCGTTCTTATGACAAGGCTCTGGAGGTCACAGCATTGAATCTCGTTTTAGATCCTGTTGTTCAAATAGCTGTGGATAATTCCCGGAATGTTCTGTACACGCGGTCAGAGAAGGGCGTCCTGCAGGTGGGTTTCAACGGATACTCATTCACGTTAGCAATAAGTGGTTCTGATCCGACCTGGTGCCAAAAATGCTTTTTCCTTTTGCGGTTCATTTTTAGGTATTTTAATTGCAGTTACTTATAATGTAATTGCCTTATATTATAAAATAATTAAACTTGCTGAATATGATTTTAACTTTTTCCATTTGTCTTCCTATTCTTTAATAAGGCTTTTAGGTGCATTTATTATTGCAAAATATGTTTAGTTTTTCAGGTGTTTTTTTCAGGTACTGTATTTTGTTTATTACCGAAAAGTTTACATTTCCTGGTAATAACTTGATTTAATGTAGTTTATAATGTTTATAATGTTTTTTTATAATGTAATAAAATAATTAATCTAGCTTAAGGCGCAACTATTTTATGTTTTACTAATGTTTGTTTGAATGATGTACATATTATTTAAAGGTTTTTAGGGAAGTATTTAGCTAAGTTTCTCATTGAGTATTTAAGTTACTTTTCAGACACAGTAATAGAGAAGTATTTTAAATACAACATTAAGTCATTGGTAATTAATTTATTTTTTAGTAACTTACCCAACACTGTGCCTCAGCTTGATTCAGACTGAGTCTTGGGTTTTCATCTCTCTGTGTCTTTCAGGTGTACGACCTCGGCAGCGATGGTCAGGGCATGAGTTGGGTGGCGTCCATGTCTCAGAACAACATTGTGTCCGTGGCCGGAAACATTGCCAGGTCAGAGTGCGTCCGGATGTGATGGCACATGTGATGTGATCTGATCACATTTTTTCTTCCTGCTCTCAATTAGTTGAACTGTAAATGTAAATTAATTACATTGAGACTGATCCGATAATGATTCCTAATCTGATACTTTTATACACAATAGGCAAAATACTCACAGCTATTCATAAATATCATTTTAATATGACAAACATACTTTGCTGACTAACCTCAACGTTATCACCATGTGTGTGTCTGCTATCGTGCAGCATTATAGTGCGTTTAACTGTTGTATAATGAATGTGTTTGCTTTATATCAGGACGATCGATCGCTCTGTGTTCAAACCAATCGTTCAGATTGCAGTGATTGATCGCTCAGAGTCTTCAGACTTCCAGCTGTTGGCCGTCACACATGCTGGTATGACACCTCTTTATTCCTTCATTTGAACTTCATTCCTGAGTGTGTTTGTGGATCTGCCGTGTGTCACGCAGGTGTGCGTCTCTACTTCACCATCAACCAGTTTGCTCCGCCCAACAACAGACACGCCCCTTTCCGACCCATCAACCTGACGCTGGCGCACGTGCGTCTGCCACCCGGCTTTTCCGCCTCCTCCACCCTTCAGAAGCCGGCTAAAGTGCACAAGGCTCTCTATAGCAGAGGCCTTCTACTGATGGCCGCCTCTGAAACAGAGGACAGTGATGTTCTGTGGTGCATCAACCATGATTCGTTCCCCTTCAAGAAGCCCCTGATGGAAGCCCAGGTCAGACGCTCATTCAGCTCCGTCATATTCAGTGCTGACTTGATTCAAACAGAATTGCAAACGTGCACTTGCTTAAATTGTTTCAATCTGAGATTGAACAAACACCATTTCCACATGGCATTTTGTCTCAAATCTACATTTATGGCAAGTGATGCTCACTTTGACTGTTTTTACATAGAAAAAGCTTCACTTTAAGTTTTTTGCTGATGGCGTCCTAATCGCACAAATAAGCTTGTGCCAGAAACATTAAATACACTCTTGTTCAGTCACACAGTCATACACTCAAACACAACAGTATCACAAACTTTGTGAAAATTGTGACTTTGTGAAGTGAAAATTTGATCCACAGTTTGATTGGATCTATTCCAAAAATTTCACAAAGGCATTTTGAGAAAAGTATTGATGCATCGAAGCAATTTTAAATTTCAACCAGAAGCTTTATGGCGTTTAAAGTGTTTTAATTCTAAAGCTTTTTTCACAGTGTCAGACCGTTTTGAAGCTGCTTTACCAAATAAAAACAACACTAGTAGTTTAATAATGACTGTGACACTAATTGTCACTGAATAGCAAGGTTTTTGGAAGCAATGGCTAGGAAAACAAACCTATGAGGTCTCTAACATTCCAACTTCTAAAGACCAGGGTTGATTTTTTTTTTTTTTTTTTTTTGCTGCAGATGACTGTGAACGTAGACGGCCACACTTGGGCTCTGTGTCCTATAGCGGAAGCAAAGCTCCCCAGAATCCTCAGCCCTCTGAACAGAGACCTCATCCCGCTCACAGAGCCTCCGCTGGTGGTTCAACAGCACTGCGTCCCACCGCAGAAGTTCATCCTCCTGTCTGCTCAGGTATCCTCCTCAGCATCTTTCCCTCGAGTCCTGTAATTTTCTCACCTCACCTGCTCGTTCCCAGGGAAGCCACATCTTTCACAAACTGCGTCCTGTGGATCAGCTGCGCCACCTGCTGGTGAGCAGCGCCGGAGGGGAGAGCGAGGAGGTCGAGAGGTTCTTCAAACTCCATCGAGTCAGTTGACATATTTGATTTGTTTTCATTTGAAACGAGAGGGTCGTGTCTGATTGGTTGGTGTTGACAGGAGGAGCAGGCGTGTGCCACCGCACTGATTCTGGCGTGTTCCTCTGCGGCGTGTGACCGGGAAGTGTCTGCCTGGGCCACGCGAGCCTTCTTCAGGTCAGAATTCTTCATTTGTGGAGCATGAATGGAGTGTTTGGTATTTAAAATTTGGTATTTGGGAGCAATGTACAAACTGTTGGGTTAGAGATTAATTAATCATATTGTGATAAAATGTTTTAAAACAGTGAATAAGTTGTTTATTTTTACAGTATAAACTCACGGTATGTAAGACGCGCTCGTTTCGTATAGCGAATTTTTTCGCAACTCTGGATGAAGTTTTTTAGGATTACACATTTTGTTAAGATTTTTTGTTAGGAAGGACATTTGTAGGTCGGGGTACCACTGTATAATATAGTGTGTGTGTGTAATGTTTTTAGATACAATGCTATTATAATGTAATTTGTGTGTTTTTTTTGTTTTTTTGTTTTTTTTTTAAGCAAAAATATTGTTATAGTTAATAACTAATATAGTTTCATTTGCGTGTGTGTGTGTGTGTTGTTTCAACCAAAATATTAATATAGTTTAATTTATTTATTCACAAGTTAATATTCACACAATATACACAGTTTTATTAATTCATAAGTGTGTTTGGTTAAGCTGAATCTGTCTATACAGGTACGGAGGAGAGGCTCAGATGCGTTTCCCATCAGCCATTTCTGCTCCCAGCACCGTTGGTCCCCTCTTCACCTCCCCTGTACCAGGTGAGAGACACGACAGCCATTCAGAATCAGCCTCGTTAACCCCTGACCTCTGGCTGAGCATCACTAGTAACTAACCCGTTACTGCAGGATCCCCGCTGTCCGTCAGCAGCCCAGTCACAAACCCCAGCTTCCTCTCCACACCTGCCCCAGGTACCAGCCGCCTCCCACATCACACATGCGCCGTTTGCCTGTCACTTCTTTCTTCTTGCACGATATCTGAATTGGCGTTTGGAATCAGTTGCAGTGTGATGATTCGTTAGGATGAAAGTGTGCTTTGCTTCTTTGTCAGGCATCCCAATGTCCATGTCAACCCCTTACGTCTCGGCTCCTCCCATGAGCCCCGCCCTCACCGGGGTTTCCGCCGGACCCGAAGTTATATTTTCTGGAAAACACAACGGCATCAGTGTGTACTTCACTCGCATCATGGGGTCAGTGTGCACCGCTCAGACATCTTTGTCTGTCTCTCTCTCTCTTTCTGTCTGCCTCTCTTTTTTTCTCAGTTTTTTTTTTTCCTTTCCTCTACCTCTTCACACTTTTTTGCTCCTCGTTTTTCTCTGTTTTTTTTTTTTT
>CM051494.1:10618464-10733176 GCA_028031935.1 Paedocypris micromegethes | reverse complement strand
TTTTATCACACACTTTTTCTTTCTCATTCCTTTTTTTAATTTTGTTGTCTGTTTATTTTTTTTGTTTGTTTTAGTTTGTTTCTTTTGTATGTTGTTTCCAGTCTCTCTTCACATTTTATTTCAAAACGTAATTTGGATTTTGTGCACGTAGTCTCTCTTTTTTTGTTCCTCCCTTTTTTCCTCAATCTTCTCTAGTCTCTTTTGTTTTTCTCTCTCCTTTTTGTTTTTTTTTTTTTCCATCTCCTCCCTTTTTTCCCATCTTTTATGTTGTCTCTTCTGCCTCTCCACATTTTTCTTACTCGCTTTATTCTGCATCGCTCTTATTTGTTTTTCTCTCCTTTCACCATCGCTCCTAGTCTTCTTCTTTTGCAAACTTTTGATTTATTTTGAGGTGTACTTTTATTTCTGATTATCTGAGCCCTGCTCTGATTGGCTCATTGGTTGTGTCCCTGCAGGAACATCTGGGATGGGACTCTAGCAAGAGAGGTGGTCCTCAGCAAAGGAAACCAAACCAAAGTGAGTTAACAAGCCCTTGCGATGCTGCTCGGTGTCCATTGTTCTGTCTGAAGGTGCTAAACTTCTGATGGTGTCTAGATGGAGAGCACAGCCTCTTCATCAGATCTGGAGGTCGTTCTCATGGAGCTTCAGGGTCTGAAGGAGTTCTTGGATAAAAACTCCCAGTTCAGCCCAACGTCCCTGGGTGTGGCGAGGTCAGTGCCCTCTGGTGGTCTTCTGCGGCTCTGCACATCGCATGCTCAAACTGGATCTGTTCAGTTTCAGTTCTCCGGCAAACCTGCAGCAGAGACTGCTGGGATTCATGCGTCCAGACGCTTCCAGCTCTCAACAAGTGCAGCAGGAGCTTCAGAGGAAGTACCACAGTGAGTTTGCGTGTGGGTCAGTGTGCGTCTATGCATCTTATGGTGTTCATGGTCTTGTCCTCACGTCCCAGCGGAAGCTCAGGTGTATGAGAAGGCCTCTCTCCAGGCCATGCAACAGCTGGTCCACCGCTCCTTTCAGACGCTGGCGCTCTGGAAGCTTCTGTGTGACCATCAGTTCAGCCTCATCATCACAGAGATGCCCAAGGTTAGACTAGACGTGATGAATGAGGCGTGTGTCTGTGGAATCAGATTAGTGCCAAAACGATCAAACGTAAGTTTCTACCTTTGTTAGAAACCAACAAAAATGCTTCACATTTACATTTGGTTTTTTATTTTTCGCAAATTTTTTTTTGTGTTTCGTAAATTTATGTTTGGACTTCTGGCACTAGCTTCACGCTGGGCCTGCCCTTACTTTGATTGGCTGGTGAGAATGTGATTGACTGCATCGTGCATATAGTAAACCTTTTTATTAATATAAACACCAACGACATAATACTAATAATAAATTTGATTTGTAAGACACCTTTTGGGACTTTCTCTGCACATAATGTACGTATTTTTAAGTGTAGAAACAAAAATGTCTACTATTATGAAGTAGTCTGCCACCCCAATAATTTAGTAAAGAATAACTCTTTAATTACAGTTTGTTGTGTACTAATGTTAAAAAGAGAATGACACGGTGTACGCTCACTGAACTCCTCCCACACTTCCTGGTGGAAACGTGACGGTTGCAAGCGAAAAATGTGAAGCCTTTACATTTGATTATTTTTGGCACTAATCTGATTCCATAGTGTCCGGCTTCTGCTGACACTTTGCTGTGACTCTCAGGAGTTCCAGGAGCAGATCAAAGCCGTGAGTTTTAAGGACCTGGTGGTGCTGGGACGAGAGCTGAGCGGAGCCCTCATCACTGCTCTCATTAACGTCTACATCAAAGACAGCGCCTCAGTGGACACGCTCAGCGCTCACCTCAGAGACATCTGCCCCCTGCTGTACAGCAGCGACGACAGCGTCTGCTCCAAGGTGCCACGCCCATCTCTCTCTTCCTCACCATCTCTCGCTCTTGTGATTGTTGTCCAGTGGTTGGGAGTTGCTCCTAACAACCTAGTGTTCAAGTTCAAGTCCTGGTCCGGTGGTCCTTTAGCTAGACTGACCTCCACTCTCTTTCTTTCTTTTTTTCACTTCACTTTTGTCTCTTTCTCTTGTAATCTCTTTCTCCTACAGTATTTTTCTTTTAAGTTTCTGTTTCTCTCTCACCTTCTCTCACTGTTCGTTTTTGTCTGTTTTTCTCTCGTTTTCTTATTCGTTCCTTGTGTCTTGCTTGTTAACTCAAGAGACATTGAAAGAATTATGTGTTTATCCATCTAAGAATTGAGAATGAATCAAAAACACGTTTTATCAAACTTATTTACATTTTTTATGTAAAATGTTTTTTTGGAAATGTTATTTAATCCTGACATCACTCGAAACTATATATTTTCTATATATGTTTGTTTAAAATTTAGTTTTTGCCTTGATAAAACCTCTGAAGCCGAAGTGGCAAAAAACGAAATAATCAATCAATCCTTCTGTCTTTCTCGCCATCTCTTTCTTTCTCGCTTCCTTCTCCCTTCACTTGTTTGTGTTCTCTCTCACTCTTTAACTTTGACTTCTCCATTTTATTTTGTTCTAATTTCCTCTCTTTCTCTTCACAGGCCAACGAGCTGCTGCAGAGCTCCAGACAGATCCAGAACAAGCTCGAGAAGGAGCGGATGCTGAAAGAGTCTCTCCAGCTCTACCAGCAGATCAGCCAACACACTGACCTGGCACTGGTCTGCTCGCAGTACCGACACGGTGGGTGTCCGTCAAACTCTCGTCCTTCAGCCACTGGTCCTGACCACCGGTGTGTTTGTCCAGTGCGCTTCTATGAGGGCGTGGTGGAGTTGTGTCTCACGGCCGCAGACAAGAAAGATCCTCAGAAACTGGGGCCGCACTTCTACAGGAGCGGAGAACCGGAGGAGGACGTCAGCGGTCAGCAGGCCTTCCAGGAGAGGTCAGGCCTTTTTTTTTTCTTAATGCTTTTGTTACCCTTAAGAGTTAGATTTACTATCTCGGGCGCAAGAAGTCATAATGCATTGTTAATTTTATTTCTCAGCATTATGATAAATAGCTTTATAAAGATGTGGCATTGGGGGGGTCTTTCTTTAGATTTGATCTTGATGCTCTACAAGTTTAAATTTATTACTTTATAGTCCTTACTTTCCAAGGGAATTTACAATATAATTTTCTTTACCCTATAGTCCTTTCTTTCCAAGTGAATTTACAAATATATTAATGAAATACGGTGCCTTTTTATTTCTTTGATAATTGTTTTTTCATTGTAATATTAACTTACTATTTTATTCATTTTTTTAAACCTGGACTGGGTTTTAATCTTTACATAGTGTACAAAACTAACTTACTTATTTAGTGTACTTTTTAAAAAATAACATTTTTCACAAAAATAATCAACTTTTTAATTATGAACCAGTGGACAGTTAAAAAGTGTGTGTTCAAACAACAGAACAGGAAAGGCTAGTAGAGCCTAGTTAGTTGTGAGTTGGCGCAAACTTGCTGACCAGCAAGTTGTTTTTCCTAGACTGTTGTGCTATAAATGCATCACGGACACCATGCAGGAGCTGGTCAACCAGAGCGAAGCGGCTCCTCAGTCTCCCAGTGTCCCCAAGCAGCCCGGACCCCCTGTCATGACCTCCGACCCCAACATGCTGAGCAACGAGGACGCCTCTGCCCATGTGAGCGCCACCCACTTGGTCTCCGTCCCCGGTGTGTTGTGCTGGTCCTCACAGTGTGTTTGTGCAGTTTGAGCAGATGCTGGGTCTTGCTCAGAGGTCTCAGGACGAGCTCTTTCACATCGCTCTCTACAACTGGCTGATCCAGGCCGACCTCACCGACAAACTCCTGGAGGTACCACCACCACCCCGCAGCAGTCTCCCAGCGTTTCCCTTTGGCTGACCCGTGTTCTCCCCAGGTGAACTCGCCTTACCTGGAGGATCATCTGAAACACATGATCAAGCTGGACCACACTAAAGTCAGGAACATGGACCTTCTGTGGAGGTACTATGAGAAGAACCGAAGCTTCACCAAAGCTGCTCACATGCTGGCGCGTCTGGCGGAGATGCACAGGTACCGTCTCTTGAAGCCCCCAGTCAAGTCTTGTTTTATAGTCGGATCATGGAGTGATGTTCCAGACCTCTTTGAGAGTTTGCCATACAAAGTTTGCATTGCTATTGCGAATAGCAATGCAATGTTATTGTATGTTTGGCGTTTATCTTGAATGCGCTTCGGTTGAATTTCTCCATCGGTTGATCGCTTAGCTGCCATTCTTCATTTTATTTCCATTGCATATCCTTGGAAATCTTGGGAATGGTTCTAAACTCCCGTCTGATGTGTTTGTGTGCGTGTGTGTGTGTGTGTGTGCAGCACTGAGATCTCGCTGAAGCAGCGTCTGGAATACATCTCTCGCTCCATCCTCTCCGCTAAGAGCTCTTCCTGCGTGTCCTCGCTCGGCGCCGACGGAGAGTTTCTGCATGAACTCCAGGAGAAAATGGAGGTATTCATTCACACTGATCGTCTCATAAAGCTGATGAGTTTGATGCATGAGTTTGATGAAGTGCAATCAGTTTCTAAAGAAGTATTACCCGGACCGCAAAGTGCACGTTACAATTACAGACGGGAATGTGAAAATTTCACATTCAGAACATGGCAATGTTTTTGTTGTTAAAAGAAAACATAAAATAGAAACATATTAGTAGCTTCACAAACACGTTGGACATTTTTTTGCACACACACTAGTAAAGTCCGTCATGTGGCTGTAATCTACTTAGGGCACCAAATTTATAGAAAAACTACAAAAATGGCTGCTGGTAAACTTGGAAAATCACAGATGTCAAATTTGTAGTTTTTATACAGTTTTCTTTTGCATAATTCAGTTTTATGGAGTAGAAATACAAACACGAAAGAAGTGAACAGAAAGGCAGAATACAAATTTACAAACATTGCCAATATTAATGGCAAAAACAAAATACTAGCTTCTGTACTAATAAAATAAAAGAACAAATAAAAGTGTGCCGTCAAAAGCATGTCACACACACCAGATCCAGACCTACAGGTTTTTGTCATAAGTAAATATAATGCATTGTGCAAAGCAAATTCTTCCAGAATGTGAAATATACAAAACACACTAAATGCACTTTTTTGAAAACTTTTTGAACAAAGCTAAATGGATTGTAAATGCAGGGGATTGAGGTATTAAGCTGGAACAGAAACATGAGATGAGGCTGTAATACACACCTTGTCCTGCAGGTGGTGCGGATCCAGGTGCAGATCCAGGAGACGCTGCGCAGACAGTATTCCCAGCATCCCTCAGTGCAGGGAGCCATCACACAGCTGGACTCGGAGCTCATGGACATCACTAAGGTGATGAGGTCTTCCCTCTTTCACATCCTTCTTTATTATTTTTATATATTCATCTATTTCATTTTTTGTGACTTTTTTTTATGTTGCTGTTGTTGTTCTGTGTCTAATTGGCTGAAATAAGATGAGACATTGATAGAAAATATTTTGAAATGTATAAACACCAAGTGTTTGGTGGTTTGTCAAAAAAAAATTATATTCACGTCTTAATTTTTTTTATCTTAGCTGGAGTTTCTGTTTTTGTGTTTGTGTGTATTTGTAAGCTAATGCTGATATGTTTTAAGCAAGAAAATCTGGAACACATTTTTGAGGAAAACCATTTTTTATTTGAGATTGTAGTGTAGCCTAAAAAGCTTACTTCACACATCTGTTTCTGTTTTAAATCTTGTTTTTTATTTTTTTTTTCCTTTTTTGTAGCTGTTCATCTTTTTTTTTCATCATTTCATCATTTTTCTCTTTTTATCATCTTACGATTGTGGGTTTTTTTTTTTTATTGGTAAAATTTGTAGATCTTGGTTGGTGTGGATTTGTTTTTTTTTTTTTTTTTTTTTTAGTCATTTTATGTTCTCCTTTCTGAAGCTCAGTCAGATTTATTTCCATTTTGTTTTATTAATAGTTGTTGTTTTTTTTTTTTTTACAGTTGGTTGTCTAGTCTAGTATAAAAAGTCTTTATAGTTTAAAAATCAGGCTTATCATTCCAGTGAATCAGCGTTTCTGAAGCAGCGTGTGTTTCCTCTTCTCTGTAGCTCTATGGGGAGTTTGCCGATCACTTCCGCCTGTCAGAGTGTAAACTGGCCATCATCCACTGCGCTGGACATTCAGACCCCATCCTGGTGCACTCGCTGTGGCAGGAGATCGTGGAGAAAGGTACAAGCTCGGCTCCGACCTCGTCAGCGTCACCTGACCGTGACTTCCTGCTGCGTTTCAGAGCTGGCGGACAGTGTGGCCATGAGTCCGGCCGACCGCATGAGAGCTCTGAGTCTCAAGCTGGTGTCACTGGGGAAACTGTACGCCGGAACGCCGCGGTACTTTCCGTTAGGTACGGAGTGTCCCGGTCTGAAAGTTTGTGGCCCTGTGGGGCTTTAACGCTGATGTTGTACTGCGCTGTGATGGACAGATTTCCTGGTGAAGTTTCTGGAACAGGAAGTGTGCAGACTGAAATGGGACCTGGGCTTCGTCACCTTCACCATGCAGGAGATCGGCCTGCAGCTGCCCAGACTGCTGGAAGTTTATGACCAGCTCTTCAAGACCCGGGTATGAGGAGACATCCATTTTTTTTTTCCAAAAGGAAGTAAAAAAAAAAAAAAGTAGCCCGCTTAACTAGTCAAAGAGAACCTGCGAGGTACGTACTAAATATTGGCCACGCCCACACGCTAAAAACAATGTTCGGTATAGAATATTATCTTATTATAGTTATTTTATAGGATATTTAGACATGGCGTGTTTCATGAAGTTTAAACCGTGAGACGATTCCAGCTCTGACTTTAGTTTTTTCAGTTTTGTACTTAATCTTTTCACAATAGCATCGTCATGCTCATGATTTATTTTTATGTGCAGTGTCATTTATTAAGGGACTTGTGTGATTAATCATTGAGTTACAATCTGGTTGATTTATCCTCGCGACCTGAGCTAATGAAGTGTGTGGTTGTTGTGGCAGGATCCGTGCTGGCAGCGTCTGAAGAAGCCGCTTCATCTGGTGGAGTCCATCCACATTCTTCTGTCCGGATACGTGGAAGACCCCAGCCGCGTGCCCACCTATGACAGGTACAGTTCAGGTCTGGTTTAAATTAGTAGTTTAGTTTTATAAGATTAATGTTTAGATCTGTTTGTTTTAATATAGTTCAGTCTAGTGATTTGGTTTTGAGAAGATTAGTTTCTGTTTGGTTTATTAGGTACAAATAGGTTTATGTCATGATGTGTAAGATTAGTTTAAGGTCTGGTTTGTTTTTGTTGGTGAGATAACGTTTATGTCTGGTGTAGTTTAAAAAGTTTAGGTGTAAGTCTTAGTTGGTTTAGATTAGATTACTATGGTAAGATTAGTTGTGGTTCTGGTTTTTGTATATTGTAGTTTTGCATTATCATCATAGGCAAATAAAACCAATGTTTGGTTGTTTATTGTGCATAGGCAACGTTTAATTAATACGTGATTTTAGGATTTATTACTTTGAAATTAGCTGTGAAGCGTTAAAGTAATTAAAATATCTGTTTTGGTTCAATTATAACATATTTGTTTAGAGCTGTGTCTTAGTTAGTTCAGTTGTGTGTCTGGTGTGTCTTCATGTTTTGGTGTTTTTTGTGTTTGCAGACGGAGGTTCACTAACACGTGTCTGGATAATATCTGTGGGTATCTGGTGGAGCTGCAGTCGCTCAGTCCCAGCGCCGCCCTGCAGGACGTCATCCACAACTTCAAGTCCCTGCAGGCCAAGCTGGAGAAGCTCCACTGATGACATCTCCACCTGCTTTCCACAGCTTCTGAACACTTCTAACGCTAAACGTCTTGTGACGCCAAGCCAAACTATTTAGTGTGGATTTTCTTTTCGTCGAGAACTTCAGGCTTTGCAGACCTTCTTTGTTTTGGTATATTTGAATACCAAATAATGAAAAAATGGCTGTGGTCAGCAGACGGACTGCTTGGAGACATTTTTACCCTGATCTTTTTCAACAACTTTGTGATTTCTGTATAAAATTCAACTGCAAAGTAAATTACCAAAAGTATTTGGAATCAATAAAAGGTTTTTTTTTTAAGTATCAAGATGCGTTTTCTGCGTTTGAGTAGCAGCAGCAGATTTTCTCTGAACATCAAATTTGCAGTGTTGGTTTGTCCAGTAGAATCCTCCAGTGGTGATTTCCCAGTGACGTTCCTCCTGCAGGAAGACCTTCAGATGTTCTACAGCGCGTTAGAATAGTTGATTGGTGTTGAAGACTAATACGGGCTAGAGATTCACACTTTGGTTGAGTTGTTGTGTGTAATCTGAGTTTGGTTTGGTTAGGCCCAATTCGAACATTTTGGTTTGAAATGACATCTTGCCCTCTGTTCTTAATTCAGGATTTTAATTCCAGGCAGTTCTACACAGAGACGACTTCATCCCCTGAGAATCAAAACCTTCGTCTGAAGCTCCAGACACACAAAAGATCCAGACAGTCTCTAGCACAGTATGTACAAATCACATTTGTCTGTCTTTCTAGGAAATCTCTATCCTGTTTGTGTGTTCATCTCTCCATCTAGTCATTTTTTTTTTCTGTCTTTTTTTTTCCTTTGACTTTGTGACTTCTGCATCGCTGACTGTCTCCCTGCCCATCTGTCTTATGTACAGTTTATCTGACTGTAATTCTGTTTTTTGTTTTACTATCTGGTTTGTCTACAGTATATCTGTTTGTCTTTTTCCATGTGACTTTCTCCATGTTTTATCTGACAGTTCTGTCTGTCTTGCCTTTTTTATCTACCTGGTGTTTTGCCTGTCTATCTGTTTGTCTGACTTTTTTTTTTTTTTTTAACCAATTTTTTTTTGTCTATGGCTTTTCTGTGTGGCTGACAGTCTTTTCTGTCTGTCTGTCTATCTGAGATCATCTATCTATCTAGCATTCAATCTATTTCTTTTAGTGTCTGTCTAGGTCTATCTAATTACTCTCTTTTTTTCCCTCGTATGTCAGTCTTTTTTCTGTCTCTTTTCTACCCATCTTGTAAACTGTCTATCTGAGAGTCTGTGTTTATTGTTTTCCTTTTTCTATCTCTCTGCCATTTCTGTCTAATAATAAAATGTAGTACTGCGCATTAGATTTTTCCGCCTTGTCTTATAGCGTATTAGGAACACATTTCCAGACCTCTGTCTCCATCAGTGTTCCCGACCTCAGCAGCAGGAGCAGTTGAGCTTCCTGACCCCGTACAGGTAGACGTACGGCACCAAGCACGTGTACGAGGCTCCGGCGAAGTTCGACAGCTTCACCGCCACGATGGAGGTGCTGAAGTTGCTGTAGATGCGAAGCACCAGGTGGATGAGCCAGCAGACGATGAAGATGGAGGCCACCAACAGAACGCTTCCCGCCGCCCTCACCTGGTTCCTGGAGGACCTGGCCTCGGTGGTCTTCTCTTGGGTCGGGGTGGTCTTGTTCCTCTGACCCTTGATTCGTTTGTGGCTCTGGAGCAGCGTAGCGACGATCTTCACACTAGCGTAGGCCATTCCTATCAGCGGGATGATGTTGGCCAGGATGAGGTAGGTAGCATCATACGCCATCTGAGCCTCCGGCGTGGGGAAGATTTCCTCGCACACCTCCAAACTCTCGTTGGCGTTGTGCTCGCGGATGAAGAAGTGCGGGATGCTGAAGGCCAGCGCCACGGACCAGCTGGCTGACAGATACGCCGCCACCAGCCTCAGGTTGTCCATCTTCACCGGAGCACCACCGCGCCTGAGGGATCCCACCAGCTTCTGGTGCCAGTACATGGTGATGAACATGGTGGAGAAGATGCTGCTGGTCTCAGAGAGGTCCGCCGAGAACTGAATCACGTCGCAGTAGTTTCTCCCCATGAACCAGCTGTTGAGGAACTGCGCCAGCGTGTCGGGCAGGTCCACCAGACAGTTGGTGATGAGGTTGGACGCTGCCAGGTTGATGAAGAGGAAGTCGTTGGGTCGCAGTGGAGATTTGGCTTTGGGCAGAGAGCACACACCCAGCCAGATGTTCCCGCTGATTCCAGCCAGGCAGAAGAACGCTCTGATGGAGGACTCCACCCAGCTCTGGAGGTCCATTTGGAATCTGCCCTTCCTCATGGCCTTTCTCAGCGACGTCTTCTGGTTCCGAGTCTTCTGGAGACATTTATAGGCTGTGTGTCCACACAAGGGAGATGAACGGTTCTGGTGTGTGTGTGTGTGTGTGTGTGTGTGTTTGTGTGTGTGTGTGTGTGTGTGTGTGTTCATCGGAACAACACAGAGAGATTGAGGCTCGTTCTTCACGCCTCAGCAAACATAATTACGGTGACGCTGGAGAAGTAATGACCTCAGCACATGAGGGACGGACAATTTTCTGTGATTTCCTTCGGTGTGGAAAGGAGTGCAGGTTCAAGGAGACATCAAGTTTGATCTGTCTGTTGTGCAAAGATGTTTAGGTTGCATCTAGAATGTTCTCCACCTCATCTACACGATCAGTTGATGTCTGTCTGTCTCCTTTTTATTGTGTTACAATAAATACAGCTTCTGCTTTCATCTTAATGAAGGAACAGAGTCTATTTAGTCTTATTATCCCATGGGATAATAAGACTAACACTAAATTTAAGTAAAGTTTGATATTAAAATGGGATTAACATCCATACACAGTAGGACGCCCCCATGGAGAGAAAGTGAAAGACGTAAAATCAAGGAAAAACGTTCCACATTGTCAACCACAGTTTAAAGAAATAAAAAATAAAAATGCCTTTATTTGTGCTACAGCGGGGAAATTGCATCTCACAACACCAGAAAAAATAAAGTATAGAGAATATATAAATTAATGATAAGAAATAAGACAATATAGATCAAAAGTATACTGATATACAATATATCACTTGTTAGAAATATATTGTAAAAAAAACAAAAAAGTTTGAATCCTTATCTTTTAAAAGCTTTCCACATGTGTTGAGTCTTTAAGACGCCACAGGTCAACGTGTTGTAATTCTACTGCCCGCTAAAGTCAGTGTGGCTGCGTGTTGAAACATTGTCCGCTAGAGGTCAGTGTTGTCCCGCTTTTTTTGTGTGGAATATTTAACGTAAAAATAGCAGAAATAAATAAAACGCATAGTCAGTGTGTAATATCACGCTGTTTATTTCTGTTTTGTGACAAATATAATTTAAAATACCATAAAACATGTATTATAGTATTACAGTTTTATTTCTGTTATCAATTTGAATAATGTATAAAAGCGTCCGTTGTTGTACTTGCTAATGTTAGTTATATAAATATTAGAATATATAAATCTTGTTATAATTATAGCTATAACTTCTATCATTATATTCGTAACTTAAAAGTGACTGACGTTAAAGAGTTAAACTAGTGTAACTTTCGAGGGCGGAGAGAGAGAAAGAGGCAGAAAACGTGAAAGAGAAGGTCAGAAAGAGAAATAGTGGCGCGCGCGCGCACACACACGCACACACACACACACACACACACACACACACTCACACTGACGGGGGTGGCGAGTGTCACACACAGTGGGGATAGAGAGAGAGAGAGAGAGAGAGAGAGAGAGAGAGACAACACACGCGCAACACACACACACACACACACACACACACACACACATGCGCTGACTGAGGCAGCTGAGCGGCCACGAGCGTGCAAACAAACACTCGAGTGTTATTTCGGCGTGTGTGTGATGCGACACCGTAAAAGTTTCTAGCCTGAAGGGAAACCCACCACCGGGGCGACGAAGAATGGGCGAAATTCTTCCCGAAGACCTGGCGAATCTGTCGGAACTGGACGAGAAGAGTTTGCTGGAGGTTCTGACGGCGCGTTTCTCACAGAACCGCATCTACGTGAGTGAAGCCGCCGCCGTTTCCGAGGCTGTAAAACGCTCCGAGGATCCGGAGATTAGCAAACAGTGGTTGTAAAGCATGTTAAACGGTTAACCGCTGGAGTTTGCAGGTTTTATGACGCGTTACGACTTGCCTTGTGTTCACAGACCTACATTGGGGACATTCTGGTGGCCATTAATCCGTTTAAATACCTTGCCATTTATGAAAAAGAGGTGAGGAGAAACTTTCACGTCAACTCGCACTGTGTTTGTTCGGACGTGTCATTCGAGATGTTTCTGTGCCACGTACGGCAGGTCTCAGAGCAGTACAAGTGCCATGAGAAGAAGTCTCTGCCTCCTCACATCTTCGCCGTGGCTGATCGGGCTTATCAGTCCATGCTGGGACGCCTGTCCACCGGACCCAAGAACCAGTGCATCGTCATCAGGTGTGTGCCTCATGTTCCAGAAGGTCAAGGTCACATGGGCCTGTAGAGGATCTCTGCTCTGATCACACTGAGCTGAAGATCTCGGGACTGATCGTGTTGCTTTTCAGATGATCTCTGATCTGATAATGTTGTGATGAAAATGATCTTTGGTCTGATCATGTTGAACTGAAGAAGATCTCTGGTCTGATCATGTTGGTTTTCGAGTGATCTCTGGTCTGATCATGTTCTGATGTAAAAGATCTCTAGTCTGATCATGTTGAGCTGAAGATGATCTCTGGTCTGATCCCGTTCTGCTGTCTGGTCTGATCGTGTTGGTTTTCAGGTGGTATCTGGTCTGATCGTGTTGAGCTGAAGAAGATCTCTGGTCTGATCATGTTCTGCTGCCTGGTCTGATCATGTTGGTTTTCAGATGATCTCTGGTCTGATCATGCCTAGCTGAAGAAGATCTGGTCTGATCGTATTCGACTGTAGATGATCTCTGGTCTGATCATGTTCTGCTGTAGATGATTTCTGGTCTCATCATGTTGGTTTTCAGATGAGCTGATGTCTGATTGTGTTGAGCTATAGATTATCTCTGATCTGATCGTGTTCTGTTGTAGATAATCTCTGGTCTGATCATGTTGGTTTTCATGTGATCTCTGGTCTGATCATGTTGGCTTTCAGATGATCTCTGGTTTAATAATGTTCTGCTGTAGATGGTCTCTGGTCGGATGGTGCTGTGTTGTTAGACGTGTGGAGACAAGACAAACATTCCTTTAGAAGAATCCTCCTGTCTGCTGATTCAATAGCAACCAGTCGTTTGACTTTATTGCCTTCATTTTCCTCAAACTGACCAGAAAAACACCCTGGATTGAACTACAGCACTGCTGAAGTCACTCTGTCAGGTTTATATCAGACCGATAGATCAGATCCGTACACATCACATTTTAGTGTGATTGTGACTCTTGCTCCTCAACCTCAAACAAGCAGCACGCGTTGGTATTTTTTCCACACTCTCAGTTTTATCCCAGATTATTTACATTAAGTTCTAATCCACAATCATTTACAGAGAGATTACAGAGAGACCACAGATTTACAGATTAGAGTGTGATTTTTTTTTTTTTTTTATCCATTAAACATTTTCAATGAGCAAATCCATTATTTTGAACCCAGCTGATCAGAAAGCTCAGTGTCGTTAGTTTAACAGCAAGTTGTTGGAGGTTGTCTCCAGAGTAGAAAAAATCTAACTCATCTCATTCCAGAAGGTTCTTTTAGGTTCAGGTTTATGTATTTACTAATACAAATATTATTAGCAATAAATCCACAGCATGTTGGATTGAGAAGGTTCCACATATCAAACGGCAGCATGTTTCTTCTTGAGTCTTTCTTCTCTCGTGTGTGGTTCTCTCTGTCGTGGAGTCTTCCTGTGGTCGTAACTCAGTGGCATGGACATGGCCAGACTTCCTGTGAGACGCAGCGCTCCTGCTTTACCATCTGATGAGTTTTTCAGGAGCCTAGCCTCACAGCAGTGTTCTTCAGCCAGCGTGCTGAAGGTTGTGCCATTATCACCTCACTGCAGAACTTAATTGATCCACGACCATTAAAGCCGCTCAATGGAGCGTATGAATGAGGCGGCCATCTTGAGTACCAGAGGTGTGAAGCTGATAATCACCCGGACAACAGAGCTTGCATCCTGATTGTGTTAGAAGACCAGTAGAAGAGAAGGTGAAGGCCAGAGAGAAACAGAAATAATGTTGTCATGTAGAATGCGTGACAAGTTCATGTGAGATGTGTGAATGATGTAATCGTGAAGAATGTGTGAATGATGTAATTGTGGAAAGTGCATGAATGATGCCAATGGAAAGAATGCACTAATGATGTCATTGTGAATAATGCGCAAATTATGTCATCGTGAGTTATGCACAAATGATGTCGTTATGAATAATGCGCAAATTAAGTCGTCGTGAATATTGTGCAAATTATGTCATTGTGAGTGATGCGCAAATTATGTCATCAAAAATAATGCGCAAATGATTTCTTCGTGAATAGTGCGCAAATGATGGCATTGTGAATGATGCGCAAATTATGGCATTGTGAATGATGCGCAAATTATGTCATCGTGAATGATGCGCAAATTATGTCATCGTGAATGATGCGCAAAATATGTCATCGTGAATGATGCGCGAATTATGTCATCATGAATGATGCGCAAAGGATTTCCTCGTGAATAGTGCGCGAATAATGTAATCGAGAGTAATGCGCAAATTATGTCGTTATGAATAATGTGCAAATGATGTCAGCGTGAATGATTTTTAATGGTATTTTGAAATATGCTTGAATTGTGTCAGAACGCAAATTGTGAAGAACGCGCAAAAAATGCCGTTGTAAATAATGCATAATGCGTGAATAAATTAATCGTGGAGAATGTGTAAATGATATCATTGTGAAGAGTGTGCAAATTATAGTGTAAATGTGAAACATGTTGTTGTGAACATGTTGTAGTGCAAATTTTATTATACATTGAAGAAATATATGTTGTGAAGAATGTGTGACATGTCGTCATGAACAATGGCACAAAACATTTTTTTTTCATGTACAATATAAATGTTTAGACATAAAACCGCCTTAATGTTTAATTTGATCTACTTTTACAAACTGTTTCATGACAAATGTACACTTCTTTTTGGATGTGCGTGCTCTTCTGTGATCTGTTGCTTCTGTCTGTCTGCAGCGGCGAGAGCGGCGCAGGGAAAACCGAGAGCACCAAGCTGCTGCTGCGGCACATCATGGAGCTGTGCAAGGCAAACTCTCAGCTGGAGCAGCAGATCCTTCAGGTCTGTCGTTTGCATCTCACCGCCGAGTTTGCTCAGATCAGATCGTGAGTGAGTGAGTGTGTGTGTGTGTGTTACACACCTTTAGTCGCTGTCAAACACACCTGCGGCGTCTGGCGCATTCAAATCGTGGCAGACAGGTGTGAGAACATCAGACATGTTGAGCTGGAGCAAGTGTTGCACTTGGTCTGAGAGAGAAAGGAGTCTCGCTTCATCATCTCCGTGATGTCGTGCTCACACTGCTGTTCTGCCTTATTTGTAAAAACACTCCGCTCTTTCTTGGATTTTTTCTCTTGATAGAGGCAGATTAAGAGAGATAGATGGTAGAAACCAAAAGAGAGTGGAAAGCAAAAAGGAGAGAGAGAGAGACAGACAGACACAGCCATAGAGAGAGACAGACAGAGAGAGAGAGAGAGAGAGAGAGAGAGAGAGAGAGAGCGGCAGATAAAGAACGACAGACACAAAAAGGCAAAGAAAAAATAGAAAAAAAGATAAAGAAGGACAGACAGAGAAAAAGAGAGACAGACATGGAAAGAAAGACTGAGACATACATACAGACAGACAGACAGACAGACAGACAGACAGACATACACCCAGAAAGAGATCATAAAGACAAATAACAAAAATACAGACAGAAACAGAGACAGACAGACATGCATATCAGGAATAACAACCGTTGTAAAATTGATGTTTTTAGTGACGTAAATTCCTGCTAGAGAGGTTTTTTTTTACCTGGCCACTGTCGCATCTGTTGATCACTAGTCATAGCCATAATCTTAAACACCCACAAACAACTAAATGCAATCAAAATTCTTTTTTTACATCTTCACATTGCAGCTTTGAGACAGTTGTAACCGTGAAAAGGTCTTTACAAATGCACTGAACTTGAGTCGTTTTCTCGGCTCGATCCCGGATTGTGGCTGTGGGGAACGTGGACATATGATAGTCCTACACCGCTTTACGCTCCACACAAAACCGCTGGACTTCTCAAATGACCTCGCTGAACCGCGGTACACGTGTACTTTTTATCGCGGTCCCTCATGCCGTAATGTTTTCCTCCAGGAACCGGTCTGTCAGACGAGTCGTTTGATTACGTCTTGTTCTTAAGGTTGTTTGACGAAGAGATGTTCAGCAGAGAAGGAGAATTCTTCTGGTGACGGCAGCCAATCACAGCCCAAGTTAATTGAACAGGTGGTTCTGATTGGTTAGCCTTTACTACAGTAACAGACAGTCTTTACTGTAGTGGTTTATTGCATTTTCCCCCCTATAAATGTTTCGTCAAACTTTCTTCTAACTGTCAAAAGTTGTGATATTTGTTGATTCAAATTCTTCACGTTGTGTCGTGGAAAAGCAAACGCTGGTGACATTTACCTTGCTACAATTCTGACAACCAACAACAAAGCGCTTTCTTCTGTCTGCAAAGTGTAAATGTTGCCTCTACTGTACATCACAACCTTCTGATTGTGTGTGTGTGTGTGTGTGTGTGTGTGTGTGTGTGTGTGTGTGTGTGTGTGCGTGTGTGTGAGCTGAATAACTGGTTGGAGACGGATCAGGGATTGAAGCGGTGTTTTCCTTCTCCACGTATCCTTCACTCAACCTCTTTACTCAGATTTCAAGGTCAGAGTTGCGGAACTGGTCCTAGCGGAGCTGGTGTTGGTCCTAGCCGAGGAGATCTGTGTGTGTGATCGCTGACGTTACACAGTCGCCAGGAAGCGCTGAGTCATTGCGTGTTTTCTCAGGAATGATTGTCGGCTTGCTCTTGAAATTACAGTTTGAGAAACGTTGTGGACGTGATGTGACAGAACAGGAAGTTCAGCAACAGGATGGAGAGTTTGTGACATGTCACATTTTGCTGATGTCGGTTTTTTTTTGTTTACTATTATGGGATGGTAACCTAACACATCTTTAAAAATATGTAATCAGCATGTTTTATATTTTGTAAAGAAATGCCTATTTTAAGGTATCATGGGGAGCAATATAATAATATTATATATGTCTGGTCTGATCATGTATAATAATATACAGTAATCGAATATGTAGTCATTTATGGGTATTTGCCATTTATGGGTAATGATTCATTTTAAATCAAAATAAGCAGTGATCATTGTGATTGGTTCAGACCAAGTTTAGTGTGTTGTTACCACCTGAGGCCTCGCCCGAAAAATCTAATTTGTTGAGAATTTTTTTGTTTGATGTCCTACATGTGCGTTTTCTAGTCATTTTCTTGTCTATAAAATGTTGTCTTTTCACCTTTTTATACTCATCCTCGTAATAAGCTTTTTATTTATCACATGTTCCACATTGAGCGTTGATTCATCACCAATCTCTTTCTCAATCTCATCTCCTTGTCATAGAAGCGTCATTTCAACTTTAGTTCAATTTTTTATTTTATTTAACTTCTATTTGACTCTGAACTGGTGATTGGCAGCTTCTTGACCAGGAAGTAAGAGGTTTGAGGAACAAAACATTGGTAGAGAGTTTATGTTTGAAATTTTTGGCCCAGATCTGATTTCATTTCTTTTAAATAAGCAGAGGTTTTAATCTTTACCCTGAAGTCATCATCTTCATATTCATATTTAAATTTAGTTTAAATTCAGGCTCCATTAGCCTCATTGGACTCTCTCATCAACTTCGTTTGTTGTTTCCTTGTTTCTACTTGTGTCTACTTTTATCTTCCATAAATGTATTTGACGTAGGAACTTGAAACATTTACTCCGCATTGTGATTGAGACATCCAATTCTGGAGTAGCATGACCAGCTCTTCTATGGTAGTTCTTCAGAAATTGCATTATGTAGCTTCTCCATGCGGTCAGCTTGTCTGGTGGTCACTCCTGCAGGTCAATCCTCTTCTGGAGGCCTTCGGAAACGCTCAGACGGTGATGAACGACAACAGCAGTCGCTTTGGGAAGTACATCCAGCTTCGTTTCCAGTCGTCTTCAGGTTTGTGGAGAGACAGTGATGGCCACATAAATCCAGCCGGCTGCGTTCTTCAGCCCTATAAAGCATCTCTTTACTCTCTGCTTAATCATTAACACGACCTTTGACCTGGTTGCAGTCAGGGGAGCCAAAATCAACGAGTATCTGCTGGAGAAATCGCGAGTGGTCCACCAGGACGAGGGGGAGCAGAACTTCCATATCTTCTACCTGATGCTGGCGGGCGTCACGGCAGAAGATAAAGAGGTTTATGGCCTGCTGGAGCCCACGCTGTACCGGTGAGTGTGTCACGTTAATGCTGCGCTTGACTCATGGAGGCGTGTCACAGGCTCCGCCCGCTGAAGTGTGTGCGACTGGAATGGCGTGTTTGGTTTGATTGAACAACATTGTGCTAAAGGTGAAACGTTTTCAGCTGATAGGCATTTCTTTCTCTCTCTCTCTCTCTCTCTCTCTCTCTCTCCGTCTCATTTTCTCTCACTTCTCATCTCTTTCTCTCTCCCTCTTTCTATATACTATATGTCCTCTGTCTGTCTGTATTTCTTGAAATGTGTGCATTTCATGTTTCTTTTTTCCTGTCCGTCTATTGCTCACACTCCTCCTTTCTCTTTTTTGTAGTTTCTCTCTTATTCGCCTTCTTTTTTTATCATTCATTCTTTTTTCTTATATTTTTACTTCTAATCAGCAAATGGCTTTGTCTTTCTTAGTCACACTAGTGTGATACACGTCACACTAATTCATTTTTATTGTTTTGTTTTTTTCTCTTGACTTGACTCCATCTTTTTCTTTCCTTTTCATTTTTCTTTTAAAATTAACATCTTTTTTACGGTTTTTTTTTTCTCGCACACTCTAAATTTTTTTTCTATTTTTTTTTCTTTAAAGTCTTTCTTTATTTCTTTTTCTTTATTTTTCTGTTTGTCTTCTCTCGCTCTTTCTCTCTCTGACATTCTGCACTGTATATGTAACAGATTGTGCGATATAAAGGACACTAAAGGGCACTAAAGGCCACACCTCTCCATAGCTCAAACACAAGGACACAGGAAGTGGTAGCATAGAGTGTGAATTCAATATGCTAATAACAAAGAATGAACTGTAAAACCATGAGAGGTGCCCTTTTCCTGCCTCTGATCTTCACTAGGGCTTATTTTCAGCATTAAATGTATTTTCGTGTGAATATCTCATTTAGGACTTACAGTTACGTGTCACTGGTTTCTGTCGACCATGTTTTGAAACACTGAAGAACTAAAAGTTATTATGATTCTCATTCTTTGTGCTGTGCAGATGTCTAAACAGCCGGTTTGGCAATGAAGAAGTGGTGAAGGCCTGGAGAACAAAGTATGCCGAAGTGTGTAACGCCATGGACATGGTGGGATTTGAAGAGCAGGTGAGACCATATTATATCATAAATTGTGATTATATCATTATGAATATTAAAACTATTTAAAGTGAGTATTGTCAATAGATAGCTACTATTTTAGGTCGAAAAAAACCTTTTTTTTTTTTAAATATTTCGGCCTCGAAGAAACCAGAGTGTGACTATGACCATGCAGGAGAAGGTGGACATGATGACCATCCTGGCTGGAATTCTGTCCCTGGGGAACATCACTTTTGAGCCGACGGAGCGTGACGGGCTGAAGGTGCCGGAAGCGTCCCGGGCCTGGTTGAAAGCTACTGCTGTGAGTCTCTTATCAGTATCTCAAGCAACTCAACTACCATCTTTAATCTTCATCACTTTTAAGTGTGAAGACCAGCAGAGAGAACAGGAAACACAACGTGCTCATGTTCAAACTGTTAACACACTGGGATTTTGGGAGTGTTTTTCCAGTTACATGAACATTAGCCGACAACTTTCCTGCCTCCTGCTGCTTGATTGTGTGAATTACGGGCAGAAAAATTCACGCTTCACGCTCCAAGAACGTCAAAACAACACCCACACGCCACATAAAGACGACTATTAACTCGTCCACATCATAACTCAAAAAATAGTTTTACTCATTGCAAGGTCAGCAACTCTTCGGCTTGGCAATGTGATTTTTCCGCTTGGCGGTGTGGTCTTCTGCTGTAGGCCAGATGTACAATGTATGCGCAACTAGTGGCTGATAATTTTTTGTTTGTGTTTGTTTCTGTCCGTCAGACGCACAGTCGAGACTGCAGTCGCCCTCGAGGGTGATGTCACGAGTATTTGACCCGCCCACTGACGTTGATTGAATTCACGTTTTTCCATCCTTCAATTTTTGATCGGTTCTGGCGAACACACGCTTCAGCAACACATTTGAATGTTGTCGAAAACCCATATTAAAAGGAAAGAACATGTAAAATAAAGTAAAAAATCAAGGTTCCCACAGGAAACCGTACTAAAGACAAGATTCAAAACCAAACCTTAGGAATAAGAAACATGAGCACAATGAAGAATCCCCCTGGATTCTGTAATGGTGATACTTTTCTTGTATTGTTCATAAGATAGTAAAATAATACAATAATAATAATTATACAATTAATAATTGTATAATAATGTTTATCAATAATACTACTTCTCAATAATAATAATTGTAAATAACCATGGTATTGTCACAGTCGTGTGATGCAGTCTCGCCGTGGCTCATGGGAACTGTAGTTACAGAACTTACCCCTGAATGCTCTGTAATATTAAGTCTTGGTCAGTATAAAACAGTAAAAACACATTGCATATATTCCACTATTGTTAGTGTTTAGGTTTAGTTGCTATTTTAAATCTTAATTTTTAAGGATTTGCAATATTTTTTTTAATTAGTTGGATCAGAATTAAACCTGAGATCAAAAGAAATGGAAGACATAAAAAGCAAATTGAGTCACATTCTTTGTCAGGAACTTGAATCTCTCAACGGTTATGACGTTATTGTTTATAGTGTTTGATGCGAACAGTCAATCTTACCTCTGAATGGCACGTTTTTTTTTTGCTAATTTTCCATTTTAATTTTGTGAAATCTAGCCAGAAAGTCACTCGATATCCAGATTACTGACCTTTCGCCCCATCTAAACACAAATTCAGGTGACCTTTACTGATGTACAGCTTCTTCTGTTTGGCCGAGTCTTTGTTCTGTGTAAAGGCCAGTCCATGTTTGTCTAATGGGCCTTTATGTTTCCGGCTTGTGTTGAGTGACGGAGCTGAAGAAAAGCTGCCCGGTCGTTTTACAGTGAAGAGATTCACGACACTTTAACGCTCATTTGCATCAGACCTGGAAAGACTGAAACCAGAAAGGAGGAACAAACAGAATTGATGCAAAACGGAAACTATTATTGTGGTTTAAAGTTAATTTGACTTGATCAGAATCAGAAACCTGAAACAGTTTAAACCCAATACAATCAGCTGAGGAAAATCACTTCAATGTGAGCAACAATAATACTAATATAAATGTAATATAATAATAAAACAAACAAACTGCCTATAACAGTGAGACTAAACATTTTATTTGTATACAGATCAAATATTACTGTAACCGGAAATAAAATATCACTGGATTAGTTATGCACATTTTAAAAATGTTAAAAAATTTTAATACGTATTTTGGTTTTTGTTTTTTTTTTTTTCAAATACTGAACTTCAAAAAAAGTAATTTACGAGCACAAAGTGAAAATGCTTTTGTGAAAATGAAAATTTTTTTAGGGAAATGCCGTAACTGTAGAAAAACCCCACACACACATTGCTAAATTCTCAACTCTGCATTATTACATGTTTTTATGTATAAATACCTAATTTGCAGACCTTGTAATGTAAAAAAAAATGCTTTAGTTTGAATGACTTTGTCAATATCAAAACTCGTCCAAATGGTTCGTTTATTCATCAACCAATCAGATCATATTAAGGCGGGACCTTAGGTGTCCTAAGCAAGACCTTGCTTTGTGTTTGTGTTTCCATTCCATGATGTGCTTGAGTACCATCATGCTAATTAGCCTAGCGGAAATAGTTTATTACAATGCAAATTTTATTCCATAGGGGTGAAATTTCTAATAATAAATCAAAACGCAAACATTTGTTTAAAAGAACATTTTTGACATGACTTTTGTGTTCTAGATCTACATTTAAAAAAAGCATTGATGTACGGCTGTAAAAAATTATGCAATCGATGAATAATTGTTCTGTTGGTGTATATGTAAATACTATAAGTAAAGTCATCATTTCTCAATGAACACTCACACGGAAAACATAAAATGTTAACACAATAACAATTTATTCCCAATTGCCGAAATAAGCATTTAAGGCTCAAACCCTGTCATTGCAACATACATCTATATTTTAATATATTTCATGTGCCTACAAACAAGTAAAAATGTAACTTTTTGCATTATTTAAATGCACACCACAACAAGTCGGTTTAAATTATTTGCTGCAAGTTTCCATTTTACTGTTTTCTTCTAGCCATATTCACCATCCTTCTGATAAGACGTAGTTTGAGCAATGTTTCACCGCTCTCTCTCTCTGTGTGTGTGTGTGTGTGTGTGTGTGTGTGTGTGTGTGTGTGTGTGTGTGTGTGTGTGTGTGTGTGTGTTGTGCACCCAGGGTCAGTTTGGAGTTCAAGAAGAGGATCTACTGAAGAGTTTGACCTGTACCACGTCCATGACTCGAGGAGAAGCCATCCAGCGTCTGCACAACCAGCAGCAGGCCGAGGGTACGGCACAACCACACCCTGAAGTTCAAGTTCTATTTTACCACAAAAATAGAAACGTTAATAGAGAAGTGCACCAGCAAAAGCGTCCACTATTCTTTATCCAGGCAGAGATGCCCAGACTCTCTCTCGCTCATCAGCTAGACATTAAACATAAATATAGCTCCACTGTTATGTTAGGCATTCAGGTGTTTTCCAAGATTGTCATCTGAGAACAGCAGGAAATTAATAATGCCGTCAATCTGTTCCGACCCACAAATTTCCACCCGTATATTCAAATTCTTTTTTGTTGCATACATAAAGATACTTGGAACGACATACAGTGAAATGCTTTTTATAATCCAATTACAGTCCAGCATTTAACATAGGGGGGCAAAGGTTAAGCAGTAAAAAATAAAATTATAATATACTGTATGTACGTATTAACTCTCCATGTTATTGATTAAGTTAAATGCATTTGTGAATAACACATTTTGTACCAAACAACGTTATTTAGGTTTTGATGGAACAGAGAAAACTTTTTTTATCCGTAGCTCTTCGTTCTCGATTTTTCAATGCCACATTCATCTTCAAAGCTGGACTTTTTAGCAACACTTAACACTTTCATTAGACTAAAGTTATTTTTCTTAAGACAAAATTAAAGAATTACATTTTGATTTGCTTCAATTTCACTTTCAGAATTTTCTGGAAGCTACTTTATCAAGTGTCATTGTATAAAAGGTGTGGCATGATGTTTGTGGAGCGTCCTTCTCACGTCTCTCCATCCTCTGCCTCTCAGCATCGTCACTCGCTCTTACGTTTCTTTTATGTCACAGTTAAAAGAAAAATGTTTTTTCACTCAAACTGTAAATTTTGTTCTGTGTTACGCTCAAATTCTGCACTTGTAAGATTCGAATGAAGATTCGTCACTTAGGAGTCAGAAATGACTGTAGAATTATTGCTAAATTCACATCTATTGTTTAATTGCTGTGATTCAGACGCCAGGGACTCCATCGCTAAGGTGGCGTACGGGCGAGTGTTCGGCTGGATTGTCAGTAAGATCAACGAGCAGCTCGCTCCACGAGTGGATCCAGACGTGGAGCTGAGTGAAATCGGTGAGTTAAAAAAGAACTTTTCTCATCAATACGTGTTTCAATATTTAGTAGATCTATACACACATCAAAATTTGATCAATTATGTCTTTAGAATTAAAGAAACCACTGAGCATTTTGGTTTACATTGCAATTCTAAGAGCTTGAACAGGTTTTACAAGCCGGCCCTGACTGCGTGTGTTTCTTCTGATGATTGTTCTGTCAGGAATCCTGGACATCTTTGGTTTTGAGAACTTTGCTGTGAACCGGTTCGAGCAGCTCTGCATTAATCTCGCCAACGAACAGCTCCAGTTCTTCTTCAACCATGTGAGTCATTGGCACCACTCATGTCGAGAAAGCAATTAGGCAATAAACGCTGTTGCAAATATACAGTATATACAAGATATTCATAGATGCCATTATATATCTTTAACTAACAGGAAATGATGCTGAAGGGTTGGAAGGGGTCAGATATCGACTGCATTATAAATCATTAGCATTATTAAAAAACATCTAGTGTATATTTTTTCATAAAATATACTAAAACTAAACTTTTGAAAGAAGCACGTTTTATTAAACGCTCATAATTAAGTTAAGTTCACATTATCTTGACACTATATTTTACTCACAATCTCTAAACATTGTTCAGTTGAATAAACTAACAATTAATAATTAACTCTCTCTCTCTCTCCATCTAATGGTCTGCTTGTCTATCTGTGTTTCTATCTATTTATCTATCTGTCTGTCCATATCTCTCTTTCTCTCTCCGTCCCTCATATTGCTATGTTTATATGTTTATATCTGTCTGTTTATCTGTCTATTCATCTATTGTCTGAGGAAAAAATGTGAAAACAAAGTGAAAGTCTTGTGTTTGTCTTCAGCACATCTTCCTGATGGAGCAGAGGGAATATGCGGAGGAAGGCGTCTCGTGGGAAACCATCACCTACAAGGACAACAAGCCGATCCTGGTAAAGACTGTTCCTCCCTCCGTCTCTTTCCCCTTTTCATCATCTCAGGGTCTAAAATTACTGAGTGTGGCCAGCGCTCGTGTGGTAAATCCCAAACTCAGGATGTGCTGACGCAGCGCAACCGTCTTCCTGACTTCTTCTGCTCTTTCCATCTTGTGGCTGAATGTTATGTGATGGTGTGTGTGTGTGTGTGTGTGTGTGTGTGTAAACCTCAGGCTGAAGTATTTTGTGTTCCAGGATTTGTTCCTCACCAAACCCATCGGGCTCCTGTCTCTGCTGGACGAACAGAGCGCCTTCCCTCAGGTACACACACACACACACACACACAGTCACTATGCAAATGAAATAGAGAAAACGTAACACACATTCTGCCTACTATACGTAGTGTGTGTGTGTGTGTGTGTGTGTGTGTGTGTGGGCGAAACCGTGGGTTTTAGTGGAGTTAATATTGTATATATTTACATGTGTGTGTTTCTAAATGTTTGTGTGTGCTTCTTAGGAGTGTTGATTTAGTACACATTAGGATGTGTGTTTGTTTGTTTGTTTGTTTGTTTGTTTGTTTGTTTGTGTTTGCAGTGTTGATGTGTGTATATAAATATGTAGGTGTTAGTGTGTGTTTGTGCCCCTGTTAGTACTGGAGAGAGCACACACAAACGTGTGTATATACACAAACAGATATAAATGCTTATGTACACGCTTACTCAAACAAAGATTCAGAGATACATGCACACCTCTAAATATGCTATGTCAGCACTCCTAACACACACACACACACACACACACACACGCGCCAACATGCACTCATCAAACACACACTCACAGACATGTAAGGCTTGCACACACACATACCTGCTCAGAAACATTGTTTTGTCCTTTTCCTCAGGCGACTGACCGAGACTTTGTGGAGAAGTTAAACAGCAAGTTTAAGGCGGTGGAGAACTTCGAGGTGGTGAGGAGTCGCGCTCCTCTCTTCACGATCCTGCACTACGCGGGCAAAGTCATTACCCACAATCCCTGCAGCTCGCCTGAGTAGTCGGTGACCTCACTGATGTGGCATTATGTGGCCGTACAGGTGCAGTATGATGCCACTGGTTTCCTGGAGAAGAACCGGGACACTATCCCAGCCAACATCCGCGAGCTGTTCATCAACAGCGTGACGCCACTGCTCAGCGTCCTGTTCGCAGGTCTCACGCCACACACCGTTTGAGTGTTAAACAGACACACTGACCTTAGATTATTATCTGTTTTAAAATCCCAAAGACGGAGTTTAAATGTGATGTTTGATTCAGCACGTGAGTGGAGATACAGCGACGCCCTCTGGTGGTTTGCGGAAGTGCAGGTCGAAGTCTACGATCTTCACGCAGAATCTTTATTTCAATGTTGGACTTCAGTCACATTAACCACATTTTCTCGGCGATTTATGAGCTCCAGAATGATAAGAGACAATCAGTTTTTGCATTTGCGCTAGATGTGGAAGAAGGGACAAGAATCGACTATATTTGCTTGACGGTAAAAGTCAAGATGAACTGGAAACCGTTTCCATCAATCTCTTGTGTTTTTCTTTCAGCCACTATTTCTCGAACAGGTACACTGATGCCACGGAAAGCAAAGGTGTGTTTTTGCATCACTGTTATAATTTTTTTTCCCCATCAAGTATACTTTAAACAACTTTTATTGACGTAAAGAAATGTAATTTTTAATTTAAGCCTGAATGGCGTGGGTGAAGTGCATTGTGTGGTTAACTACATCATGAGTCATGACAATGGTTAATGGTAAAATCATTCAGATCAGTGATGTTGAAGAATTGTGTGTTTTCTCCAGATTCACGTTTCTGACGACAACTTCAACTCCACCAGGAAGCAGTCAGTTGGAGCTCAGTTCAAGGTAAAGCTGCTGAAGTGACCACAAACACGCAGAGCGATTCGAAATATAACTGGTTAAGTTTTTTCAACACTGGCGGGAAACAAAATCGTCTTACAAATGTAGATAAAGTTTTTGTTAAAGTAAAAATATCATATTAACAATGTAACATACTTATCGTTTCCTTCAGCATTCTCTGGCTGTTCTGATGGAGAAGATGTTTGCTGCGTCTCCACATTTTGTACGCTGCATTAAACCGAACCGCAGCAAACAGCCGGAGCAGCTGGACAGCGGCCTGGTGCTGGATCAGGTACCCACACGCTGCCCTGCCACGCTAGATCTGTCTGTATACATCTGTCTGTCTGTCTGTCTGTCTGTCTCTCTCTTTCTGTCTCTCTATTTCTCTGTTTGTCTGTCTACCTCTCTTTATATATCTTTGTCTTTGTCAATCTATGTATATTTATCTGTTACTCTACTGTCTGTCTCTCTCTCTTTCTGTCTCTCTATTTCTCTGTTTGTCTGTCTACCTCTCTTTATATATCTTTGTCTTTGTCAATCTATGTATATTTATCTGTTACTCTACTGTCTGTCTGTCTCTCTCTCTGTTTCTATTTCTTTCTATTTATCTATCTGACATATATCTGTCTTTTTCTATTTATTTATTTAGTTAGTTAGTTAGTTAGTTTTTTATCTATCTCTCTGTCTCTCTCTCTGTCTCTATTGATCTCTTCTCTCTGTCTCTCTATTTATTTATTTATGCCTGTCTGTCTGTCTGTCTGTCTGTCTAGATAAAAAAAAAACAGACGGCCATTTAGAAAACCAACAGCTTTCATCCAGAATCATTTGGCAACTTCACAATTATTTATTGAATTATATATTTATTAAAGAATTAAATGGAGCTAAAACAAACTTTCTAATCTGTCGTTCAAAACTGTGATTTGCTGTTTCCCTCAGCTGAGATATAACGGCCTGATGGAGACGGTTCGCATTCGCCGCGATGGCTTCTCTTGGCGGCCCACCTTCAGGGAGTTCTCAGAGAGGTGCGTGTGCATACAGGAAGTGACATCACAGTGACAGCGAGAAGACTGAACTATTGATAGATTATTATTGGGAATTGAAAAGTTTTAAATGTAAATGTGAACAGTTGTGACCGTCTGGATTTGTGTTGCAGATACAACATTCTTCTGCTCAAACCGGGTCTGCCACTGGACAAGAACAGGTCTGAACACACACACACACACACACACACAGGTCGAGTTACTACAACAGTGAAGGGAAAAAAAACAAACAAATAAGATTCAATTGTATGGTTGTTTAGCAGAGTACACGTACACAGCAGTATAAACAAATAAAGTTCAATAACGCTTTAAAAACTAAAATATACGAGAAATGAATGTACAATAATAAGGTAATGTAAATTAAAGCACAACTTTGAACGTCAAATCAATTAAATTAAATTAAATTAATAGAATTGTCTTTTTTAAAAAGATTTTTTTCATTAAAGATATTTTCAGCCAAATATGAAGTTGCAAAACTCATGTACTTTATTATTAGTTGTTTCTTTCTTATACTTCATTTTTGATACCGACGTGTGATGTGACTGTTCTTCTCTTCTTGTCAGCTGTTTGTGGATTCTCCGCAGTACTGAGATCTCAGGCTGGAAGTGTGGGTGAGTGAGAGAGAGAATGAATGAGGAGTTGTGCGCGCGCGCGCGTGTGTGTGTGTGTGTGTGTGGTGTGTGTGTGTGTGTGTGTGTGTGTGTGTGTGTGTGTGAGATTATAAGAGAATGATAGCGAAAAAGAGAGACCTGAGAGAGAACAAACTATAATAAATGAAAAATGTATCAATTGTGAGTGTAGAGAGAGAGAAGAGAGAGAAGAGAGAGAGAGAGGAGAGAGAGAGAGAGTCAAAGACAGACAGTCAAAGAACAAATTGGTTGAGAAAGACATAACCATAAACGAAAAATCCACATTTACTGAGAGAAAGAGAAGGAAGGAAGGCCAGGCCAAAGAGGGAGTGAGAGTCTGTCAAAGATGAAGAGAGAGAAAGAAAAGGATAGAAAGAAAGACAAGAGAGAGAGACGAACAGAGAGAATGAGAGGGACGGGAACAGAGAGAGAGAGAGAGAAAGAGATGGATGGATGGATGGATGGATAGACTGAGATAGAGTGTGTGCATGCAAATGCAGTTAATGATTTCACTGCTCTTGGTTATTCATTTGACAAAAAGTTTCATGTACAATTGTGTGTGTGGTTTGTGTGTGTGTGTTTCAGGTCGTTGCGGCTGTTTCTGAAGTGGTGGCATCAGGAGCAGCTGTGTGTTCTGCTGGACAGGGTGGTCCGAGCGGCCCTGGTGCTCCAGAAGAGTGAGTCTCTCGCTCCTCATGCAAACACACCCGCCGTTAACACGCTGCACGGTTTGCATGAGCTTCTCATGCGTGTCGGCCGCTTCCCCAAACAAATCCCCGAAATAGTTTGTTAACCCCTGCAGATTACCGTGCGAAGGTGTGTCGGAGGAAGTACCGGGCTCTGATGGCCGAGCTTCAGAGAGAGAGAGAGGAGCGAGAGAGGCTGGAGGAAGAGGAGAGGATGAGGAGAATACAACAGCTGGAGGAAGAGGAGAAGGAGCGGAGGCGTCGTCTGGAGGTGGAGCAGGAGAATCAGAGTGAGACCACCGCGGCTATTACGCTCATTAGCATAGACTGTTGTGTCATCACTAGGGCTGCAGCTGATTGGTCGATCACAGTCCTGGGTTTTGTTTTAAACGCGCGGTGTGTTTTCTCTGTGTTTAGGGCCGGCGTCTCCTCCGGTTCCTCTGCCCAGAAAGGCCAAGCCTCAGCCCAGACCCCGCTCCGCTCCCAGCAGCATCATGCTCAGAGCGGCCCACCTCGCACCCGTGCCACGCCCGCGCAGCAAACTGTTCGAGGTGTGGAGCACCTACACACACACACACAGATAGAAACACACTGAAGCATAAACACACACAAACTCACACATACAAACTTGAACAGGCACATACATGCATAAACACACACGCATATAACTCAAACCACATGCATAAACGCAAAGAAACTTGCACTACTAGAAGCACAAACACACAAAAGCATAGACTCGCACACAAACACACACAACATACAGATATCAACACCAACAATCACATGCATGTACAAAGCACATACACACATTTATTTAGACTTATTTAGTGCACACGCGCGCGCACACATACATTATTGATTTTTTTTTTTTACTTAAATTAAAAAAACGTTTTAATAAAATAATAAAACTAGTTTAATTTTTAAACGGATGCTTGCTAAAATGGGTTAGGGTAAACGCACAAGTCTACATAAACATACCCACAATTATGTACATTAACACAATCAAGCATACACAAACACAGTTACACACACAGACACACACACACTGACTCACCTGTGCTTAATGTATGGGCGTCTGCTCTGATTGGCTGGTGATGCTGATGGTGTGTTTGGTCACGCAGGCCACGCCGTTCGATAACGAGTTGAACGAAAAGACACACCTGGACCTGAGCGTCCTGCTGCCCCCACCAGACGAGCAGCGGCGCAGAGAGAAGCATCTGAAGAAGAGCAACACCATCCGCTGGTTCCAGGAGACGCAGGAGCACAAGCTGAGCAGAGACGGAACCTTCCCCTGCTGGTTCCACGGCATGATCACGCGCCGGTCCGCTTCACACGCACACACACACACACACCACTAACCAGCCTAGTCCTGATCGTTAGTAACGACGGTATAATAACAGATGCAGTACAGCACTAAATTACTATACATTTTTTAATCTGTCCCTGCTCTAAAAATTCCGCCCCATATTTAAATATTTAAATTCTGGTTATTATATAAGCAAAACACAATTATAATTAAGACATATAGTGATCAAACATGTTCAAAATGTTAGGAGAATGTGAAGATGTAATAGGGTTTAAAATTGTTGTTGTAGTTTCCCTGGTGATGTAAGACTTGAGCTGAGGAGGATGCTGGTAGAGGCGGGGCTTGTGATAGACAGAGGAGGAGCTTAGAAGAGTTAAAAACACAAGCAAAACATTTCAGCTCCACAATCCTCAGATTGTAGACGTTCTACACACGCAATTAATTCTTCATCCTTCTCTTCTCAGGATCATCACTAGCTCTCACATTTTTGGGTAAAATCATGAAGCACGAAAGAGAGGCGGAGTTACACTGTGATATCACTCCATAATGCAACAGCATCTCCAGATCCTCCAGTTTTTACTTGTATATCTATTCACTCATGGTTCAATGTGCATAACAGTATATAAAATTGTCACAATTAGACAGATGTTTCCAAAAAGCAAACAATATTATGCTCGGGTAGAGCAATTTGGCCCAATTTTAGTACTCCAGATCTATCCCGAATCGACTGTATGTACAGTATGTGACTGACCTGAGTACAGTACAGTACAGTATGGTCTGTTTGGTATGTGCAGACAGGCGGAGGACCTGCTGACTGATAAACCTCTGGGCTGCTTCCTGCTGCGGGTGGGTCAGAGTCGAGAGGGGTACACACTCACCTACAGGTACGGCCCTGCTCGTCCAGTCAGGTCCTGTCACCTTTGACCTCGCACAGGGAGGAACATTTCAATGTGCATCTATATAAGATTCATTTCTTGTGATGACTCTATGCTGTTTATAGTTTTACCGACAAGTGCTGATCATAATTGCACCAACATCAAAACATTTTTTTTATTTCCCTCATTCCAAAGTCAAACCATTCACAAATAAATTACATATGTAATTACATTCACAAATGTACATACATTCATTACACACAGACTGAAAAGGTTTATTTTGATAGACTGAGGATTTTAACTGATTCGTGAACAAAGTACTGTATACTGTATATTAAGTTTGGTGTGTGTGTGTGTGTGTGTCAGGGGTTTTGATCGGTGTCGTCACTACATGGTGGAGATGCAGTGTAACGGGAAGTATGTGATTCTGGGCGAGGACCGGGCTCACGCCTCCCTCACTCAGCTGGTGCAGTACCACACTCAGGTGGGCATCAAGCCCTTCGAGGAGCTGCTGACGCTGCCCTGTGGTCAGGTGGGTTACAGAATGTGTGTGTGTGTACAGGCATTAAGGTCATAGTGGAGCCCTAAATGCTAGGTTTTTAGTTAAAAACAGGGACCTTTGGCTAGGCTCCACAATTGAAGGCCTGTTTAAGAGTATTAACTAGGGATTTTAGAACTGAGGTTACTATTGTGTTTTGGGTAAGGTTAGAGTAAAGGGAAAGTCAATGGTGGGACCCCACTATAATATAGATGCAAGTTTATATACTGTACAATTTTAGTTATTATATCATTTAGACAATATATACCCCATATACCATGTGCGTGTGTAAATTTGCTCACTTTATATGGATAGGTAATAACAAATCTTAAATCTTTAGACTGGATACAAAATATAAATGTATCTATAATTGAGGTAACAGCAGGTTTGTCTCGTCCAATCAGACGTGTGATCAGGAGCCTGATTACGAGGAGCTAAAGGCGGCGTCGCCAGCAGATGAAGGTCCGGCTGAAGAGGTCACGGGGTCAAATAAAGTTCCCACCCAGCTGCAGAGTTTGTTCCTGGAGCCAGGTCAGAGGTCACGCACCGAGCCACACAAACCTCCCGTCATGAAGCGTATTTCTGACCGGCGGCGACGGGTGGAGGCCTCAGACGTGCGTCACAGCGACGCGGTTCCAGCCGGAGAGAGCCGACCTTTCCCCCGACTCTACCCCTCCATACGCCTGGCCATGAGAGAGATCCAGCAGATCCAGCAGGTGACCTGATCCAGCACCTGACACACTAGCCCCGCTAACTCCTCCTGACCGCTAACTTACTATAGCTAATGTGCCCTGATTACTGACTAGCCATTGCTAACCTGCCCTAATCAATCACTTACTATCGCTAACTTGCCATGATCACTAACATACTATTGCGTTCTAGCTTTAAACACTAACTTACTATTGCTATCTAGCTCTAATTACTAACGTACCATTGCTAATTAGTCCCAATCATTAACCCGTCACCGCTAATTTGTGATCGCTAGCCTTTTATTGCTAACATGCCCTGGTAATTACCTATAACTAATTTGCCATGGTAACTAGTTTGTCATCACTAACTTACAGTTGTTAACTTGTCCAGATTACAAACTATCACCAATAACCACCTTGTCCTGATCACTAACTTACTATTGTTGACTTGCCCTGATCAGTGACTTATTGCTGCTAATTTGACCTGATCACTAACACTTACAGTTGTTAACTTGTCCAAATTACTAACAAACGATCACTAACTTGCCCTATTAACTTACAATATTATGTGCTGGACAGTAACTTACCATCACTATGTTACAATAACAAACTCGCCCTGATCACTAAGTTACTATCACTAGTCTTACTATCACTACTTGCTTCACTGAATATGAATGAATAAACAGATAAATTGACTGATGGGCAGATTTTGGTGTGTGTGTGTGTATGAATATACAATTTTAGCATACTGGAGTAATTTGTCCAGTTCTCATCTGTCCGTTGTAAAAACCAACCTGTGTGTGTGTGTGTGTGTGTGTGTGTGTGTGTGTGTATTTCAGCACTTTCAGCAGAGTCCGGAACAAATCCAGGTCTCCTCAGGGAAAGCTCAGAGTTCCTGACAGTGGAACCGGTGAGAGTGTGTGTGTGTGTGTGTACACGGCACGCTACATAAATGTAGACAAAACAATGTTTTGTTTTAAATTTAAAGAGAACATAACATTGATAGTTACGGCTTAATGTACGTGTGTGTGTTTCAGACACCTTCTCAGCGTTCTATTGACTGTGGATTATTTATGCTGTGCACTCTGAACCAATAAAGATGTTTGTTTCTGCGGCTGAACTGTAGTTACCAGCGAAACAGACAAAACGTTTGAATCCACCAGGCACGTCCAGTCTTTATTTATCACACTCACGCTGTTTTTTAACCAAATAAATTATTGGAAACCCTTTCAGAAATTGCTCAAATCAACTGAAACAAAATGTAACCACTTTAACGGTAATTTTAAAACATCGACTTGATCAGAAAACGGTGAATTACTCCTCACTGAGCTGGAGAACCATCTACATGTCATATTTAATGACCTGCTGACCTTTGACCTGCAATTACAATGTCTAAAGACCTGGTGCAATCCTGCTGACCTTTGACCTGCAATTACAAGATTTCGTCCCGTTTCGACCTAGCGAGTAAAATTACACAACAAACTGAGAACGGACCAAGTCGTCGTCAAGAAAATCCAGTAAACACAAATCCGCCAGCAAGTGCGACCTTCATCCTCCTCATCCTCACGCTCTTCAGGAGACGGGAGCAGAGATTGTCACAGCCAGTTCTAGATCTTTCTAGAAACCGTCTCTGAACCCGCCAGGAGTCAAACCCGACGTCCCACCAGGAGCCGCGGCGCTACTCCTTCTTCTCCTCCTCCTCCTCTTCTTCTTCTTCTTCTTCTTCTTCTTCTTCTTCTTCTTCCAGAGCCTCCAGGAATTCCGCCACAGACTCCACCACGTAATCCGGAGCGCAGTCGTCCCGCTCGGCCGCGCACCTCTGCGCCTCCTCCAGCGTGGAGACCCCGTTGAGCGTCAGGACGGTGGACAGGCCGCAGTTGGTGCCGAAGAGAATGTCCGTCTCCAGCCGGTCTCCCACCATCAGCGTCCGCTCGGGGTCCAGCTGGAACTGGCTGGAGATGCAGTCGAACATGAAGCGTCCGGGCTTCCCGATCACAGTGGCCTTACGACTGCTGGCCGTCTCCAGCGCCGCCGTCAGACTGCCGGACCCTGCGTGTGTGAATACCACGGTTTAACAGTCTAGTACAGTTATTACTATATCAGATATTAGTTTCATATTTCCTGTTATTCATATTAAATTATTTTATTCAGTAAGTTTATTTTACTTTATTCAAATTGATTTTAATACATATTTATTTATCATTATTTTATTAATCATGCAATTCATGATATTCTATGTTTTTTTTTTTCACAATTAGATTTTTTACTGTGTGTGTGTGTGTGTGTGTGTGTGTGTGTGTGTGTGCGTGCACACACAACAATTACAGCTTTAGTGTAATGGTGTTTACACAATATGATTAGACTTATGGCAAACAAGAAAAGTTAACTGTTTACATTAACAATTATATTAATAACATTAATATTATACTGTATACTTTACACACTATTATTTTGTAGCGGTTCCTTTTTGCTAATATTCGTTATTTTGTTGACCTTTTGTTTCTGATGTGCATTTCTTGATTAACTAATACAATATTGTGTTTTATTAATGTATTATATTTAACCATTACATTGATATTCTAATAATAATAGAATTCAAAAGCTATTACGGTATCATTTATTTTGAATTAGTATATCTGGATAAGGTTTACTCCAGAGTCTACTGTAGAGATTTTTACACACCAGACATTATAATTACAGCTATATACGGTATGACGGTGTACATACACTATAAATAAGACTTGTTGTGGAAAATACACAAAAGCACAAGCGTATGTCAGTGGCTTGTGTAGCAGGCGGACCGGACCGGTCTTACCGGGCGTGACGCGGCCGCCCCTCAGCGGGTGCCAGGGGTCAGGGTCCGTGGCCACGAACAGGCAGTCGGAGCTCCGCAGGTAGCAGCAGGCTTTGGCCAGCTTCATGAAGGTGAAGTTCTCGTCGTAGCCCACCAGCACGGCCCTGACGTCCGGCTCCAGGGGGCAGTTGATGATGCTGGTGCCCGGCTCCTGCCCTCCGTCCTCCTCCACCACCGGCACGCCGGCGTCCCGGAGCTCCTTCATCACCCCGCCGCAGCCGATCACGTACACCTTCCCCTGCAGCCGGGCCACGTCGCGCAGGTAGGCGGCGGAACAGTAGGCTGAGCTGAAGATCTCCTCCTCGGCCACGTCGGTGAAGCCCAGGCGGCTGAACTTCTGCACGTAGTTCTCCCGGGGCCTGGTGCAGTTGTTGGTGACGAAGAACACCCGCTTGCCCCGCCGCTTGAGCCGGGTGACCACCTCCGGAGCCCCGGACACGGCCGTCTCGCCGTTCCAGATGACGCCGTCGCAGTCGAACAGCACGTTGTGCTTCGAGTCCAGCAGCTCCCGCATCTGAGCCCCGCGGAGCGTCACGCAGCCCCTGCCGCCGCCCGTCGCGGCTGCCATCCTGGCGGCGTTAGATCCTATGATTCCCCGCTGTAGCGTCGGCTCGTCCCGGTCAGTGTTCGGCGGCGATCACGGAAGGAGAGCGGAGCGAGATGCGGCGACGGGTTTCACCAGCGCTTCCATGTCTACTGCTGCAATACACCGGCAGGGGCGGGACTAGGCCCCGACGGGACAGCCAATCACGACTCGGTGTCTTTCAAAGCACATGCCCACCGTTGTGTGTCGTCCAATGGGAAAATCAGCGCGTGAACGCTCTTCCTACAATAAGCGGCAGGTTTCGCACGCAAAGCACAAATGAATAGTACGTATACGTACGTATATTGTACTATTCAAATTTATAGTAAAAAGAATTGTAAAACGATTAGATTTGTTGTCATTTATTTGTTCATTATAGGAGTCGGTTTAGGATTTGTTTTTATTAATCTAATGACTCGTTTATTATTTATACAGATACAGTATTAAACAATACAATAGCATCAGTATGTTAAGCAACAATTATTTCACGATATACTATTACTTCAAGAAAAAGAGTCTTTGACACTATTAATTCTGACATAATTTACATTTTAGGGTTAGGGTTAAATTGTTCTATCATCGTTATTATACACATCAAATGTTTTTAGTTTAATATAGAGAGTTAATTAATGCGTGACTATCACGTTATTAAACTACGTACCGTATGCTATATTATGAACAATTTCCGAATCCGAAAATAAAAACAAGAGGTTCATCTCCCGGCCGCTGTGTGGCGGTAGAACCGCGCGGAGCAAAAACGTTTGACTGAATCTCCGCGATCCGTCAAGTGTGATTAAACCAAGCGTAAGTAGCTGCGCGAGAGTCGAACACGCGCTTGTAATGGAAGAGTATGAGTAAAGCTCTTCTGAAAGCTTTACGGGTCAGGTGGAGATCCTACAGACACCGGTTTGTACCCTGGATCGCTCTAAATCTACAGAAAAACACCAGGTGTGTGTGTGTGTGTGTGTATATATACAGCCCGTATCGTGGACCGGTCCCGGTGCTGATCGGTTCGGTTTGTTGCAGAACTCTTCGCCAGGTCAAAGGTCAAGCGCAGGACAAGATTATTCCCGATGAAGAAGTGACCCGAGTGCTCGTGCGCTTCTTCACCGAACTGCTGAAAAACGAGCCGGAAAGTCGCCATGAGACGCTCCAGCTGCTGCCCGCGATCAGACGCGAGCTTTACCGTGACGCACCGCGGGGAACAGGCCTCGACCCCGGCCAGGTGATGCTCGAGGTCTTGGGCTTCAGCATCGAGCGGAAGCGCAGCTCGCTCCAGTCAGCCGGAAGCGGCGTGTTTCTGACGCGCGGGCACGCGGAGAAGGGAAGCGTGATCGCGCTTTATCCAGGTGTTTACGTCACTCACATATACACTGCTTTAAAAATTGTAAATGGAATTGGCTTGATTGAAATGCTCGGTATTTATCCAATGAATGAGCGTGATTTGTTGTGTTGAGGGACGGTGTATGAAGTCAACGAGCCGGTTCTGTTCCAGTCGATGGCGAACGCCTTCCTGTTCCGGTGCGCGGACGGCGTGATGATCGACGGCAGTGACCGTGGTCTCTCTAAGGTCCTGTACCGGTGAGCGCGCACGCTTGTGTGTGGCTGTGCTGATGATGACGCGCTCGCTCGAGCAGACCAATCAGACGTCTGGTCGATGATGTCAGCAGCTCCTGCAGTGGGCGGGACCGTCTGGGGCCTTTCCTTTTGAGTGACAGCTCCTGGTTGACCTCGCGACCTTTGAACCCTCTTGCGGTGGGTCAGTACGTCAACAACTGCTCCAATGGTGAATCAGCCACGTAACCTTAACATTTAGTCTGCTTTGCCTCATCAGCGTACAGTTTATTAGTGAAATGTCGTCTTTATCATCTTTAGTTAAAAATGTACTGTATATAAGATAAACAAAAATGGCATTTTGACAAAAACGTGTTGCATGAAAGTGCAGTATTTATGCATTTATTTTTAATAATTGTTAATGTCATTTTGTTGCTTTCATCTTAATTGCTTTTTATATTTTTTTGCTGTTTATCTAGAGGTATGTTTAAATTGAGTTTATACTAATTCTAATGTATAAATGAATTTACATTGCATTGTAATGTACTTATTTCCGTGTCATACATTCCATTCTACACTTATTTTATTTTAATAATTTGTACTTGCATATTTTATTATCTGAGTTTTGTGTAAATATTTCGACTATACTAAGTGTGATTCTCGTTGTTGGCAGACCGAGCGGCGAATGTGTGCTACCAGGAGCTAGACGTGGCTGAGGACTTTCCTCTGGAGCTCCGGCAGTTTCTACCAAATGTCAAGTTCCGCGCAGATTCCGACAGGTGATGGCAACACCACGTTACACCGTGTGCCTTAGAAAGAAATTCACTGCGAAATTTGAAAGCACTTCTGCTTCGTGAAATTAATATGAAACTTTCACAGAATTTGTATTGAATCATCGTAAAATTGCGAATGTGTTTTCAGGCCGCTGCGTCTGGTGGTTCTGGTGTCGCTAGCACGGATCAAGTGTGGGGACGAGCTCTTCTCCAACTACTTCACTGTTATACAATAAAACATCTGCTCAGACACTTGTTGGCTTATTTAAAGCTGCACGTTGGCTGGAAGAGCTGTTGGGTTTCCTTTGGGTCTCCAGTTGCCATCAGTACAGACACTCACGCACCAGAGACCCACCTGAACATATCAAATAATAATAATAATTCAACCTTTATTGGTCCCTCATGGGGAAACTTTTTCTCTGCATTAAACAGTGAGTGATGATGTGTCCTGTGCTGTGATTGGCAGGCTACTAATCAAGGGGGTGTGTCCTGTCTTAAACCCAGATGCTGCGATAAAGCCTGTGTGACCCAGAAATAAAAAAGGTGTGCATTGTTGACGGTCCCGTATCTAATCTGTAATCCAGTGGCACGAGGACGCAGCAGTCCAGACCGTGATCATCTCTCCAGAACCTTTATTTCTGGACCAGTTTGTCAGTCGAGTGCAACATAAAACACAAAATCCTGTACAAACAACAGAAGGTCAGACCTGAAGCGTCTGATTGTCTCACCAGATCAGAAAACCATTCGACTCTGGAACATCTGGAAGAAAGAGGAAGGTCATTTCTTACTGTACACCCCCCCCCCACGGCCCCCCGGAACCACAGAAGCACATTAAAACTCCATGTTAAAGCCTTTTCTTCAGTTTAATACAAATATTTACTGCACCAACACGATTCTTCTGAAGGGACGCGATCTGTGGGACATCATCTCAAATCAATGCGCCGCAACCGGTGGGCGTGGACACGGGCGCGGTGCGTGAAGCGTAAGGCAACGTCCGTCTCCTCCGGAACTTGGGAAGGAGGCTGAAGTCCCAACGGTTGCTGTAATACTGTACATTCATCGAGTGACGTCAGTTCCGGAACAGACCCCGCCCCCACACGTCACACACCCGGAATAAATAAATAAATAATCCAATCTCTCAAAGTCCGTGAGAAGTGAAAGGCATTGGTGTGGAGCGGCAAACCAAGCGAAGGGGGTCGTATGTACATATCTACACATTATTGCCGTTTGAGGGTCAGCGCCTAATGACAGAGCCGGGAAGCCACGCCCCCTCTGTACGCACAATCTCAATAAATTATTTCACAGAAAACACGAGTCAGTTCACGAGCGCTGGAAGGTAAAAACCGACAGGAAGGAGCAGATCGGTGCCAACGCGGGACGTGAAGAGCGGCGAGAACTATACAGAGATCCTCCAGACATTCCGGGTTCTTGTGCTCTTAGACGGACACGCCTGTAAACACCAGTCCGGATGCAGTATCCCGACACTCGGACGCGGTTATGACACTTCAAGACTGGAAAATAAATGGCTGTATTAACTCTTGAGAAATCAAGATTAGCGCTGTACAATCAGACATCACTGATGTCATAGTAAAAACTAAATTAATCTGTACATATATACACGCATATTTATATATATTCATATATATAATAGAAAGAAAGAAAAAAAATTTGCAACCCTAATCCCAAAATTCCCAGCAAGCAGCTTTGTACAGTGCACCCTCCATAGCAGACGAGCCCGCAGTTACTCTGACTGCAGCGTGGGGGCGCTGATGTGCAGCGAGTGGGCGCTGATGAACCCACCTGCGCCGTCCGTCAAGCCGGGAAAGTCAGTCAGCGAAACCGCCATTTTGGCACTGGCGATGTGACGCGTGCGACTCTCAAAGTCCACGCCCACGCCGCGCTCGCTCAGGAAGGGCTCGGACAGGCCCATCTTCAGCCGCTTGGCGGGGGGGCGCTCGCAGTCCTCGCCCATCTGGCCCAGGTCGGAGTGGTAGAAGCCGGTGTCCAGCAGGTTGAGGCTGTCGGCGGCGTTGGCGAATCCCAGCGGCTCCTCGTGACGGTGCAGCGCGTCCAGCGGAGAGAAGCGGTACGAGTCCAGACAGGCCACGTCTGCCGGGCTACACACCGACGCCACCGTGCTGCTCAGAGCTGAAGAACAGGGAGACACGCTTAATGCCCCGCCCACACGACCCGCGCCACAGGCCTGATGATGTCACACCTGACAGGTCGCTCGCGGTGATGGAGTTCAGGATGTTGAGCTGCTGCTCGGCCGACGCCTCCAGCCTGCCGTTGGGACACACGGATGCCGACCCGTCCACCAGTCCGTCCGCCTCGTCTACCAGACGGTCCATCAGGTCCCTGCCACACACACACACACACACGGCTTTTACCAACACTTTCTTTTGCATGATGAAAATCTTTTTGCTTTCTCATGTGAAAGGTCACAGCACAGTCGACTCGGCTTCACTGGGCCGCCAGTTAAAGGAGACAGCCACTTTATTGGGACAAAAGCTAAAACTAAAACAAGTCACATCTCATAATGCAAATTAGGCTTCATAAAAAGGGGCGTGCCCCTCTTTTTTGTATGTACAGTAATCTCTCGCTACTTCGCGGTTCGACTATCGCTTATTCACTGCACCGCGGATTTTTTTTCTTTATTACGTTTATTCGCGGATTCTTTTTGTCCCGCTGTAATACGTCGGCCCAGCCACGGGTGTCTCGACAAAAATAAAAAGGCAGAGGATGGGAAGCTCAGCAAAACCTTTAATGGGCCGTGTTATTTCCCCTCCGGGCAACCCAGTGGAGAGCGTTACAAAACATTTAAATAAAACAAAAGCAAACCAAAGAGATGACCAAACAGCGTCAGAGCTACATGCTCGTCCTTTCGGTTTCGGTCTGACGTCACCCGTCAACGTCATCACGTCACTCGCGCCTCATATCCCCCCATTCAAACACTTTGAAAATCAATATCTCCGCAGGGACGACACGTGTGGCGGGGAGATGTTTGTTAACATTACTTTAATAATGAATACTACGGCAAAAAAGTGTTTATCTGAATAAGTGTTAAATAAACACGTAAATGTTGTGCCTCCACTTTGCAGATAGTCACCTATTGCGGTCGGGCTTGGAACGCATCTACCGCGATAAACGAGGGATTACTGTATACAGTATATTTATACACACACACACACACACATATATATATACTGATGTACAGAGTCAAATTAATAAATGTATAAAGAGACGAGTTGCCAATTGATGGATGTTTTGCTTTGCCTCTCTTCACGCCTTCTCATAAACTCATCAACATTGTAATTGAAACCAAATCTCATAAACATTGATATCCTCCGTTTGCCTGTTTAACTTGTTTTAGTTTGCAAACAATTTTGAAAATAATACATTTTATTTTGTATTTGTATATTTATATTATATTTTAAACCCTTTTTCCCACGTCTCCCAAAAAATTGTGTGAAGATGCTGAGAAGAGGATGAATTAAAACGAAACCTGTGTGTGCGTGTCTGTCAAAAACTCTGCTCAACATGAAGAACTTGCCATGTTGAAGAACAACATGAAGAACGTTCAATATTTTGAGAAACACATTAAAATCAATTTCTATAATTTCAAGGGAGAAAAGTGATTTGACAGGAGAAACGGAAGCCGCTGTATTGTGACTCACGTGACGCCTGGGTAACTGCTGCACTTCTTCTTGCCAAAGCGGTTCTGCTGCACGAAGAAGTCAAAGCGCTCGGACTTCTTCCACATGTAGTAAAAGGCCACACACTCCGCCACCGTCCTCGTGCTCACCTACACACACACACACAAACACGTCTTACCACTCAGAGACGGAGCTCAGGGCACCCGGAGTCAGACGAGACACTCACCTTGTGTTTCTGTATGAGGTGGAAGTTCTTGTCGTACAATAGAAGAGCGTGTTCAAAGTTTCGACACTCTTCTTCAGTCCACGGCAGCATCTCACCTGCACACACACACACACAGACACACACACAGCAAATCAACCTCTACTGATCGATGCCAAACATATCCCACAATTTCACAAAGGTTAATTAATTTAAGTGCAACTGAAAAGAACTATGATTTTTTTAACGAATCTTGTGTTTAGTTTCTTTACACCACACAACTATTAGATTATACCTTTTAAAATGGGTAAAATCAACTAAAATAATGACATTTCAAGATCACATTCACATCTACACATGAATCTCACTTATATCAAAATGATTACATGTGTATTGATGTGAAAATGAAAAAGAACTAATATATTAATATAAAACGTAAACTAACTCAAAAGGAAAAAAAAAACATTCATTGTTGCATTTAATCTTTAATTTAAACTTTGTCAGTGACCGCTCACCTTTAGAGGACTGATCGTCACGACGACACCGATGCAGAGCATCCTGAACGCTGTAGTTACACCTCACAAGCTCATACAACACCTGAGAGAAAGAGAGAGAAACTTGTTTCAGTTGAAATAAACAAAAAGACTCACTAATGTTGTCATTGTGTATTTGTATGTTGGTTGTTAGTTTTGAAATCTGAAATCAAACAAAACAGTTGAACAAAACAGGAAGATGATCATCACCTGTTCGTTGTCTCTGACGAGCGAAGGCGTGGCAGCACCGTCCATCTTTCCCTCTGCGTCCAGAAGGAAGCGCGTGACTTTAGCCTCGGACAGAACGTCCGGCCGCCACAGCAACTGATCCTCCTCCGCGTACACTGCGCCACACACACACACACACATTACGAGTTGGCTTTGATAGTCACACTGAAGTGTGTGTGGTTAATAATATATCATCTGAGATTCATCTGGAATGTTACCGACGTCGTCATAGAGCAGTTGAGTGACAAATGTGTGTGTGTGTGTGTGTGTGTGTGTGTGTGTGTGTGTGTTTTACTGTTGCACTCAAACAAACAATGTGCATTTAAACCAAATCTTAAACATTAAATACTCAAGTTGTTTTCACCATCAATATTTTTATTTGATTAAAATGGGAATAAAATTTTTTATTACAATTTATTACAAATTATAAAAATAAAAAAATACTTGTGATTGTTAGTGTGAGTAATCATTAAAAATTGTTTATTTTATTTGGCCTTCAAATAGAGGCTGTGATGGAAACACCTAATCTTATCATATACACCTTTTAGAATATAATATAAAACAATAGAACAGAAGGCCTTTATTGTCATTGTATCAGAGGGTTACATTGAAATAAGTATGACTACTCCGGCCGGAGGGCAGCATTTTGAATGTTATACATCACAACCAGCATCCAATCAGGAATGTAAAAAAACAAAGCAGGCACAAGCACGAGCAGATCGGTGGCCTTCAGTGAGAGTGTGAAGTTCTGCACTCACCTCGCTCTCGATCATCATAAGAGCTGAGAGCAGGAATCTCCGCCTGGTACTCTGAGCCCACCATGATCTCCTGAAGAAACACACACACACACACACTCAGACCACGGCTAATGCAGAGACGAAAAGAGAGTGAAAGTCAGGGAGAGAGAGTGGGAGTCAAGGATTGAGAAAGTGAGAGAGAAAGACGACATTGAAAAAGAGATAAAAAGAAAGAAACAGAATAAAGGTCAAGGAGAGAGGGTGGCGGGTGAGAGAACGAGGAGTAAAAGTCAGGGAGACAGACAGAAAGAGCAAGAGAAAATCATAAAGAAACCGAGTGAAAGTGCCTGACACAGAGAAAGTCACTCTCCCGTGACAGAGAACAATCAAAAGAGAACAGAATGAGTGGAAAAAAGAGAAATGAATGAAAGAGACAGGTTTTAAAATAAGAGTGAAAGGGAGAGAAAGAGTGAAAGAATTGGAGAGAGGGAGAAGCCAGAGAACGAAGTCAGAAATAGAGAAAGAGGTCAGAAAGACAGAGAGAGATAGGAATTCAGAAAGAGAGATAAAAGTCAGAAAGAGAGAGATAAGTCAGAGAGCTCCAGACGTGCCGGAAGCTTTTCACTCACCTTGCGTGTGTCTTCTGGACTCAGACCCTCGTCTTCACCCTCAGACTCCTTGTCTCCATCATAAACAATGTTGGCTGAAAACAGACAAGAGACTTGAGTTGTATGTGAGACGGAACTCAAGGTGGGCGTGGCAGAAGTGGCTCGTACAGCGCAGCGTTCGCGGGAAGAAGTCGTTGGTCTCGTGTGACGTGACGGACGGCGTGAGATCGTCGGCAGAAGAGTGCGTCTCCTCATCATCTCCAGACAGAAGGTCTTTAGCAATTTCCTCCTGTGGAGCGACACGACAGGATGTGATGTCAAGTCGGTTCGGTTTACTTTCGTTTCAAGTCGCATTGGTCCATATAAAGCACATTTCTGAAGATCATGGACTAGCTCTTAGTACCAGATCTCAGCTCTGATGTTTTGGTGAAGTGATCTGCTGAAAACATACAGTGCGTGTTTTCAATGTGTGTGTGTGTTGTAAATGTATGACTGTGTGCAAGTGCTTTCTCATTTTGTTTGTTTTCAGCATGTGACAGCTTGAATAAACAAGCGCAAATTTGTGTTGCTGTTTTGTGTAGAGATGCGTGTGTTTGACATGCGTGACTGTATATGACAGTGTGTTTTGAGTGTGAGAATGAATTGAAAGTCCTTTATTCGTCCCCACAAGGGGGAAATTACAATTTTACAGTACAATTTTAAAGTGTGTATTCTGTGTGTGCGTTAAGTGCTTTTGAAAGAATGACTGTGTGCGTGATTGTTTTGAGTGTGTGCGTGTGTGAACGCGTTACTGTCGTGTTCCTGTGTGTGTGTGTGTGTATGTGTGTAAAAGTATAGAGCCGTGCTCAATATTAAATAACTCGAGCTGGGAGCACAGAAAACTTGTCCAGTGTGTCACTATCGTTGGTTGTGTGTGTGTATGTATGTTTGAGCTAGTGTGTGTGACTCACTTTATCCAGCGTCATGTCTGGAAGCTCGTCCGCCAGCTCCACGGAAGAACTGTCTGCGCTGGAGCCGCCCGCTGAGCTGTCGTCGCCCTCATACCTGTACAGCGCCAGCAGCTCCTCCAGAGGCATGTTCCCCTCCTGCACACACAACATGCTAAAGCTCATCAAACAAGTTGAAATATTATTTTTTTTAAAGAATAAAGCTGCTTTGGCTTTCAGTTTGTAGAGATTGGAAACTCCACTTTGCTGTGTGTGCAAAGCGTCTGGTCCCAACAGAGTTTATAATCTAGATCAACAGTGGACCAAAATAATTTGTATACAAGACAATGGAGTTGAGCCGGACCAAAAGACTGACATGAATCTTGCAAAATATTCATGTAGTAAGAAAAAGCACAACATCACATAAATGTAATCGGTGTATGGAAAAAATGAACATAAAATATATAAATAAAACCAATGTAGTTTTACTTTGTGTTTTTTCTAAATTAAAAAAAATGTACTTATTGTAAATGTTATATAAAATAAAAAACAATTTAAGTGAACCAAAGAGGCGTGTGTGGTCTGGGGCCTGACATTGACCTTAAAGCTGCCATGTGTGTACAGACAGACTCAAACCTTCTCTAGATCAGCGATCTCCGAGCTGCCGCTGGACTCTTCGTCCCTCAGCTCCTCTTCCTCCAACGTCCGCTCGTCATCGTAATCATGCACCAGCATGTCTGCTGTCGGGTCGAAGTCGTGATCCTCCGACGACAATGAGCCGACTGAAAAATCAACACAGTCCCAGTCAACACAAACACCAGCACTGAAGGTTCCAGTCTGGACATGGATAACTCACCTGGGCTTGTACTTCCCAAGGAAGACTGGGAGAAGAAAGAAGGAAAAAAAAAACGGACGTTAAAAAAATTATAAGCATGATGTTCACAGCAGAAAACTAGCACATTACTTATTTTTTAAGAGAATGAATTAGAATTACGCTGTTTTAGAATAAAGTTACTGATAGTAACCTTTCAATCAATGTAAACTAAAATCACATCCATAAGATGTCACCGGTTTTTTAAAAACAAAACCAATTTCCCCGCTGTGGGACTAATAAAGGATTTTTCAATTCAATTCAATTCAATTGACAAAAATTGAACATTTAAAGAATTTACACAAATTTTACATTTCAATTTATCTATTTAAAGACTTTGTTTTTCGGGTTCTTAAAAAAAAAAAACTCAACGGTCTATGAAGATGTAATACAAAATCCAACAAGGGAGAAGGAATAAACTAAAAACATTATTAAAAAAACATATACGTTCGAATAAAACTGCGTTTCTACAATTCCGTATTGAACCGAATGTTTTTAATCGGTTCGTGTCGCCACTTCACAGCATCTTTCCGCCGGTGCTGCAGTAACAGAAAAACATCTCCCGCTCTCTCAGAAGAGCAAAAAAAAAAAAACATCCTGACAACAACAAAAAAAAAACAAGACGGAAAAACGAGAGAAATAAAAACTTGAGATACGCAGAACCTCATCCAGTCGAAATCATCACCGCTATCCGCTACAACTGACGCCAAACACGGACGCTCGACGATTACGGAGGCCCCTCAACGATTCTCTCGTGTTTTTAAACGAAAGAAAAACTCCAATCGCGACTAAACCGGTCTTTATTTAAAGATTGGACATCACAGAATAATTTTAGACCCACAAAAGCCAAAATATCGCGCCGTGCGACGAGCATTTAACGACCAAATTCAGCCGCCTTCCTCCTATTTTTCAACTCACCTCCGCCATCTTGGTACCTCTTGGATACTAAACTGGTCTAGGACGGAGCCCGGATTGAGGCGGCAAACCAATAGGCTGAATCCATTCCCGTTGTTGTGATGTGATTGGATGACGCGTTTAAAGTGCCAGAGACATGATTGGACGTTAGGCGAGCTATCTGACGTCACCGTACTTCAAAGGGCGTTATTACCTGAGAATTAATATATGCAAAGTATAGGATGCGTTCGCTTTTAATTACACGGTTAGTTCTTCTGAGGGACAATATTATGACGTGAGAGTACAACAATAGTAGGTAGGTAGGTACATTTTCAAAGTAGAAGTTTAAAATTATTACCTTGTGATAAAAAATTGTTTCATTAAAACAAGAACGAATGAACGTTTCTTTTTATATTGCTAAGTAAACGTTTTAGTTTTAAAATTCTATAATTTAAAGTTTAAAAACACAGTATGTTGTTCTTTGAAAGTTTGTATTGTAAATTCCACAGAAGCGCAGACGGTGGCGCTAAAGTTTAAATTTAAACCATCAATGTAATCACCTGTTTGAAACACTGGCATGAAATCACTGGGATTGTGACGTCATGCAACTCCCACGTTCAATTGTGGTGTGTGTGTGTGTGTGTGTGTGGGTGTGTGCGTGTGTGTGTGTGTGTGTGAGTACAATATAGAGCAAATATAAAATGTTATACAGAATGTGGTAAGAGGAAAGAAGACGTGGAGAAAGAGAGAGTGAGAGAAAGAGAGAGAGGGAGAGAGAGAGAGAGAGAGAGAGAGAGAGAGAGAGAGAGAGAGAGAGAGAGAGAGAGAGAGAGAGAGAAAGAGAGAGAGATAAATAGGAGGGGAGAGAAAGATAGAGGGGTGGGGGGAGAAAGAGAAAGTGAGAGAGGGGTGGAGCATAGTAAGAGAGAGAGACAGAGAAAGAGATAATAAGAAAGAGAGAGAGGTCAATGGTGGGATGGTTTACAGTAGATTCTGCGGCTGATCTGAGGTGAAACTCAGTGTCAGCGCCAGTACATGAGGCGGGACAGGTGAACACACACACAGCAGAACGAGAAGGATGAGTTTTCATTAGTCACGAGAGTTCTGACAGGATGCAGCCACGTGCAAGAAGAAGTACAGAATAAAAACGATTTTTCATGTGGCCTTCATCTTCTTCTTCAACTGAATGCTGACACTGCAGTAATGGAGATTGAATCAATGGTGGCAAACTGCGCGCTTATAAAAGCTCGAGAAGGTAGGAATATTTCACCCAGCTTTTCGTGTGTAAGCATGTTTTAAAAAACAACATGAAAATAAGCTAAAACAGGGACAAATAAAGTGAAATTGAGTCAGTTGCTACTTTTATATATAGCAACGCTTTTAAAATGCTGTTTTGTATACTGAGAAAAAAATGGATTAATTTGCTTTTAAATTTGTTGCTTACACACACACACACACACACACACACACACACACACACACACACACATATATACACGTATATATACAGTATACTTTTACTAAAATGTGTGTGTATAGTGTGTAAATCATATACTAAAATACAGTAAGGGACTGACACATCAATACACTTTGATTTTTCTTGATTCAGTTTTATTTGAGAAATGTATGGTACTATTTTATTCTACATATGATGGCATTTACAGATCAATCTTTTAAAAAGATAGTTACGTTCATGCTGCAAGTGTTGGATATTTTGCGTCTCGGTGGTTGCAACAAAACAGCACATTCAACATATTTCCAGTCGTCCCGCACCTTTAACGTGAAAACACTCGCAGCTCAACCATAAGCTGATGCACAATAACTCTGACGTTACGCGGGTCTTGCATCGAAAACCAGTTCCACTGCTTCAGTCACTCATCGGCTTCTAAAAATATACCTGTAGGATCTGAGTGGAGTCAGTTAGACGGACAGACAGACAGACAGACAGACAGAGAGTGACTCATTCAAACAGAGACAGGCAGAGAGTGACTCATAAAGACAGACAAAATTTCAGGGAGACGCATTCAGATAGACAGACAGACAGACAGACAGACGGTCAGTCGGTCAGAGAGTGACTCATAAAGACAGACAAAATTTCAGGGAGACGCATTCAGATAGACAGACAGACAGACGGTCAGTCGGTCAGAGAGTGACTCATTCAGACAGACAGACAGGCAAGTCACTCGGTCAGTCAGACAATCACTCTGTCAGACAGTCACAGAGTCCGTCAGTCAGTCAGACAGACAGACAGACAGTCACAGAGTGGGTAAGTCAGTCAGACACACAGACCGACAGACAGGCAGAGAGAGATGCTCAGTCAGTCCCACAGACACTCACAGAGTTGCTCAATCTTTCAGACAGACTCACTCACAGACAAGAAAGCAAGTCAGACACTCACATAGTTAGTCAGTCAGACAGACAGACAGACAGACAGACAGACAGACATACAGACTCACAGACAAGAGAGCAAGTCAGACATTCACGTAGTTAGTCAGTCAGACAAACAGACAGACAGTCAGAGAGTAAGTCAGTCAGACAGACAGACAGACAGACAGACTCACAGACAAGACAGCAAGTCAGACCCTCACGTAGTTAGTCAGTCAGACAGACAGACAGACAGACAGACAGACAGACAGACAGACTCACAGACAAGACAGCAAGTCAGACCCTCACGTAGTTAGTCAGTCAGACAGACAGACAGACAGACAGACAGACAGAAAGATGGTCACTCAAACAGATAGACAGACAGAGAGTTATACATGAGTCAGTCGTCAGACAGACACACAAACAAACAGACACGGTTAGTCCATTTGTTGGTCAGACAGTCAGTAGTCAGTCAGATCGTTAACATAAAGGCTTTGTTGGTCCGTGGTGGTTTATAATTAGCCGGTGTAAGTCACTCAAACACGTGGCTCCTGTGGTGGGTGTTGTTGGTGGTGGATACAGGTGTGTCCTCTCGTACCTGATATCTGGCATCCCAAAACCTCGCTCTTACGACTATTTTTAGCTCGTGCTCATAGCATAACATACCGTGGATTCTTTCACTTCTGCAGAAGATACTCAAAAACACTCACGGGTTTCTGCTGTTCTGTTCAGGTAAAATCTGACAAACCCGGAATCAAACCTGATATTGATCACGTCACGAAGGAGGTCTCACCTTATTTAAATTATTGTATATAAAATTTGGGGAATACATACAAAAGTGCGTTCAAATTTTATACATACTGCAAAAAAGGGCTATGAGAATTGTACTTAAACTTGGGTTCTGTGACCATACACAATAGTTATTTCAAAAATGTCACATTTTAAAGTTACAAGATCTATGGGAATTTAAAATTGCAGCATTCATATTCACGGTTAAAAGCAAATTGTTACCAGAGGGAATACAAAGGCTGTTTCACGACAAAGATTGGGATTATATCTTAAGAGGCAAGTTAAACCTGAAAATACATTACACATGCACCACTAAAAAGTGCTTTTGTTTGTCTAGAAACGGAATAAAATTGAAAAAGAGATAAAGCAATGTACTAACCTAAAACATTTCAAATATAAATATAAAATGGACATTCATTCAAATTATATTGATAAAGCGGAATTATTATAGAAACATTTTATATATAGGAAGATTAAAATGTAGGTGTTAAAGTTGAATATAAAAGGGGGTGGGACTAGACAAGTTGTACTTCTTTCTACTATTGTATTATTGTTGTTGTTGTTGTTGTTGTTGTTGTTGTTGTTGTTATGTTATAGTTTTATGTTGTTATGATTTGGTATGTATACATGTTTGAAATAATAAATAAAAATAAAGAGGTCCAAACCTTCAACAAGGGCTTGGTGATATTAGTCGAAATTATTCACATTCTACAGTATCAATATTGTTTCAGGGGGTTCCAGCGAACAATAAAAGAGATTGATTGTCACTGTATCGCTGTATATTCTAGCTTGATAATGATTTCAAAAGATCAGCAGCAAGCATAAAGAACAAGAAAAATTTGCCATGTCCATTATTTTTATTACAATAGGTGAGGTTGACCTAAATGCACCTTTACAGAAAATACATTTAAGCAAAAATAGATGAATGGATAGACAGGGATTCAGAGTTTAAATACACCCAGGTTTTTTCCCCACCGTCCCCCAGCAGCATGTATTTATCCCCCAGCAGCATAGTAGAGTGTTGACGCACATGTTTAACCAGCAGCAAATATCATCCATTTATTAAATAAATAATTCTCGCCGTTCACTGAGCAAAAAAGGCAGATCTGTAGATTCAAATTCGCATTTTTTTTACTCTGTCTTGTAAATTGCCTTTAAGTTTGAGCTCAATATAACACATAGTTTCATCACTCTATCATATTTCCTTTCGCCATTTCCTAGTTTCTATATGTGTCAACTTTAACCTTTTGTATTACACATAGAAACATAAGGACATTTGTCCTTTCAGGAAATGTGCTTAGAGTTATAATAGAACCTAGAATTTCTGACTAGTGTGACATACCTTCTTTCTTCAGAAATTGCATCATCTTAGGTAAAACCTGGTTTTAACGTGGACTTGAACTGATGAAATACGACTGTACACAGAACATTCCAGAGTTTAGTAATATGCAAATGTTTAAGATTCCAGGTATTAATAAGTTGGCCAGTGTTTTGTGTCCGCTGTGATTGTGATGCCCATAATAAAAACTCGAATGTAATCCTTGGACTAAAGTTCTGATGAAGAATCAGTTCTTGATAAAATCAGAATTAGAAAAATGTACAATAAATTAAAAGCGAATACGCATCTTTATATGAAACAATCACACATGATTGACATTAAAAGTAGAAAACATTTATCGATTCTAGTTTTACAAAACAGTAAATGTTGACAGTAAAGCCAGTGTTCTTTTTGCATTAGTCACAGAAACGGTATGGCATGTGTTTCTGTGTGACTAAAATGTAAAGTAAAGGAGTTTTGCAATATGAAAACAAGAAGTCGTATTAAAACTGTTCTCGGTAGTTAACCATCCAGAAAAGTTACACACACAAACCCGGAGCAGTGGGCAGCCTTAAGCCGTGGTGTCGCGGGTCAGTGTCTGGCTCTAGGACACTCGGTTGTAGCACCCACCGGTTAATATGAGAAACTGTGTACATCCTTCAGCAAATTGTAAACTCTTCATAAAACTTCTGAAAATATCAGGCTAAAACAGAACATGCAGATTTTTTGCTAGGTGACCGGAAGTCAAAACAGCCGGCCAGTTCCAGAACTGGCCAGACTTTAGGCTTTTCTTATAATGATAGGCACAGGTTCCAAAATTAGCTTCCTTCTTATTGTTACGAACTGTAAAATTCTCTTTCTTATGTGATGCAGTTGGGAATAATGGCAACCGGAAAGGAAGAAGCCGCAAATGGAAGGAATTTCTACAATTTCCACACATAAACGATAAACGATCAATATAATTCAAATTATATTGATAAAGCGGAATTATTATAGAAACATTTTATATATAGGAAGATTAAAATGTAGGTGTTAAAGTTGAATATAAAAGGGGGTGGGACTAGACAAGTTGTACTTCTTTCTACTATTGTATTATTGTTGTTGTTGTTGTTGTTGTTGTTGTTGTTGTTGTTATGTTATAGTTTTATGTTGTTATGATTTGGTATGTATACATGTTTGAAATAATAAATAAAAATAAAGAGGTCCAAACCTTCAACAAGGGCTTGGTGATATTAGTCGAAATTATTCACATTCTACAGTATCAATATTGTTTCAGGGGGTTCCAGCGAACAATAAAAGAGATTGATTGTCACGCTGTATATTCTAGCTTGATAATGAAAATCTTATGTGATGCAGTTGGGAATAATGGCAACCGGAAAGGAAGAAGCCGCAAATGGAAGGAATTTCTACAATTTCCACACATAAACGATTGCACCCAGCTGGAGAGAAACATGGGTGAGGTTAATCTAATGCTGCACGGTACTAAGCTTCAGAACTAATGTGGAGTTACTGTTTGTGTGTTCAGAACGAGAGTATTACAGTCTGTGCGTGAAGCAGCCCATCGGGAAACAACTCTTCCGCCTCTTCTGTGCCACTCAGACTGACCTGCACAGCTGCATCAATCTCTTGGATTCAATGGTTCCATCTTGTTTTTCATATACCGTATATTTGCTTTTAGTGGCCTTTCTCTTTTAGACGCCTGTCTCCAATAAAAGCCTGGCGTGAACGCATCGCGAGCAATTAAATGCAGATATTAAAGCAGATGTTATTCTATAGAATATTTTATATTATATTATTATATACGTATATATAATATAATATAATATAATATAATATAATATAATATAATATAATATAATATAATATAATATAATATAAACAGTATTGTACAGAATTTTATATTATTGAATTTAAACAATATTCAATGCTATAAATTCAGTTTTATGGATATGACCCTGTCTCCATTAGACGCAGGTCTCAATTAAATGCCTGGCAGGTCTGAATAATCTTTTGAATAAACGCCCCGGCAAGTATTGGAAGATATACTGTATGGTTCTGTACCTTTTGCTTTCCTTTGCCCATGTTGTTGAAGTGGACGAGAAAATTGTTACCTTTTCAAGTTATTTGAGATTTCTGAACTGACTATGGACTTTTCCAACCCCCAGGATGAGTACGAGGTCACGCCTGACGAGAAGAGAAAGGACTTTGGCAAACAGTTGGTCACCAAGTGTCTCTCCTCAAAGGTAAATCTGCTGAAGTAGTAAAATAATCCAGAATTGATATGTGTTTGAATGCTCATATGTGGGCTCAGTTTGTCCTCAGCCAGAGTGAAGAGTTAGAAGGGCAACTGGAGACCTGTAGACACATGCTGGAAACCAGCGCCTCAGTGGAGATCTTCAGCCACTGCCAAAGGTCCGAACTATGAGGGTGACCCCATCCGTTTCCCGTCGCTCACTAGTTTGTGTTGTGACAGGTCCCTGCACGAGTATCTGAGCGGAGCTCCGTTCTCTGAATATCAGAACAGCATCTACTTTGACCGGTTCCTGCAGTGGAAGATGGTGGAGAAGTAAGTCCTCTGTCACTGCAGACTTTCTCATACAATACTATCACTCTTCTCACAAGGAGAACTGGCAGTACTTTAATTCTGTCAAGATCTAGCTTGCTCTTCTGGTCATAGCCCATAGTCTGGACACAGATGAACAATGGACATTTTTCTTCTTTAAAGACTAATTCCGCATAGCAACTTTGCATTTATCTTGAACTAAGAAAAGCGCTACATAAATTAACTTGAACTTGAACTCCAATGCCCGGGTCTCCTGGTTTTCATGTGTTCAGACGCCCGGTCACCAGAGACACGTTTCGAGAGTACCGCATTCTGGGTAAAGGAGGTTTTGGAGAGGTGAGATAAGTATCACTTCTTCATATACGGTCTACAAGGAGGATTCAGAGGTGATGCGTCTTTCTGTAGGTGTGTGCGTGTCAATCCCGAGCTTCAGGGAAGATGTACGCCTGCAAGAAGCTGGAGAAGAAGAGGATCAAGAAGCAGAAAGGTGAAGGGATGGCACTGAACGAGAAGCAGATTCTGGAGAGAGTCAACAGCAGATTTGTGGTGAGAAAACTTGCATTTTTATAATCACAGCTCGTGATGATCATTGAGCTAAAATACTATGGGTTTTGTTTGATTCAGGTAAAGTTATTAAAGAAATATCAGAAACAATAGAAGAAATATCAGAATGAAAAGTTCCTATGTGTTATGAAAACAAATGGTTGCAAATGTTTAAATGATAATGAAAAAAAACAATGAAAACATTTTATTTATACAGCAATACTTAGGTAAAATGAAAATTATATTCAATCAATATTTGCATTTTGTGTCACATTATTAGTAAATATTGTGTGTAATAAAAATACTTAACTTTGTACGATACAAGTAAAATTATGAAGTCCCAAATCATCCTAAAGAATAAGCATTTTTATGAACAAATAAGACACCATGAGGCTGAAAAAAAGAGTCGGAAGTTTCCCCGTTTTTGACAAATCTGGGATGAAATCTGCAAGTAAATCACATCAAGTAAGCAAGTAAATCACAGTAAATTTTGCGTCAAACCAAGAAATCCACTGAGCCGTCTTGATTTGTGATGGCGTTGTGTGATGTTGTAGGTCAGTCTGGCGTACGCGTACGAGACGAAGGAGGCTCTGTGTCTGGTGCTGACGCTGATGAACGGTGGAGACCTGAGGTTCCACATCTACCACATGGGCTCTGAGGGCCTGAGTCACGAGAGAGTGCAGTTCTACGCCGCCGAGGTGTTGTGTGGACTCGACCACCTCCACCAGAAGTCCATCCTCTACAGGTAACACCTCGTCCGAGTGTGTGTTATGGCTCTAGTGAAAGCCTGATTAAATCTGTGATTAATGTTCTTCTGTTTCTTCCAGGGATTTGAAGCCGGAGAACATTCTGCTCGGGGATGACGGTACGTGTGTATATTTCTGAAGCTCGGGCTTGAAAAAAAACTGAACTTACTTGTTTGGCGAGTCGTGTCAAATTTCTCTTCACTTTCTATTTTTGTCCTAATGAAATGTGGATCAGCACGAGGAAACGGAGAGACAATGAAAGTTCACGTTCCTCCAGCTCAGATGGGTCACAGGAGCAAGGCTTGTGAAGGCCGAGGGGGCAGTTATTCTCTCACACACTGCAAAATCTTCATGTGTCTGTCTTGCTCGCGGAATTAACAATACAGACGCAATCAGCAATAATCTATAGTCAGAAATGTACAACCTCAAATTGAAAATGAAACTAATTTTATACAACATGTTTGTTGTGACGTCGCTCGTGGTTTACTTGTTGGAAAGTAGCCAAAAATTTACTGCCAACTGTTTTTTTTAATATATGGACAAAATAAAAGTCCCTTGTGGTGCACAGTGAAGGACTCGACTGTATCGCTGCTCACTTCCGACTAGGTTTTATATTCAGAACAGCAGGAAACGGTTGACTATAGGTGTTTTTGTTATTTACATTTCTTTTTAAAGAATTCGCGGTCATTCCGGTTTCTGTGTTTGTTTTACATGTACATTATTTTACAGTAAAATTGACCTTGAGAAAAATAAACTTGAGCTAATTTTCCCAAAAAGTCATTAATCATGGACTTAAACGAGATTTAAAGTGCCTTCTACATACATGATGAATATAACGGCTTGTGAAAAACATTAAATTGCAACGTGTAAAAATCATATTTGAAATCACATCAATCAAATTCCAGATCCAGCTCTGCTCATATTTGCTTGACATTCTAATCATGCTGAATGAAGCGCTTGCAGAATCCAGATCTAGTGAACAGGTCCGTCCGTTACAAACTGGTTTAACACATCTGGACTTGATCATGCCTCAAAACCTAGTGTGCCTGAATCTTCTGAGGATTAAAACCTAATAAATCATTCCGACGTGACAGGCTCATTCAAATCTAACAGGAATTTCAAACGCCAACAGGAAATTAATTTGGTCTTGAAGCGCCATCGTGAGAGCACAACTTTACATTTTTCAAATTCTAATGTATTATTTGCATTAAAACTTTTTTTCAGAAACTCAGCACAATTTAAATATGAAAAAAATAAAATCACTTTCCTTTTTCCTGCTCAGCCAGTGACGTCAACTTGATTCTTTCTGTCTCAGGTCACATTCGGATATCTGATCTGGGACTCGCCGTGATCTTGCCAGCAGGAGGACAGGTGAAAGGCCGAGTTGGCACCATTGGATATATGGGTACGACAAAAGCAAGTCAAATGTTCTCTGGTTTCTGCTGGTCAAATGCTCATCCGTTATAATCCAGTGGAAACTGAATTAACTTGTAACTATCAATGTAACAATTATTCACTGTTTATCTGTTCCGAAGAGCTTTTGTAACAACAAAAATGTAACAATGTAACAAAGCGTGACCTTTATGATAACAAATGATTTTGCATGAAAATACTGTCCTTGGATCAGGCAGCGACACGGCGAGCATGAAACAAAAACAGGACAGAGTAGTTGAAGTTAGGTAACAACTATTCATTAACAAAATATAATTAATATCCCGTTTCAAATGTATACACTTTTTTGTGTAGTTTGCATGGGTTTCCTCTAGGTCTCCAGTTTTCCCCAGTGTCCAAAACCAAGTAATTTCGGATTGGTGAAATGAATCCCAAGTGTGAATACGTGTGAATGTGTGTGTCTGTGTGTCCTGCTCTGTGATTGGTCAGCCACCAGTTCAGGGTGTGTCCAACCTCAGGGCCAGAGATGCTGAGATCCAGCTCCCCGTGACCCAGAGATCAAAGTGGTACAAAAACATAACGAGGATATAGTGTGATTGAAATGACAATTAGACCAACATTATACCATCATAATATAGAACTAATTACAATTAGTCCAGTTGCCGAAACAAGAGAAATGAAAAAAAAAAAAAACTCTCTCTCCAATATTGATACTATTAGCGAAACATCTGCAATGGTTTTCCAAAACCACTTTCAAAATGTTCGGGTTGAGGTTTTTGACACATTGAAATTATATGCAAGAAAGCGATTTCCTACTTCACGATCAATTTCAGTTCTTCCGTGAAATAATAATGTCGGACTTATGTAACTCCTTCAGGGGACTGATCTGGCTCGCGGGCTGCAGGTTATTAATTAATTATTTAGAATGTGTAAAACCTTGGAGAAAGTTGTATCTGGAAGTTCAAATAAAGGGGTTTGTTTCTTCTGGTTTCCAGCTCCAGAAGTGTTCTCTCACAAACACTATGACTTCAGCGCCGACTGGTGGGGTCTCGGGTGTCTCATCTACGAGATGACGGCTGGAAGCCCTCCGTTCCGCCAACACAAGGAGCGTGTTTCTCGTCAGGACATAGAGAGGAGGATAAAGGAGACGAGCGAGCAGTACGGGAAGAAGTTTGATAGGGACACGACGGCCATCTGCAAAAGTGTTAGTGAAAAGCAAAACTATATTGTTATTCAACCCAGAGTGCGACAGAACAAGGAAGAAAGAGAGACATAAAGAGAGACAGACCGTTCAACAAAACAAAAGAAAGAAACAGACGGACAGAAAGAGAGACAGACAGTGCAACTGAAGGAGAGAAAGAAAGACAAAGTTAGCGAATGACATAAAAAGAGACATTGAGACAGAATAAAAGTGAAAGACAAAAACAGAGATCAGACGGTGTGACAAAAAAAAAGAGATAAAAAGATAAGAGAAAGAGAGAGACAGGGTGACAGAAAGAAAAAGACAGGCAGAGAATAAGAGACAGAGGTACTAAGACAAAGACAAAAGAGACTAAAGTGACAACAAATAAAAGAAATGACAAAGAGAGACAGAAAATGAAAAAATCGACAAGGTGGAAAAAAAAAAACCGAGGGATAGAAACAAAGGTCAAGAAAAAACAGGGTGAGGCAAGAAAAAGAGAGAATAAAGAAAGAGAGACTGTGAAAGAGACGCAAAGAGAAAGACAAAGAAGTATAGAAAGAGGGACAAATAAACACAGGGACAGAGAGCGAAGGGAGTGAAAGAAAGCAAGTTTTTTTATTTGATTTAATCTATTGGAATTATCACATTTGTAATCTACAAATTAACCGTTAAACCAAAACTGACTCCGCGTCTCATCTGTAAGTCTCATCGTCAGCTCGAAATTCTGCAGGTCCGGTCTCAAAATCAAATGTTTTTTAATGCAGCTACTGGCCAAAAACCCAGAGGAACGACTGGGCAGCAGACCTGGGCACAAGGTGGATGTGGTGAAAGGTCATCCCTTCTTCAAGGAGGTCAACTTCACCATGCTGGAGGCGGGGATGGTGTCGCCGGCCTTCATTCCGGACGTGAGTGTCACAATCCGGCCGCTGGAGTCGGGTACGGGCTGTAATGACATCAGCTTGTGTCCCGCGCAGCCGCGAGCCGTGTACTGTGCTGACGTGGTGGACATCGATCAGTTCTCCACCGTCAAAGGCGTCAATCTCGAGGAGGCCGATTCAGATTTCTACACCAAGTTTAACACGGGCTGTGTGACGGTCCCCTGGCAACAAGAGGTGCTTACATACATGCCTTAGAACTTTGTGTTGTGTGTGTGTGTGTGTGTGTGTATGCCCACATTAGAACCCAAATTTGAAAGATCCCCAGATCTGTTTTTGTGGATTTTCAACCTAGATTGCCCCAGTTCCACCAAAAAAGCGTCACACAAGCCATAAGATCCTCTTCATAACTGTCAATTTCACTCTGTCTTCTCTCACAGCTTTGGTTTTAGAACCTCTCTTAAAATTCCCTACGGACTCTTAAATAGAAAGGGACAGATAGTGTGACGATGAAGGTGTTCTGATTCTGAATGTGATTAAGCGCTTGCTAAACTCCTCCCCCACTTCCTGGTCAAGGAATCACATTCTTACCAGTCAGTCAGAGCAAGGGTCGACCGCACACGAGACTTGTGCCAAAACTTAAAGCAAAACATGTTTGAAAACAAAAAGAGAAAAAAAGGCAAACTAAATAGTACAACTAAAAAACAATGTGAAGATTGCAATTGAGAAATGAAAACAAACCAAAAATGTGATGCATTTAAATTAGTTTTTCTATGATACTACATTTGATGTTCTTGGCACTAATCTGATTTTATACAGCTGCAGTATTTCATCCTTTTAAACAATGTGGGAGAATTTACAGCATATATACAATTTTTTGAAAATAAATGTAAAATTAAATATACAATTAAATAATTCATATACAGTATATATAATATATACAAGTGTATGTTTAGTGCACAGTAGCCTTCTGTTTAACTCAAAACTACACCTGCAATGTACACAGTTAACTGGGAGGTTAAGCTTTACGCACTTAAGCTTGGCCACGCCCCATTAAAAAAAAAAATCACAAGCATCTCTTCACGTCTCAATTCTGCAAAATCATCTGGAAGTTAAACAAAGAGTTCCATACAGGTAAATAATGCTCGTACAATCACGGTCTGACTAATTTTGGAAAATTGTGATCCAAGATCCAACCGATCTCCCATGTTTACTGGGATTGAATCACTGGAATCATTTCCAAACCAGAGTAAGCGCCACAATTGTCCAGATCTGCGCACCATCCAACGCAAGAACACTGAAACTAGCGTGTTAAAAGACATCTTTATCTAAAACTTGAACCCAGACTTTAGGGAAAAAGATGTCTTGGAATTTTTTGACTTTTGGTAATGTAATTGTGAGAGTTGAAATCCTAACCACTGGCGATGTTTGGTGTCAGATGATTGAGACGGAGTGTTTCAAGGACCTGAACGTCTTTGGGCCAGGAGGAACCAGGTCTCCGGATCTGGACCGCAGCGTCATGATCCCACCCAGCAGCTCAGAAACCCAGATGAACAGCCGCAGTCCGGACTATCCTCACCGGCGACTGCTGCACAGGATCTTCAAGCGGCGTGTAAGAAATCCTTCCCAACCACATTCCATCCTGTTTAGACAGACTAATTCTATATTTATATATTTAACTTTGATATTTATAGTGACGCCAGAAATAGCCCTGACTTTTTAAGTGCTGCCGGCAAAGCTTTTTAGAATCCGCTGATGGCCTTTTTTATTCTCAAGGCAGGTTCTCCAGCTCATGGAGGCGTCAGTGTTTCAGATTCATTCAAGCAGACAGTCCTCCAGATCATTTCAATGTCTTGTCGCGTTTCAGGTTTGGGGAGATTCTTGCGGAGATTACGTGCTCAAAATATGCACGCATGGGTTTCCTTCAGGTTTATGGTTCCCCACAGTTAAAACAAATGTTCAACAAAACTGAAAAATTTACCCTAGGTGTGAGTAGAAGTGCCAATGTATGCGCGTACTCTTCAGTGATTGATTGGCCAACAATCCAGAAGGTGTGTCCTGGATTCAGGCCCAGAGCTGCTGGGATTGGCTCCAGAACGCCAATGACACAGAAATGGAAAGAGAAGCAGACACTGATGGAATCGTCACTGATGGTGGTCCTCGGAAAAGTGGACGCGAGTACGTTGTCACATAAACGTATTAAACCTTAAACCCTTTAAAGCGGTTTGTATCACTGGTGGTACGACAAGTTCATTGTCAGTTTACAGGTACATGATTTAATTCTCCAACCCCTAATTGGAGAAATCTATAGGGATCAAGCCAGTTAAATGAACACACATACGTACACACAGGAGCAGTGGGCAGTCTTAAGCCTTGGTATATGGCAGGGGTGGCCAACCCGTGGGTCTTGAGCCTCATGCGGCTCTTCAGGAGCTTTCACATGACATGAGTCAAATATGCACACAATGTTAACTGTGGAAAAATAACTAATATTATCATGTTGGTGTTGTTATTATCATTTAATCTGGCTGAGGTCTGTATGTGCGTGTGTTTGCGTGCGTGCACACAAGATTAAGGAATGGAATGATGTTTATGTGGGACCATGTGTGTATAATGTGGCTCTTAGTTTCTCACTGGTTGGCCACCCCTGGTATATGGGAAGATCAGTTGGACACTTTGATTGTGGAACCTGATTCTTGGATTCAAACTTAAAATGATTTGGTCAAGAGTTCAACTGCCTACCACAAGGCAACAAATGGCCAAGGATCCCTTTGTCCCTAAGTGGACTCAATCACAATTAAAAGCCGAATGTGCACATATGCCCCCTGACATCACAGTTTAACACTACCCACTGCTCCGGGCTTGTGTGTGTCACTTCACTTGATGGGTTAAGCCCAAAGCCCAAATTCCTAGAATGGTTTTGACCGTACTTGGCCACTTTATACCTTTTCCATGGTTCCTTTCACAAACTCATGAAAGTTCAGCAAAAATGTCATAATCTTATACAAATGTGTTGTTAAGAAAAATCTGCAATTAATGTTAGTTATTCTAATATTTGTGTTCAACATTTTCCAAATGAACTAATGTCACTAAATAAGTTTGTGACACCGGGGCCAGATCTGGAATTCTGGGGTTGGATCTGGCCCGCGGGCCGCAGGTTAAGCATCACAGGCAGAGGTGGCTTAATCTGAGACTCTTAAGAAGTTTCACCCTGTGTTTGTTCCAGCCCAGGGGTCGTTCCGCTGAGCCCATCTTCCACACCTCGTCCGGTCACAGTACGGAGTGACCACCACGCCATCCACGCTGTAGCAGAAGATGCTTCCTCCGACAGGGAGCGATTTACATTTGCAAATCACCGTTTGAAGCCGTGTTCAATGGTTTCGTCCCACCCCAGGAACTAATTTGAGCCAATTTCTGTGCTCGCTTTTCTGAATAAAATTCTACGCCTGTTTTTGTTTTCTAAATAAAGAGACTGAAAAAATACGCTTGTGTGAAAATCTGCTGGACATATGACCAAAACAAAAAAAATATAAGCAAATATAATGAAAACACACAATTCCTGTCTGTTATGGACAGATGACATTCGTCCGATTTTATTATTCCAGGAGATGTGTGTAAAAAATGGTTTAAGGGTAAAAATATTTTACATCTACGGCGACAACTTCACTACACGACTACAAACACTAAAGAAAGAAAACGACAGGAAATAACGTTGTTTAGGGGGAAAGTCTCATTCAAAGACGCTGAAATAAAAGTTCGAAAAAGGAAATTTCAAGATGAAAAATGATAAAAAAAAAAAAAGGAAGAATAGCATGACTGGAAGTGATGCTCATCCCTCCCACGAGGGGCTACGACGGCCATCCACGTCCGTCTCCACGTGGTACAGCACGTCCGCTAGCGTGTGCTCGATGACGGCGCCCCAGCCCATGTCGCTCATCTGACGGCACACGGAACAAAAAAAGCATTTCATTTCCGCCACCTTGATTGAACATAAACTAACACTAATACACAGCGGCACAAAATCAGAATACTAATACATTTCTACAGAAGTCAATCAGATTTTCCTCTCCATAGCCAAAGTCGATTAGCAGTGTTAAAAAAAGGTTGAATTTTAACGTAGACGGATGATCGTCCACTACGGTATATTACTTTTCTTTTAGTAATCATAATTTTTTTTCTTTTCAAATGAGTTGTAAGTTTGAGATAAAACTTTGAATCAAGTTGTGAGTTTGAGATAAAACCTTGAATCAAGTTGTGAGTTTGAGATAAAATCTTGAATCAAGTTGCGAGTTTGAGATAAAACTTTAAATGAAGTCGTGAGTTTGAGACAAAACCTTGAATCAAGTTGTGAGTTTGAGACAAAACCTTGAATTAAGGCGTGAGTTTAAGAAAACCTTAAATAAAGTTTTAAGTTTGAGGTAATTCCTTGAAACAAGACGTCTGTTTGAGATTAAATGGAATAAAATCGTGAGTTTGAGATAAAACCTTGAATCAAGACGTGAGTTTGGGATAAAACTTTGAATCAAGTTGTGATTTTAAGATGAAACCGGAAATTGAGATTAAACAAGTCATCATTTTGAGAGTACTCCATTTAAGTATAATACCATAGTATAATAACATATCAAGATAATCAAAATTGTGTCTTAAGTTTGACAACTTGAGACACGTAATAAGATATCAACTTCAGGTAGACTGTTCCCAGTAAAACCCATTGAAAAAAGTCTTTTAGGTCACTAATGCCACTCAAGCATGCACATTTAAAATGTAAAATCAGAAGTAAAACAGAGAGCGTGACACTCACAGGATTAAACTTCATGTCTTTGGGAGGATATCTGAAGTGAGGCCCGAAATTAACAGACACCTAAAGAAACAGAGACAGCACATTCACAAACATTTCATTCTAACGGGATTTCACATTAATAAAAATGGCAAAAACAGCATGATCTACATTGAAATAAAAAAATAAGCTACTTTTAAAAACACATCCGTGAATTCCAGAAAATAACATAATAATAATAGAACCAGCATTCCTCTATTTTCCTTCATTGTAAATGTAAGGATTAATGTCAAACAAGCCCATTTGAATAAGTGTCTGATTAATGTAGAAAAGTACAGATATGACAAAGTTCATCTTTAGCACAGCGCCAAGAGTCTCTATGTGGTAATGTCATCTCTCATTTTACATATGTGTGTGTGTGTGTGTGTGTGTGTGTGTGTGTGTGTGTGCACGCGTTCAGTAGACTGCAAGTGTTCCACAGCTTGATAATAGACAAATGAGTTGAAAGTGATTTTGAGTCGGCCCGTGAGAGTGAGACAGGTGTCCTACCGTGCAGCCCTTATAGAGAGATATGGCGGGATAGTACATTCCCTCAAACAAGTCCTCGTACGCCACTCCTTGATTCACTCCATTCTTGAAAAACACCATCTGAAAAAAACAATACTTTTAGGATTCAGTGTACAGCGTTGTCTTAAAAACAAGCCCTAGTCGAGGTCAACAATTGTGAAGCTTGCAGGGTTTTTCCAAACTTAGATGAATAGACAAATAGAATGACGTCAGATGCACAAAGAATGCACAAAGAACATGTAAGAATTGGTTTGGTTAAAGTTTGGTTAAGGTTTGTTCAAGTTACTTGTGATCTTCAAGTATCTTGTAATGTTTTAGTCAGGTTAGAATTCAGTGAGTTAGGTTTGGTTAAGGTTTAGTCAAGTTAAATTTGGTTAAGATTAGGCTGAGTTCAATTTGGTTAAGGTTGAGCTGAGTTAGACATAATTAAGGTTTGGCTGTGTTAGATTTGGTTATGGTTGAGCAGAGTTGTGCATATGGTTATGGTAGAGGAACTCTGCTTTGTTGAGGCTTGGATGAGTTCGATTTGGTTAAGTTTGAGCTCAGGTAGACATTGTTAAAGGTTTCAATAAGATAGACTTGGCTATAGCTTAGTAAACTGCGATTTGGTTGAGGTTTAGTTAGTTTAGATTTGGTTCAAACTCAAAGTTGGACTAATTTACATTTTAGTAGGGTACACTCGTTTTGGTTCAGGGTGAGCTGTCAGTTTTGTAGTTTTGTTTTTAAATGGAATATTATCTTGATCATTATCTTGTATTATTTCATTGTTACCATTATGTGCTTAATTATTTTTGAACTTATAAAACAAGAAATCAGGTGGAACACTATATTTATAATTTTAAAAAGTAACTTAACGAAATTTGAATAAATCTTAAAAAGATCAGCTTTTCATCACCATTTTAAAGTAAACATGTGCATTTTGATGATGTGAAAGAATTAAATATTGAATAAAGAGAACTTTGACAAATGATTGCTTATACTGAAGATAAACACTTACTCGGCTGGTTTCTGTCGGCTTCAGACTCTTCTCTGCCTTGTCCACGTAATCCTTCTCCTCAAAGTACAAGTAGCTCTTGAATTTAATCAGGGCCTGCGAGACAACAAGAAACATGAAGAAACCAACAAACATTGAAAAAAAAAAAAAAAAAATGTTTAACCAAAGCCAAAATTTACACAGCAATGTCTAAAAAGGAAGTGTTTAGTGGCCGTATTGTTCCTACTTTATCTTTGTAAGTGTCGGGTAGGGACTTGGCCGTCTCCGTGTCGTCTGGGAGCTGGATGAAGAAGCCCAAAATGTCGCCCTGGCCGTAGCTGTCCGAGTAATGCTTTCCCATGGACTGATGAAAGCGCGTTCCCTTCTTACTGCGCCACGAGTAGCTGAACTTATCATAACCCAGCGGAGCCTGAAGGTTTCCTGAAACACAGATCATGTGACACACTTGGTGTTACGCAGATAGACAGGCGGATGGATGGGTCTACTCAGTTAGGTTAGTGGTTTGATGGGTAGATGGACTTATAGTCATGTAGGCAGATGGTTGTTTAGGTGGAACAGGTGGGCAGTTATGTAGGAGGATAGTATGGTAGTTGGGGTGGTGTACAGATAAATTAATGGATGATTAAGTGACTGGATGGAAGAATAGTTGGGAATTCAAGAAAGTATGTTGGTATTGAGATGAATAAGTAGCTAAGTATGTACATAACGGGTAGTTAAGTAGGTGGAGGGGTGAGTTGTTAGGTAGATAAAAGGGTTGTAGATATGTAGTAGGATAGATGGGTAGTTAGATAGGTGAATCGTTGGGGTAGTTAGGTTGGTGATGGACGGAAGAATAGTTAGGAATTTAGTAGGGTATGTAGGTATTGGGATGAACGAGTAGTTAGGTATGTACATGGGTGGGTAGTTAAGAAGAGTGTGTTGTTATGTAGGTAAAGGGTTTGTAGATATGTAAGAGGATAGATGGATGTATGGACGAGTAGATAGGTGAATTTACTTAGATTATAATGTATAGTTAGATAGATGGGAGATTAGGTGGATAAATGGTTAGTTAGTTAGTTAGTTAGTTAGTTAGTTAGTTGCTAGGTGGCTGGAGTAGTTCGGTTGGTGGATAGATGGATAGTTAAATAGGTTGATGGAGTAGTTAAGTAGGTGGATGGGGTTGTAAGTAGATAGGAGACTTGTAGATTGATGTGAGTTTATGGAAGTAAATAGATGGCTGAATAGATGTCAGTTATGCAGACGAATGGTTGGGTAGTTAGGTAGGTGGACGTATGGAATGTCAAACATGTCAGTTAGTAAGACAGATGAGTAGCTAAGTAAACGTATTGCTGGGTAGTTATGCAAGTAGATTAATAGGTAGTCAGGTATGTGTATTGATGGGTAGTTAGCTTGGTAGATTGAAGAGTACAGGAGTAGTTAGATGGGTGAATGAATGGGCAATTAAAATAGGTTAAGAGATATTTCAAGAGGAGGTCAGGTAGGAGGTTACACAAGTAGTAAGGTAAGTAGTAAATTAGAACAAGAACTACAGGAGACACTAACCTAAAGGCTGGGACCAGCCCAGTCGAGCAGAGGTCTCGGGTGGCATCTCATCAACGGTCACCTCAAAGAACCACGCTCCCTTCCTGACCCCGTGTGAAGCTCGAACCATTGAGTAACCTTTCTCTCCGGTTACAGTCAGGCGGTCATCTGAGATCTTCAGCTGAGGGGCTGGGCACAGGATTAGGGCTTAGATTGGTTTGGAACACCATCTGTAAGTGGTCATACCTCGGTCGTGGAGAGCCAGCAGCACTCGCTCGTACAGACAGGCCCTGTACAGGTCTCCAGGAATGGGCTTCCCGGCCCAACAGTCCAGCTCGAGCTTCTCTGGGTCCGGGGCGTGAGGGTCCGGCTCTGCCAGGATGTAGCGGTAGCCATCTTTGTTGAAGGGGTGTTCGAGGGGGTATCCGTGAGGAGGCAGGCGCTGGGCCGAGAATAACGGGTCGCTACACAAAAACAATTTAGAATCTCATAAGCAAAACAGTAAAATCTGATCTGCGGTAAAATCGGTTAGTACTTAATTTTATACTAATAATCTTAGTCCATTATCTATAAACTAATGTGTTGCAATTACAACATAATTAAATCAAGATTCAGCTCTTGAACCCGATCCAGCCAAACGAACTGCGCTTTGGTGCCGTGATCAGAGTACCAAATTAGAGAAACTAGTTCAGATTTATGCTATATTATGAACTAGGGACATATTCCAACGGTCATTGTGTTTCACTAAAAAATGATGATTGCTTTTTGAACATACAATTTTATGATATAAAGATTGTGACTGTACAACATAGAAATTAGGAGCTATGGGACTACACAATTTTTGGTGTGGGGGAGGGGCAACTCCAAAAAGCAGAATATGGACGTATAGATTATGGTCCCCTTCATGGACATACAGTTAAAAAAAAAAAAAAGATTAAATCAAATATTTTAAAAGGTAATGATTATCTGAGAAGGTCAAGCACTTTACCAGACCGTTTCGGTGTTTACTGTGGTACCTGCGCGTTCTCTTGGCTGCTCCGGTTGCGGCGCCGTCCTGCTGCTGCTGCTGCTTGCGTTTGGCTCCTCGGCCTTTGCCTGAAGCGGCTGGAGGAAGACCACCTGAGGAAGCAGACCACACCTGCTTTAGCCCGACCAGCGACACACTGCAGAAGTTCCAGTTCAGCCGTCACCAGCAGCTCAATCTTCCTCTACTCAACTACACAAGTAGACGGGGAACGCTTCTCTAAGAGCCCTGCTCGCTTTACAACAGTCGCGGCTTTTAACAAACACCATCAGCACGATTTAGATTCAGCGTAGTTGCTTAGATAAGGAAGGATAAAATCAAATATTAATAAAAAAAAAGGACAGGTGGACAAAGATTGTAGAGAAAGTGACTGAATAATATGATTATTTCCCCTTTTATGAGGATATTGATATTATTCATGATATAAATAACCCGAATACATTTGCACACGACTACATTGAATAATATGAATAGGGAGTGGGCCTGATTACGGAATCAGGGTAGATGTTTAGATTTCGCAAAAGAAAAGAAAAAGATAAAATCAAGTATAAAGAATAAAAAAGAAAGACGGACAAAGATTGTAGAGATACTGATTTTATATAGTATTAATGTTAATAAATATACATAATTTATGATTTTTTTACTTTTATGATTTAGATTTCAGCCATTATATGAATAATCGGAATAAATAAATAAATATGAAAAAAATGAGCAGCGCCTCTATCAAACTTCCCAGAGGAACAGACGTCAGCAGGTGACCGAGAAGAGGAACAAATTAATGTTGTTCTGCTAATAATTCGCAAATTTGATGAACATCAAATAAAGGCGACGTAAAGAAGAATTCCCGCAAGTTTAAATCAGAAAATCTTTTTATAATATATAACAATATAATAAACAAGAGTCTGATAAATGCCTGGAAGCTAAATCTATTGTTCTTCAGTTTCTGTCTTTTTTAGGCAAAGCAGGACACTGCAAGTTTTTTGTAAAAAAATGCTTCTATAAAACGATGACTGTGTCATATTCAGATGTTGTACGTCTAACTTGTGGTACAAGTCGAACACGGAGCAAGTGAAAGAGCGCAACATGCTGCATTATACAGTTAAATTAAGCAATACCGTTTAAATATCGATAAATCAGTCATTGCTAATATACAAGACAGACAGACAGACGAAAAAAGCGTAGAGATTCGAATTACTGCTAATCGTATCACAAGGTCAATCCGAGGTCACACATCTGCCAAAAGCCGTGACTGTTAGACGGTTAGGGAGGACAGGGAAAGAGACGGTGCACAAGCAGACAGGAACATGACACACGTCTGGAGGTTAACGGAACGAGTCTGGGGGAGCAGGCGGGTCAGTCGAGAGTCAGTAAATCAAAGCAAAGCACCACACAGCAGCCTGACAGTAACATATTCACCTGAAAATGTGGATCCACCTGGAACACAACGCACAGCTTTGAAGAGAGTGGCTCAGCGTTCAGGTTTATGATTGTCACGTGTGTTATTTCGTGAAATTTGGTGTGGTGGTCTTACCATTCAGGCCTCCGGACCCAGACACGCTCGTCACTTGCTTCTGGCTGTCGTAGGACGGCCCGATGTTGGCCAGATCCTGGTGAAGAGCAGACAGACAAGCTCAGATTATCATCACTGCTCCTTTATTAGAAGACATTGTTGATGTTGCAAGCAGATCGGACACTGTCATTTTAGGATGAATACAATTGCCAGGGAAAAGAAGATATGTTTTTTATAATTGCACAATAATAAAATTAGTTCGTGCTTTTATATATATATATATATATATATATATATATATATATATATATATATGTGCTGCAGCTCTCTTTCATAATTTTGTTACAATGTTGTACACAAATTAGGGCTGGGCGATTTGGCCTAAAATCTAACTCTTGTGTGGTAGTGTTATTTCAAGTGAAAGTAATTCAAGTAATTGACCTGGAAAGATGTGAAAGATTATAATTTATGAATGTCAATTTTGATTACTTTTCGATTAATTGATCCATCTCCTCAAGGATCAACTACAAACTTATCCTGTGAACACATATGCCTCACTAACCAGGCAGTTTATTTAATATTCTGAATTCATCTAGATTAGGATTAGGATTGACCTATATGGAAAAAAAAATCTATATTAAGTGAATTAAGTGAAAAGGGAATTACAAGTCGATGGGCGACGCAGGAAGCATTTATTTAAATGAGCTTGCACAGAGGAAATGCCATTCCAGCCATTAAGACTTCAACAGTTATACCTGATCAAGCAAACCAAACTTGGGGTAGTCTTCTTCTGGGTCTTTGCTGCCGGGGTCTGGATGTTCTTTCACCAGGAAAACGTCACGCTCTTTACTCTGAGAGACACAGCCATCAGAAACCACAACCGAACAGATCAGAACTTAAGTGGCTGGTCTCACCATGGTCTTCACTATGTTGTTTGGCCAGGTGAGTTTGCCGGGTCTCTGACGGGTGGTCATGCACTCCCAGTATCGATCAATGAAGGGAATGATGTCCTGTAAGGCAGATTAACAGGGACATTACACAACAACACCAGGAACATTCTCAGACAATCTGAAAGTGCACCTTGTCTTTGGAGAACATGGTTTTTGGATGTTCCTTTTGACTTCGGGACCGCCAGGTCAGATTCGCCAAAGCAGTGAGGCACATTTCCTTTAAATCTGAAAATGTATTCAACTTTATTCATGAAGAACTTTTCACTGTATGGATTGGAACTCTGTATTTTCAACACCAGTTGTATTTTCAACACCATGTGAATCAAGAAAAAAATGAAAAAAGAAAAAAAAAAAAAGAATTGAACATCGATGTTTATTAACGGTGTATCTTACAATCGGATGCGCCTTACAGTCTGAAAAATACGGGTTTGCAAAATGGTATAAATTGATGCATAATAAGCCAATCAAAGCAGGGCGCCAAGTTGGTTTGGTAAAGCACTCACTGGCTTGTTTACGCAGAAAGTAGGTGTTTCCGCTGTGATGACAGACGTTGCAGTGAAACACGTAATTGGTCATGAACGGGAGGCACGTCCTGCGGGAACACAAACACGGCGAGTGAAGACGCACAAGCGTGACCAAGACGCGGCGAAGGAGACACACTCACGCGGTGTCGATGCTGAAGGTGTCGGCCGTGAACCACTTCATGCACAGCGCACACTGAAGCTCCACGTCCCCCAGCTGACGGCCGTTCTCATCGTCCCCGGAACCTGTCTGAGCGTCCACGGCTTCGGATCCCTCGCCGGCCACGTCCTGACGCATCAGAAAAACAGGAAATTATAGTGTACGATTATGGGCAGGACAGCAGCCCACTGCTCCGGGTTTGTGTTTGTCACTTCACTGTGTGTGTGTGTGTGTGTGTGTAATTTGGCAATTTCCCCACTGTGGGTGAAAGGCATATTCATAATCTCACTAGATGGGTAAATGCAGTACAATATTGCCATGCCCCCTAGTGGCCACATTGACAAACTCACTCACTCACTTTAAAATTTTGATTAAATTAAATTGCAATATTTAATTTACTTGGTATAAAATTATCAAATTAATACAATAACAATATAAAAAATCATAACATTTCTTTTATTATGCAGAAATGATGCCAAATAAAAACCATCTGCCACTAGCTCGACAAACACAGAGACATCTTCATATTTGCTGCAGTTTTATTTCCGAACAACTGAACAACTGGAAGCGGTTTAGCGCACGTACATAGTTTTTACGCTACAGAGGGTACATTTCTGTTGTAACCTTAACCCTTAATCCGATCCAGAGCGTTACAGATGGTGAGTGGTTAACACTAGTGCCAACTAGGGATGGGCAGTAAAATTCGGTAAAAAAAGCAATCGCAATATGAGACGGTATGGTGTCCAGACGATAGATGTATTATATTATGGTATTGGAGTGGGGAAATAAGGTCGATTTAGTAGACCATAATTACATTCTTTGTACACAAAATATGTATTCAAACTTTATTTAATACCATTTAAAAGAGACAGAGACAGAGACAGACAGGTTGGAATGTCTCACCATGGGGTCTTTCCCACTGGACGAGTCCATCTCCATGTTGGCACTCAGATCTCCTACTGAAGCATCTCTGCACACACACAAGAAGAAAGAGTAGTTCAATCATAAAGCGCTGAACACACTGTCCCTAGTTGCCATATTGACAAACACACACTTTTTTTAATGAAACATTTTTCAGAAGAGTCAATTTGTCCCTGTCCTGTCTTTTGCGTTTTAGTTTACATTTACTTTCCACTTTGAACTACATCATTTTTACCAACAGGATAAAAAAAAAAGTTTAAAGTAAGTGTCGGGTAGATAGACAGACAAAGGAAGATAGACAAATATACAGACAGATCACGCACAAAGGGGAAAGCAAAGGATTGACGTAGAAAATAACAGGTTACGCAGACAAATGGGTAGACAGACTAACAGAGAGATAGACAGACTAAAAGTGGAAAGAAATAAACAAACGGTGGTATAGACTGACAGATAGACTGAGACGCAGACAGCGAGGAATAATTAGACAAATAGACAGGCAACCGATTTGACAGACAGTGCCATAGACAGTCAGAAGAATAGACAGACTGACAGACAGACAGACAGACAGACAGACAGACAGACAGAGAGAGAATTGGAAAGACAGCCGGAAAGAGCGTTAGAGAAATAGACAGCTAGACAGATGGACAGACTGATGGAATTGATTGAACTGATAGATTGATGGAAAGACAGATAGACGGACAAACAGGGAGGGATTGTTAGAGCGATAGACACAGACACATATGAACACACATTTCATTTGTGTAACACTTCATAAATAAAACGTGTGTATTAAACAATTAAACACTGTCGTGTAAAATCTAACGGGAAACAATCAAATAATAAACTTGATGAGCCGTGTTAATGTGTGAAATCGCCGACAACTTAAACTACCTAGAATACGACAGAGGTTTTGAAAAGGTTTCAATTAAACGGCCGATACAATAGAAAATTGGAAGAAAAGACAGATGTACAGTATCGCGATATCTGTACAGAGCTCTTTAACGGCCAATTCTGTCCCCGGAAGAAAGCACTGCACACGCGACTAGGAACTTATATCAGTTGAGTTCGATATAACATCGGTTTCTGGATGAAACAAAAGACAATTGTGGATTTCTCACCCGCCGGTCGCGTCTCTTTCACTCACTGGATCGGCGCGCGCCTCTGTAGCCATTTTTCAAAACACACAGGAGCCAAATCTCGCGAGAGCCGGAGGATCGTCTTCTTCCTCGTCTAACTGAATTCAAGCCTACAGGTTTACTGACACCTGCTGGAGAAGACTGTTCATTACGCTGCTGTTTACACTGAATTAGAAAAGATTGAGATTAGGTTCAACACACAAAGTCTATAATTGTTTAATATTTTGATTTTACATTTAAAAATTTCAATTAATACTAAGTTCTATACTACATTTTGAATGTATTAGTATAGAAGATGTAGTATATTCTGTATCATATACAGTATAGTATACAACTTTATTAATCCCACAAATTAAAGAAGTGTATATTTACAAAGCTTTTAATATACACTGGTGGTATAACCAAAACTTTAATTATTTTTCAAATGGATCATTTGCTGTAAGAAAAATGTAACTAAAGATTCTCCTAAAATTAAAGTTTCTTTTAAATCCTCAGAACCATCACAAACAATAAACATAAATGACCTAGGGTATGAGCCTACAGCTCATAAATGTACAGACTAACAGAAAAATGTATTTTACAGTACATTTTTACAGTAGTTTTACACTGTCAAATTCAAAATAGTTTTTGTTCACGTTTCACAAATACTGACACAAGCAGGGATATTTGACTTTTAAACATTTGACATGAGTGTGTGTGTGTGTGTGTGTGTGTGTGTGTGTGTGTGTGCGTGTGTTTGTGTGTGCGCATGTATGCGTCGCTCGTCAGTCCATCGCAAACTTGTAGAACGCGCTTTAAACTACCATTAGCAGTAAAACTGTCTTTTGTTTGAGCAAAACAAGAGAACAATGATGTAAAGGATGTAAAAAGTGTGTGTGAGAGTATGTGTGTGAGTGTGCCATCTGTGAGGAGCTGATGAAATGACCCCCTGCCTCTATATTCTGAATGATTCACCAAACACGCACTGATGTTTGACCAGTCACCCCCCCTCCACACACACACTACACTACACTACACAACACAACACACAAACACATACACTACACATTAACACACACTACAGATGTTTGACCAGTCACCACCATCGCATGTACACACACATACACAATCACAAACAAACAAATAAACAAACAAACAAACACAAAAAGAGATACAGTGAAGGAATAAAATATATCAGTTAAAATATTCTGCTATTTTAGTCAATAGGGTCTAACACACACACACACACACACACCTCACGCAGTCGTCAATAATTGATCTATGGTTAACTTCAGGCTCGGGTTAATCGGGTTAAAGTGTGTGTGAAGGGCGGCAGGACTCACACACACATGTAGGTTAATATGGCTGTTGTGTAGTGAAGATCTTCCTCGCTGCTGATGAAGAGTGGGGTCAGGAGGGTCACAGACAGCTGCTAATTGTCCCGGTGGGCCGGCGGAGGCGGCGGCTTGAATACCAGCAGAAGAGATGCTGGCGGCGGATGGCAGCTGCCACACCGGACCACCTCTAGAGCTCCAGCGATTATTTACAACATCATGACCGTCCCGCTGAGACCACCACACATTTACATCTCAGTGCTAATACATTTCAGTCTCAGTAACACAGCAACATTACTGAACGTACAGCTGGAACGATATAGGCCTCGTTTTTAGCATCAACAAATTATAAGTAATGTTACATTGACTTAATAATAATAATAATAATTCATATTATATAGGTTTTTCACTATACAGTATAAAATCATCAATTACTGAACAATGTAATCATTATTAAAGAAATTCAATTATTTCACCTATTGTTTAAATAAACTAACTGCATCAATATTTGACACATAATAAGAATATTTTAGTATATTAGAAAAATAAAAAAATAAAAATAAATAACGACAATTTCTTTACACAAACATCGAGATCACGTGTCACTGTTGTTGTTTTATAGAGTTTGTAAATGTGTAGGCTTGGTTTGTAAATAAATGTAAAAAATAATTTTATATGATAATAATTACATGACAAGCATCCTTTATGTTGTTTTGTCTCTTTAATAGGTCTATTTTCATTTTTATTTAAATGAACAGACAACAGTGCAAAACTTTTGTGCAACATTTGTGTAACAAAACTGAAAACTGGAATACACCAAGGAACAAATATACAATTCCAGAATTCGTGGAATTGTAAAGGAAAGGAAAAGACAACCGAATTTTAGCATTCCTCTTTTCCTATGAAATGATTCTAAAAGGATTTAGCTTTCTTCTTAAATCCTGATATTACAATATAGTAGACAATAACATAAAATGTTTTCTAAACAGAATCAATACAATTATTGAATTATAAACTTACAATTAAAGAATTTATTTAATAATGCAAATAATAGACACAATGCAAAACAATGTCTTATCCACTGAAATTTACATAAAAGCCACTAATTTAATTAAACATCAAACTTTTTCTCATTAAGCCTGAAAATAAAACGTTCCCCATGAAACACATATTTTGAGTCACACATTGCGTATTTTGAAGATAACAACAGGGCAGATTGAGTCTTTGTATATACGACTTTTAAGGTAATTTCTCTCTCTCTCTGTCTCTCTCTCTCTCTCTCTCTCTCTCTCACTCACACACTCACACAACACACACAACCACACACACACACACACACGCACGCACACACACACACACACACCACAACACGCACACACGCACACACGCACACACAACACCACACACACACACACACACAACACACACACACACACACACACCACACACACACACACACACTCGTGACACTTTTTCATACAGTATATGACTCTGTGTTGTCTCTTTTGGAAGAGTCGATAAATCAGCATCACAACAACTCCTCACGCGCTCGGACACCGTAAAATCACACAATTGCAAATCGCGACAAGCATTTGGACAAAAAACTACACGCTTCCTCCGAAAAGACGAACAACTGCACCAGATGCGCCGCAATAAAGCGCGTGCCCCACGGAGACGCTTTGACATGGTAACGCGCGTGAAGGAGCTTTCACATGTTAATTAATGCGCGCGCGACTTTAAAGACGCTCTGAGCCGCGCACGTGCGTCAGAACCTGCAGCTCTACGAACCGACCGTCGGGATGCACGAGGAAACCGGGACTTCCGCGCGGCCGAGGAAAACCAACTTCTCCATTGCGGACATCCTGGATCCCACCAAATTCACCGGGAAAAACCAGGAGACGCTTAAAGCCGCGGACCCCGCAGAGATCTCAGGTGGGCTTGCGTCACACAGAAATGTTAATTAAACAGTACGTATATAGATGTTATATTATCTTATACTGTATTTCATATTAACTTGTGCCACCAAAATATCTCGTACGTATTTAAAAAGTTTTTTTTTCTAATATCAAAAATAGTACAGTATCTGGCTTTTTGTTTAGAACTGTACTTTAATTAAATTTTACTCCATTGCAAAAAAAGACAAAAGCATGAATGCATTTGACCTTTTTATTTCTAAATTTTGTATTATGAAAGTGTTAATGCTTAAACAATGCTAAATTACATGGAATTGAGTTTTGAAATTAAGATACAGTATAATCGTTTAGTAACAAATACATTCATTATTTGGAATGTTGTGTCTATATTAACTGAAAAAAAAAACACATGTTTAGAATATATAATAAACTGTGCGGAAAAAAACAAACAATATCGGGATAATTTTTGTACGGTATATCCATATTGCAAAAATATCGCGAGAAGACGCGATCTTCTGACAGTCTGTTAGCTTCCTTCTCATGGTTCCTTCTCAACCATTTCTCAATTCTCTCTCTTTTCTCACTGCAGTTGATCGCGAGAACGAGGATTCCACAGCTAAAGATCAAGCATCCTGCCGAGCGAAAGGAAAGTCAAAGCGGATCCGAACTGCGTTCACACTGGATCAGTTGCGCATCCTGGAATCAAGCTTCCAGAACAGCCACTACCTGTCTGTGTTCGACCGGCACGGCATCGCCTTGGCCCTTCGTCTGTCCGAAACCCAGGTCAAAATCTGGTTTCAGAACCGGCGCACAAAGTGGAAAAAAGAGCGAGAAGGTCACGTGGAAGAAGAGCGCGGCCAGTACGCAGGGCACGCACTGTTATACGCGTATCCAGGACACCACCATGCGGACCCGGCGCAGTATTACACGGCGCAGACACCTATTCTCGGGCCGACCTACCACCAGCACCAGACTCTAATCCACATGTTCTGAACCGAGCCGGAACTAGCTCAGTTTAGGTCGGTCTTCACAAGTGTTAAACTTGATTTTTCAAAAAAGAACTTTGCTATATATATAAAACGTAAGAATATAAGAATATGCTGTGTATAATGCTCTAACCTTTTTCGTTATTTATGTTTTAGATCATGTATTTATGCTAAAGTTTAAAATAATCAATAAATTATATATTTTTTCACTACAAAATTCTCGCATGTGTTGTGAAAATTATCATTGTTTCTGATTTGTTATGTGTTTGAGGGTGAAATAGCTGAACACACATGTTTATATATAAATCCATGATTTACATTTTTTTATATTATCCATAGATATAATGTATCCCTATGTTTACCCTCGAGGCCTCTACTGATAAATCCTTTGTCTAAACTGCTTTTCCATTTCTGGGTCATGTGGCGCTTGAGCCAATCCCAGCAACTCTGGGCCTAAAAGCAGGACAATAAATCACAGAGCAAATACAATAAGAATCTCACAGTGGGAAATTGCACCTTGAAACATCACAGGAACCCATACACAAACATAAAAAAACTGAGCAAATGTGGTCACCAGTTCAGATACTGATGTCCGATAGCAGCAGGAAGGAAAGATTTGAGATATTTCTCCTTCACACAGCAAGTGTGGATAAATCTACCACCGAAGCTGCTCTCCAGAGCAGACAGGACACCCACACAGTTCTTGGCTGTTTGTAAGATAATCTTATATCCACTTCGTCAGATGGAGGTCTACACCAGCCTCCTCTAGTTTGTGTTTAAGAAGCAACGGCTGGATGGTGTGGAGAAATCAAGGAATGTGTTAGTTACTTTATCTATGTTAACTTGTGAGAAAGAGCTTGTAGGCTGAAGATGATGGTTCTGAAGAGTTCTGAAACTTTTCTCTCGCTCCAGGTAAAGAACCATCCTCGTTTGCTGCTGGTTCTGCTCGGTTCTGCTCGCCTTGATATCTTGTGGGGGAAAGACAAATAAAAAACGTAAAGCTACAAAGACTTAGCAAATAATAAATAAAGTTTTAGCGAAGCAAAGAAAGAGAGACGAAGATCAGACGGTTTTACTCACTAAAGTGTGTTTATTCACATAACTTCTATTTAAGTAGCGTTAGCAATACTGTCATATCAGACACTTTGGAGCTGTGGCTCAGTGTGACTAGTGACGGAAAGGTTTCAGGTTCAAATCCTGGGGTGGAATTGTTCACATCTGCAGTCAGAATATAAAAGAGACACTCAATCTGTAAGTCACTTTGAATAAACTCAGCCAAATTAATGTAACACAATCTGCAAGTTAAAGCAATAACTTAGTTCAATGTAAAGTCACTTCATTAGCATCGAAGAAGTCGTATATTTCCAAATGCATACGTTTAATTTGTTGATTTCCTGTGTGCTAACTATGCTAGCAGCTTCAGTTAACTCCGTGTCACCTGAGCTTCACGAAATGCACCATAATGGAGCAGAATTGTGGGTGTTTTACAACTGATATTAGCTAAATACATAAGTGAGCGTTGAGACTTTTGCTAATGTCCATTTTGACTGTCCGCGGGTCTGGAGAGCGGTTTGGTGATAATTGATTCCACACGGGTGTTGGAGCTAAACTACATTTACGACTACCGTATTTCAATGTTTCATAAAATTACTTCAATACTGAACAGGCGAGACTATATGTTCCCATCTAAGCATTTTAAATGATACAAACGAATGAATTGCTCAACACTACACGGAATGGAATGGTAATAACTCAATACTACTTCACATATTTGTGCGCATGTATTTCGTGTTTCTCTATACTGTACTTTTAATTCGGCTGGCAAATTACACAAGTATACATTTGTATAGTATGACATTTGGAGATTCGTTCAGTTTCAAAAGAATCGAACTACATCTTTTCCGCCCAAACGAGTCATTTACGGGTTTTGTTCAATCGAGACTCACGTGCCCTCATCTATCACGCCCACCTGATAGAGCACGCGCCTGATTTCTTCCCGGCTTTTCTCTTCATCCAGAAGCTTCTGCAAGCCTTGCGCGTCACCTAAAGAAAGTATGACTTTAAAAGCCTTTAAATTCAAATGAATTCAATGTTTTTCTTACATTTAAACGAGAATTAACATGCACACGTAGCATTAAGTCAGCTACAAGTTGTCGTCTAAATGATGTGTTTTTAACGAATAACTGTACGTAATAGGCACTTTTAGTTTTATACGTGTATTTATATGTATGTACATTCTGTAATTTAAATTACAGAATGAGTTTTTCCATTGAGTTTTCAATGGCGCGGTATAAAGTCTTTGAAAGGCCTAATGAGCCTTTCGTGTCGACGGGTGAAGTGAACGCGGTTTGTTCACGTGGAGATTTTCAATTTTTAGTTAGCGTTTTTCCGCACTTTGTTCACTTTCTGAGATTAAGTGTAATTCATGAGCACAAGTGTAAGTGTGTGTTTTTGTTCGTTTCAGCTAAATCTATCATGGACGACTGGGAAGAAGAGGTAACGTTTGTCCAGTCTTAATGACATTTCCTTAACAAAACAGTCGTCGTGTGTCAGTCAGAAACTGAAAGATAAAGTTTAGCAATTAACTTGTTCGGATTAACGTGTGTGGTCATTCGGTACCGAGACGCGTTTGTGCGTGACCACGAACAAAGAAACCGAACTGATGCTCCACATTATTTCACGTGGCAGCAGCTCAATCGAAAAATAAAAATGGAAAAAGTAAAGTGAGTGAAATTGTCAATATGGCGAACCAGCGTTAGAATATTAACTGCTTGGAGAAAACCAAACTGGATTAATTTACACTTCTTTATATTATGTGTAGAGTTGACTTTGACTAGGCCACACTTCGAATCAGGTTGAGGCCCGAACTGGATTTTGTGGCTGCACATGCGCAGACCGGTTTTGCCAATCAATGCCTTAACTTTTCCGCGTTTTCGTAGTCGATCTCGTGTAAATTTTTTTAATTTATTAAAAAAAAAAAATTTAATTCAAAATTAATTTTGCCCATTACAAATGCATACAATTTATCATAATTTGTTCCAGGCCTCAAAATGCCGAAAAAATATATTAAATCATGAAAATATATTTATAAAAATGGATATTCAACACAAGCTTTGGACAGAATGTAAAGGTTTATTACAAAGTTAAAAGAGAATACAGGGAATATAAAAAGGTTAAATATAGGGAAGTTACATTGAAGATGAGACTTGATCTGAGGAAGAGGAATCCAAGGAACTCTACTTGCCAGTAAAAATAAAAAAAGATTTTGGTGTGTAATAAAACTTAGCCATTTGTGTGTGTGGACCAACAAACTAACTCGGAAAATGTGAAATGTACGTTTGCTTAACTCAAGCACACTTGACTGAGTTACTCTGTCACTCTTCTTCCACAGAACCCTGGTGTTTCCAGCAGCTCCAACTCAAACTTTGGTAATTGACTTCCAAACTTTTCAAGTTTGTCTCGTGTAATACGATTTAACGGACTTGTAACAATAACATTTGAATGATTGAATTCTTGCTTGTTACAAACCATTTCATATCTGATGGAAAGTTGTTTGATCACAAAAGAGGCATCAGTCTTTCACTTGTCCTCTGAACGTCTCTTGACTCTATAGTCTTTCTGACCTGTTATATCAGTCTGACTGTAGCCATCTCTCTGACGTTCACTCTCTCTCACTCTTCTGACTTCCACTAGTTAATTTTTGTGTCTCAGACGTTCACTCTTGTCACTTTCTGAGCTTTCTTCTTTTTGACATCTTCTGTTGTCTTCTCTCTTTCACTCTTTTCTCACTCCCTCTGTCACTACATCTCTCTGAGATGTCTGATTTATGCGTGACAAACTCTCAATGTACAGTTAAACTGAAGGTCTTGCTCGTCTGTGCGCAGGTCTGAGCTCTCCTGCTGCTGCTGATGATGGAGGATGGAAAAGCTCCGCAGGTGACTTCACAAGTTTAGCAGGGAAATGAATCCTCACTGATTCCTGGTGTTTGTTTGCAGGAGGAGATTCCAGGTTCGAGAAGTCTGGCAATGAAGGTTTGTATAATTGAGAAACAGTGACTGTGGTTGGAAACAATGTTAAGCTTCTTTTATAAATAAGAATATAAGCACACACCTGGGGAACAAAAAAGATGTCTCTTTGGTCTGTTCGTATCTCATTTCACACTACACTGTCTATTTCTCTTAACTGTCTGTGTGTTTTTGTTGAGTTAATTTTCATGGAGTCAGCTGGTGCCAAATCTATCAAACGTACATTTAAAAAAGAACAAAAAGGTTTTCACAGTTACTTTTTTTTTTTTCTCCCCGGTTGCAATCTTCATCTTTCGTTTGAAACTGGTTCTGAATGTGTTTAGCGTGAATAAGAGCATCTTCATAATCTGAGTATTTATCCGTTTGTAGTGATTTAGGACCGACACCTTCCAAGTTCTGGACCGACACCTTCCACATCACTGCACCAGAAAGCTAATGTTTACAGGGTTTCATGTTAAATTCTAGTTTGCACTGAATTATAAGAGTTTTAAAAGCAAACGGAACATTTTATCATTTTTATTAACACATTATTTGTAAGGTCTCTATCGTCCCGATACCTGCACATATGGTTTAAAATTACAGTACAGGTATTTTGAATGGTAAGAACAAATTTTCTCTAGTCAGCCACCACAATTTAGCAAGATTGTGCAAAAATAACACTTTATTCAGTTTGTGTTCCAATATTAAAAAAAAAAACATTGTTCGTTTCTTAGTAATTTACATTTGATATTTTTGGCACTAATCTGATTCCATGTGTCTTAAATTTTATTCTCACTGATTTTTTTATTTATTTTTTATTTTTTTCTCTCACTGATACTTGTTGTTAATTTAGTGGTGATCTTGGGGACTTGCACTCTTGTTCTGTCTCACTGTTGTTCTGTGGCTGTATTTCTGGCAAACATTTATAGCACTGCACTGATCAGACTTGTGTTTTCAGAAGGAGGGAGTTCTTGGAGTGGCAGTAATGGTTTCAGGGGTCAAGGTGAGTAGCTGAGCTCTTGTGTGAACTATGCTGCACTCGTTCCTGATTGAGCTGGAAACTAACTGTTGTGATTGCGTGTAGTCAGTGTTAACGCTTTTTTTTTTTTTTTTTTTTTTTACAAATCACAATCTTGAGCATCATTGTTTCATGAGTGAACGGCATAAGACATGTAAAATAATTAGTTTCAAGAATTATTAGCTATAATATCATAAAAATTACATTTTGAGCAAAAACAGTGAGTGGCCTTTCAGTGCTCTGTATATTCAGAAAATAAATTTGACAGTTAGCTTAAATCCTGCACGATCATTGTCAGCACTTGATGCTGGTGTTTTACTCTGTAGGTTTCCGGGGAGGAAGAGGAGAAGGAAGAGGAGGAAGAGGCAGGGGAGGCTTCAGGAGCAACTTTAAGTCTGGTGAAGCAGCATCAGTAGTTTAACAGAAATGCACATAATCAAAACATTATTGTATTCTAACAATTGAGAGAAATCGGCATATATTTGGTTATGTATTTAAGGTTAATCCAAATCTTGAATTTCACCAGTCATTGTGTTTTTTTTTTTTTTATGCAAATAGTTTTGCGCTTGTTTTTCAGAAACGGACGAAAATGGAAATGAAGACAATGGTAATGAGGGTCTCTTGACTGTTCCGCGGTGTTTTCTTGCTTTTGGTAAATCTTCTGTCTTTCAGGCTGGAATGGAGGGAACCGCAGGGGAGGCAGAGGTCGCGATGGGTCCCGTGGTGGTTTTCGCAATGGTTGGTTGGAGCGTTAGTTAAATCAGTTCATTACTCTGTATTTACTCTGGGATGCGATAATGAATGGTTATGCAGTCATTATTTGGTAATGTATTAATAGCACAGTTCTCGGGAGTCATCAGTGTGGCTGAAATAAATCAAAGCTGATCTTCTGAACAGTCTTTCTCACTATTGTGACGAATTCTCTGCCATTTTTCACTTTCACATTAAAGCATCAAGGGATTTGTTTTCTTGAAGGTTCTGATGAAGATGGCGGCGGCGGTGGTGGGAGACGAGGAGGCTTTGGAAGAGGAGGTTATTAACTTCTGTTCTGGTTTATGTTTCTGTCTGAGTTTTTCATGTCTCTTCTCGTTGTAGGTTTCCGGGGGCAAAATGAGGATGTTTTTAATGGTACCAGTTTACATAAACTCACTTTCTATGTGCTTGTTTTGATTTTCTAACATTTTCATTTTGTTTGTGCAGCAGAGGAGAAGGAAAAAACGGATCAGGGTGGTGAAAGTGCAGGTGAGATTTAAGTTATTTATTTGTAAGTCCTCGCTCAAAGAAAAGTAAAGATGCTTTAACAGTCAGTTACCTAACATTTTAGCTTTTGCAATCTTTTTTCTTTTATCAACTTTTACAAATTGTTAAAAGTTTGCAGAGGTTTGAAGAGGTTTCCTAATTAACGCACATTAGAAATAATCTTTTCTGTAATCTGGAATCTTTGTAATCGTTGAAGTGCTGGGTTTGCCTTTACGTGATGCTGTAGTGCAGGTCTGGATCCCTGAACGATTGTTTGTGTTTTTCTGAAGGACCGAAGGTCGTCTACGTGCCGCCACCACCTCCACAGGAGGAAAGCTCCATATTTGCCCATTATTCCACAGGCATCAACTTTGACAAATATGACGACATTCTTGTGGATGTGAGTGGAAGCAATCCTCCCAAAGCTATTCTGGTAAGTTGTGTTTATTTTTCACACATGTTATTTTTTTTTTTAAATAACCTTAAGGGCGCTTTCATGGTTATTCGGGTTAAAGCAGACTAATTTACAACTGAGGTTGCGTTTTAAACAAATTTATCTATCTTCAGAAGATCATTTCTAAATGATCTTTTCTATTATACACGCAAATAATATAAGACAAATAATTGTCTAAATATTAATTTTACAGAATTATATTTCTTACCACATCATAAGGAATGACGTGATAAAACTGAGTGGGGGCAGAAACAGACATTTTTATTACATTTACACTTAAACCAAGTTCTACAGGGATTTGAAGAAGTTTATTTTAAAGTGACTTAATTAGTTCTGAAATATTTGAACCGGTCACTGTGTTTCAGTCTTTTGAGGAAGCCATGCTTTGCAACTCACTGAGCCAGAACGTCGGCAAGGCTGGCTATACAAAACCCACTCCAGTCCAGAAGCACGGAATTCCCATCATTTCTGCGGGAAGAGATCTAATGGCCTGCGCGCAAACCGGATCGGGAAAGACGGCAAGTTTCCAATTGATCGTCCACTGATGTAATTGCATTGATGTGGAGGTGGAGTGATTTGATTGGCTGTGGTTGTTTCCGGCCCCTCCCCAGGCGGCGTTTCTTCTGCCCATCCTGCAGCAGCTCATGGCTGACGGCGCGGCCGCCAGCAGGTTCAGTGAGGTCCAGGAGCCAGAGGCCATTATCGTGGCTCCCACCCGAGAGCTGATCAATCAGATCTACATGGAGGCCCGGAAGTTTGCGCACGGGTATCTGTTGATTAGAGAATTCTAAAAGCCGTGTTGCTGACGTCCAGGTCCGATGCATAGAGTAGTCCATTTTTAAAAATACGTGGCTGTTAGATCCTGATTCATCCAGATCTTTCCATCACAAAGTCTTAACCCTTAACTTCTGGCTCGTGAAGATGATACATGTAACTTATGTCTTTATCAACAAATTTGATTAGTGATTCTAGTCCATGTTGAGGCTGTGGCCAATGATTTTTATCACAAAATCCAATTTTTATGAATTTTCTCAAGTTTGTGAAAAGAAGTGAAAAAGACCGCGGCACATTTGTGAAGAAACTTTCTGTGATGAAGAGCGTAACCTTCACATTCTGGCATCACAGACCATCATCTTCATCCTGTTAAGAATCTGTGACATACCCGAACATCCTGAAACTGAATATTCTGAAAATGTTCTGGATAACAACTGCAGATGTCGTAGTAGTATAGTTTCTTGTTTCATTTAAGTTTATTATTTATTGTGTTGTGGCCCGTATAGCCTCATCTAAAGTTCACAGCAATTAAGTTTAAATTTAATTTAAATTCCAGATTGTAACTGGTAGGGCACCACGTAAAGCGTCTGATTTTCTTCTGATCTGGACACGTTTGCCCTCACTGCAGAGTATGTGAAAATTACAGGTAGAAACAGTAGCTGACATGCAAAATGATTAAAATGAAGTTCATCCCTTGACACGGTAAAGCTTGGAAAGTAAAAACAATCTGTTCTGCGGCAATTCCAACACACACAGATGTTTATATCAGATTGAGCTCGATATTTAAAAAATGAAACTAAGAAGTACGATCTGAACACCCGGTGTCTGTGTAGATTATTGTAGACGTGACTTTAGTGGAGATGTTGGGTTGGCACTGACAAGGCGTCTTGTCTCCTGCAGGACGTGTGTTCGTCCGGTGGTGGTCTACGGTGGCATTAACACTGGCTACACCATTCGCGAGGTTCTGAAAGGCTGCAATGTTCTGTGTGGAACGCCAGGGCGACTGCTGGACATCATCGGCCGCGGAAAGGTAAATGTCTTAAAACACTTCGAAACTCCATGTGTAATAACCTCCATTCCCATTTCAAAGGAAGCGGATTGTAAAAATCACTTTTGAAAAGGATTGTGCAAATTGAGTGGAATTTGCCACTTCGATTGTTACATGAGTTTCATTTTTATTTCTAGCAGATAAATGTACTTAAAATTCATTAAGTAAAATTGAAAAAAAAAACAAAAGATTATTTTTTTAAATTGACTCTTTACTAGCCAGGAAACCATTTTAGGTTTTTCCAACCTAAAAATGCATACATTATCTGTAAACTCTGTAAATCGTGCGTATGATTGGACAATAAGATTGTCTTTCTTACTTGCATTTCCTTACGTTGAAAATGTTCAAAAACTAATCTGCACAGTAGCTCAATTTTGTGAAACCATTGATGTATAAATTAATTTAATTACAAATAGTTTCTGCTTTTGATTCGTTCTGTCTGAGAGAATCTATGCAGTGATCGGTTGATGAACACAAATTAGGCATCAACTGAAGATTTTTTTTATTCAAAAGTAAACCGCTTCATAATGGCCAGATCCAGCAGTTTAGCGGAGCGTTAGTGGTCAGTGGCAAAACCTTTTAGTCTGTTAAAATAATACGTGTTGTGATCGTGTGAGATGTCAGTGTCGATGTAAAGCTTTATATTGTTTTATTTGATCATAGCTATGCTTAAATTGTATGCCATACAATTTAACAGTTCAAAAAGCACTGTCGAAAAGCACGGGGTCAAAAGGCAGCGATGAACTAAACGAGTGTAAAAAAAAAAAAAACAACAACAAATGAACAAGGACAAAAGCATCTTGGACTGAGCAGTGAACCCTGTGGTGTTTATATCAGGTGGGCTTGAGTAAAATCAAGTACCTGGTTCTGGACGAGGCCGACCGGATGCTGGACATGGGCTTTGAACCAGACATGCGCAAGTTGGTGGAGTCTCCAGGAATGCCCCCCAAAGAAGAGCGTCAGACCCTCCTGTTCAGCGCCACCTACCCTGAAGACATCCAGAGGTGGGCTAGTTGTTTATTAGGCTTATTGATGAGAATCGATGCCACTGTTATTTTAGGACCGTTGAGGTCAGTGGTTGTGCTGCTGCAACACAAGTCGTTACAATGTTACACACAATTTTAGACCAACATTAAAAACGGTAGTTTTTAAAATAGTTTTTATTTAACTCAACAATTCACCCAACACATTGATGACTGTTGTTTTAAAAGACTTGTAGATCAGGTTGCTGTGAGTATTTATTTGTATTTATTTTTTTTTTTTTTGCACAAACGCGTTTCAAGTTGCGCATTAATTCATGCCTGTTGTTTTTTTTTTTTTACTTTTGTTTTATTACGGGTAGATTAGCCGCAGATTTCCTGAAAGTGGACTACATCTTCCTGGCTGTGGGAGTAGTGGGAGGAGCCTGCAGTGATGTGGAGCAGACCTTCTTTGAGGTTGACAAGTTTTCTAAAAGACAGCAGCTGCTGGAGCTGCTCAAGGTCACAGGTGAGTCCAAAACCGTCTTTCTGTTGTCCAATGTGTTTGGGGTGTTTTTTCGTAAATGCATTTGACCGTACAGCAAATCTAAATGAACACTGTTTTTTCATTCTTTTTGTCTTCTGTCTCATCCTAAATTTAGTTCTGAGCAATAGAATAACTAATAAACAGCGTAATTGATAAATCAGACAGTGTTTTTTTTTTATTTTCTAGTTTTTCGGTATTGATTCTTTTTATTGATTTTTGAAAGTGATTAAAGTATGAGCAAACACTTCAAAACTATTGACAAAGTCTAAAATGTATTACAATCTTGCTTTGGTTTCCAATGTTACAGTTTTATCTGAAAATTGTAATAATTTGGTTACTACGTGGTACGTCTAATTACTCATCATTAGCAGAGGTTGATTGTTTTGAAAAGTTGTAGTTTTCCACTTAAACTAAAGCCACTTGTATTTGCAGGAACTGAGCGGACCATGGTTTTTGTTGAAACCAAACGAAGTGCCGATTTCCTTGCAACGTTCCTGTGTCAGGAGAACATCCCCACTACGAGCATTCATGGGTACCTATCTTCAGTTCTGGGTTCCGGGCTACACTATTTGCTTTCTACACTCGTCCTCATTAATGATGTTGTAGTTGACGTTAAATTCACATTTTGTCTCTGCATAGCACCACCTAGTGTCAGGGAGCGCGTTTACGTGTTAAACCGGTGGTCATTGGGAGGTTGAAAGGCACCTAGCACCAACTACAAATCCCAGAATGCAGTTCTTTAGCAGCCTTGCTGTGTATACAATAGTTGTATTTTTTTTTTTGTCTTTGTAACGTTATTAAAAACACTTAACATTATTAAAAAAACTTGGAAAATAGTTAATAATAAATTTATTTTTTAATTTTTGGGTCTATTTTAATCCGTAATTGTTTTAATGTTTTGTTTTAGTGAATTTTGTAAATGTGTGTACATTGTTTGTTGTTTTTTTTTTTTTTTTTTTGTTAGGGATCGAGAACAACGAGAGCGAGAACAAGCTCTGATGGATTTCCGCACGGGCCAGTGTCCGGTTCTGGTGGCCACATCGGTCGCTGCCAGGGGTCTTGACATCGAGCATGTCCAGCATGTGGTGAACTTTGACCTGCCCAGCAATATTGAGGAATACGTCCATCGGATTGGCAGAACCGGACGCTGCGGGAACACTGGACGGGCCGTGTCCTTTTTTGACCCGGAGGCCGACACGCCGCTAGCGCGCTCGCTGGTCAAAGTCCTGTCCGGGGTTTGAACTCTTCACACGCATCTCACAAACCCAGTGACTGTTTTGCCAAATAATAATCCTCATCAGATATTATTCAACATCTTATTCCAAAGAATAAATCCATGTAAAATGGTAATAACAAGGCCACGACACATTATAATAATTTTGTGATAACTTGGTTTTCTTTGAAGCCTAGACTGAAGATCTTCATCTTCCACAATCTACTGCTTTAGTAATGTTGCGAAGTAATGCTGCTCCATTTTGTACCGATTGGTACCAGTTGTGTAGTTTAAAAGATTATTGTTGTCCATTTCAATATCTATTTTTTTATTTTATATGAGCCGCATGCAATTTAATTTCGAACTACTTAGATTTTTGTACCTTGTACCTTGTACCCTGTTTTGTGTGTGTGTGTGTGTGTGTGTGTGTGTGTGTGTGTGTGTGTGTTTTAAATTATATATAAGATATAAGACTAATACAGATATATTTAAATATACAATATAAATTTAGATTAAAATTTGTGTTTGCTTCCAGGCTCAACAGGAAGTTCCTAAATGGCTGGAGGAAAAGGCTTTCAGTGCACACGGAACAACCGGCTTCAACCCGCACGGGAAAGTCTTCGCTTCCACCGACACCCGAAAGGTCTGGACCAGAAACTTGACTTATCCTGCTTATATGAACTGTTTGTCAGACTGTATATTACACCATAAACGACAGTTTTCTCTTTTCACACAGTTCCAGATTAGATGCTACAAGATTACCCCGACTTGTGAAATTAATTGGTGTTGAGCAGTTTCGTTCGGTGAAAATTTTGTTAGCTGAGTCGCATTTTACATGTAATGTGTGCCATAAAATCAGACAAAAATTTTTATTGCAGTTGTTTCATTTTCTCTTTGGCAGATAAGGTACTGTATATAATGATATACGGACAATCTCACAATCTCGTGAACTGTTACCGCCATCTTGATATGACGTCATGCAAATCCCTGAGATTTCCGTAATCACGTGAGAACGGCGGTGTCGCTTAGTCTCCGTTCTCGCGATTGATTGTTCTCAGTGATTTACATGACATCATTTCAAAATGGCAGTTCTACGGGAGTGAAAAGCATCGCCTTTCTGGGAGAATACAAGCTTATTTTATATTTTGGAAGCAAAATTTCTGGGACAGACAGACAAAGCTTATTTGTTTGTCTATAATTTTATGTTATTTTCACTATTAACTGATGGTACATAAAGTCAGAGAGATTGTGTAGATGCTTTTGTGAACCTGTGGACTTGTGCTTTACTCCAGGCCGGTTCTGCTCCAGCAGCAGCGATGGCCCCGGAGCCTGCCCAGGAAGAGGAGTGGGAGTGAAGGCCGGGCCCCTGCCGCTGCTCTTTCCGCCTTTTTGTGTTTGAGACTGTTTTGTTAATGTTTATTTGAGCAGCGTGAGGCTGGTGAAGACTGGACGTCTTTTAGCGGTTTGTGTTGGACGGTTTGCAGTGAGTTGGAGGTTTGTTCCCTCTCAGTGGGTTCTGTTGTTCGAGCTTTAATAAACCACATAAAGCTTGTTTCTCTTCTTATTTCAAGTAAAAGCCGAAACTTCAGTGTGAAGAAACGGCAACATAAAACTCAACCATCAATCAATCTATCCGTGTCTGTAGTACTCCTACTGACGAAGTAAAAAGAAAAAAAAAAAAAAAAAAAACCGCCAGAGAATAAAATCGTCTTTGAATTTGGTCAACACATGTTTTATTCCCGCCATTAGTGGAATGCAGAGTAACTTCCTGTTTAACTTTTAGTTGTCCCTCCTGTTATGTTCGTTTCAGAGGAGCAGCAATAATGTCCGTGAGTCAATTTGACCCGGGTATTTTTATTATGTGTGTCAAACCAAAAAGGTTCCCCAAACTGAGTATGAGACAGCGGTTTATTATGTCTCATTGTTGCAAAGAAACCAATAGTATTTGACTTTTCTGACTCTAGCTTCCATTTTGTATGAAGAGTCAAATTGATCCAAACGTTGTCTTTGTAACAAAGAATTGTAGCGGGGGTTACAAATGTGTGACCTGTGAAGATATTTCTAAAAATACTCGAGCATTTTAACCACTTCGAAATGTATAAGCTTAGAAAACGGGTTCAACACTTGCTGAATAACTTTCGGCTCTAATACGCAGCTGGCGTGTTACGTCATTAGACGCGCGGTGTCACGTGACATCCAGTTTTGGCCTCTAACGTCAGAAATGTATTTTTGGCTTCAGTACGTCATACGTTACAATTTTCCATTTTTTGAAATGTGCTGAGCTGCGTGAAGCTTTTAGTAGTTTAATCAGTTGTTACTGAGATCACACAAACCGCCGCTGTGAGCGAGATGATGGTCAGAGTTTCGAGGAGCCCGAGAAATCTCAGCTTCACGCACGTGCGCAACGCGAGCGCAATCCACCCCACCCACCCCGGATGTTTTGATTGCGTCATAAACAGTCCAACGTGCGCGTGATTCTGGATCCGAAAATGATGCGCCGGAAACATAGAAACATACCAGGCGGAGACCGTAAGTACTACATCGCTGTTAGTGTGAGTAACACGCGCTCTTAGTTTGAAACGAACTGAACGTCTGACGGAGAAGATGCAGTGATGCTGCAGATGCGATGTCGCTAACGGTTTGGGTGCGATTTATACGATCTGGTCATTTCTTATCCGTTTAAATTAAAACTAATGACATTTTTTTAATTCACACTAATAAAATGAAATGGTACGATCTCTCTTTTCCTCTCTCTCCTTTCACTCGCTTCCTTTCCTCCGCAGCTCCTCCCTTTCTCCTCTGCGTCTCCTCCGCCCTCGCCTCTCTGATTGGTCATATTGTCCCGCGCTCCTTCCTTCCATCCATCCGTCTGTCTATCCATCCATTCCTCTGTGTGTGTGTGTGTGTGTGTGTGTGTGTGTGTGTGTGTGTGTGTGTGTGTGACCTCTGTTGCACACCCGTCTTTATGAGGTTGTCTCTGACCCGATAAGTGTCTTTTGGGCATAAAGTGCACGTGTTTTTCTTCAGCAAAACTTTAAAAAGGTATTTAAATGAATAATGATAAAAAGCTAAAAAATAACAACAACACACACCAGAGTGTCTAAAATAACATTCCGCAACAGGAAAGTAGAACTAGAATGTAAAGCTATTCCCTAGCATTAGCTAAGCGCTAATAGAGCCTTTGGCGTACACAAACCTGGAAAAAAAATATAAGAGCCTGAAAATCAAGAGCTGAACAAAGGGCAAGCCAAGCTAATGAAATAATGCAAATGCAAAACTAAAGACAAAAAATAGGCTATGCGACTGGATCGTGACAAATGTAGACAACCAGCTTGATTCAATGCCGTGTTTTGGTAGAGGTCCGTGGCATGTAAGGCGGCATTGACCGCCAGGCGGCGCTCCACCTCCTTAGTTTAATTCTCTCGCTCACACACGCTGTCTGTCTTTATGTCTTTTTCTTTCTTTCTTTCATTCATTCATTCATTCATTCTTTCTTTCTTTCTTTTTCTCTCTCTCTCGCTCTTTCTCTTTTTGTCTCTCTCTGCCCCCCACACACACACTTTCTTCCCCCATTTATGTCTGTCTGTCTGTCTCTTTCTATTTTCGTTCTATCTTCTTTTTTTTTTTTTTTTTTTCTTTTTTTCTCTTTCTCTCTCTCTCTCTCTCGCACACACACAACACACACACACACACACACACACACACACACACGCACACACACGCACACACGCACACACGCACACACGCACACACACACACACACACACACACACACACACACACACACACGCACGGGAATTTTACGCATTCGTTGAATATGTCTGCAATTAATTAAACACGAATCTGCAATGCAAAGTGCATTCAAAATATAAAACTATGTAGAAGCATAAAAAAATAAATAAAATGTATTGTAAAACTGTAAGGAAGGTTTTTAACCCGTTTTTTTCGTCTTCAGAAAGGGAAGTAAAGATAACAGTAAAGCACCAAAGGAAGTAGCAGACGAGTAAAAAAAAACGAGGAAGTTTGTTAAAATAGCTTCATACTCTTCAAGCCAAATCTCCATTTAATCTTGTACGAGTTGAAAGTCAGTGAAAAAAGGTGAGATACGCACGCGCGTTTCATCTCGCGCTCCTGCTCTCGCAGCTTCTTGCGCGTTTTTTTTTTAACTATCCTCTTAGTTTCTGGCCATTTCACATCCTGTTCCGTTAGAAAACTCGAGAAACATGTTGTGAAGCGGCTGCCCAGAGCGCGAGAGAGTCACTGAAGCAGGTGAGAATATAGCAGCTTTTAATATTAAATACATTTCTGTAATATATAATAGACGCGCGCGGCCTTTAGTGTGTCTTTATAACTTTGTTGTGGCTCAGTTTGATGTTTGATTAGTGATGAAATCAAAGACTTTTTTTACATAAATGTTTCAGATCATTCACGCGCAATGTCTTTCATGAAACCAATGTTTCCTGCCACTTCTGAATATACATACTGTATACTGTATGTTTATATATTTGTGTGTGTGTGTGTGTGTGTGTGTGTGTGTGTGTGTGTGTGTGTGTGTGTGTCTGGGTGAGAATTAAAAAAGAGTTAAGAATTAATATTCCAGTAGAATATAAAATAGTTTTATTTAGTTATAATATTTATATAAAATACATATTTTTAAATTAGTAATTGTTAATTTAGAAAGTTATCTAACGCTCCTCGTTTTTGTACATTTGTAAATATAAGCAAAAATAATTATATTACTGTATACAGATAATACACAGAATTACAACAAATATATAAAATACAAGTTAATTTAAAGCCGGCGTCATTTTTACTTTATAATTATCTTTCGTGTAAATAATTTTCTGAAATTTTTTATGAATGTAAAAAATTGTTCAATGCTTTTTTTCGTTGATTACAACATATTGAATAATCTATATCTTTTTAAGTGTGTGCATAGTTTATTCATTTAAATAATTAATTCCTAAAATTTAACGTGTCTTCAATGAGGATTTTAATGCGTATTTTTTTACATTTAAAACAGATTCAACGTAATAACGGAATAATTGCTTGTTTGTGTGTGTGTGTGTGTGTGTGTGTGTGTGTGTGTGTGTGTGTGTGTGTGTGTGTGTGTGTGTGTGTGTGTGTGTGAGTGCGCGCGCACACAAGGCGCGCCTGAGGCGTTCGTTCGGGTGTTGTGCATGGTGGAGTTTGACTCGCGGGTCTCTGGAAAGTTAGAAAGCGTGAGGCTGTTGGCAAACACTGACCACTTCCTCTGTCGCGCAGACTTCTCATCTGTTTCTCAAGCGCTCTATCCCCTGATTCTGTGAAAAGCGCATTTTACATTTACATTCACAAAAATACTGTCCACATACAAGCTTGAACTTACCGTCTTGCGTAATTGTGAACATTTCATATATGAATATAACGTCAAGTATGTCGACGCAAACATGTAATTTGTCTGTATCTTTATTTTTTTTGTTAAAGTTTGTATCTTTTTGTTTATTTTACTGTTATTTGCACAAATTATGGATCAGAATAAATTAACAATTGCAAACTAAATAATGAATAATAATGGAAAAAATCACAAAAAGCAAAATTTATAATTTCATTATATATACATTTAATACTTCAATGTCAATTATATATAAATTGTTACAAAAATAATATACGGTACATATAAGTAAATATATATATATTTTATTTTAAAGTCATAAAAACGAGAATGACTTATGCCAAAAATTGTATGTAATTAATGACGAGGAACTGAAAAAAGTTGTGCCGCAGTGAAGCTCGACTTGAATTCAGTTCTACTTTCAGTCGTTTGTTTGCAGAATGAAATAAACCAACTATACATTTAGAATAAATAACAGTTACGATTAATTCTATGTTAATTAATCCGTGATAGATGGCACACAAAATATATATGCAAATATAGGCAAATAATTTATTTATGAATAAATTATATAATAATAATAATAATAATAATGCTTTCGATTATTATATATATATATATATATATATATATTACAAGTTCATACTGTACAGTGTACAATAAGTCGCAGCCAAACGGGATTGATATTTATAAAATTCACTTCAACTAAATGTCTTTTAATTAACAGACACACATATTTTTTTTCACAATAAATACATTTAAACTTGAAATAAACGTAAATATGCTATTCTCCTTAAAAATAAACTCTTGTTGACAAGTTAACATTTAACATACTGCTAAAAATCGTTATAAAATGACACAGTTATGAACTGCATTCTGGGATCTGTACTATTTTGTGTGTACAAAATAACTGGGATTTTTAACATTTCTTGGAAAATAGAATTGCACTGCTGTAATCAAAATTGAGTAACGGATATTGAGTAAATGATAAACTAGAGCAGTGATCGATATAGTGTGACGCCTGATTTTCAATATCAGCATTTAAGAGAATAATGATGAATAAACTGCAATGATAAATGTGAGGAATACATTTTTAATAATTTACTTACACTTTTTATACTGTAACATGTTTAATGATTTATAACACACAGTTTTGCGTATGTTCCAAGAACCATTGTATTTTGTATACATTGGCGAATAGATGTCAATTCAAGAGGCCCTAGGACTAACCCCAGTGGTGCTCCTTTTATTGAGAGTAAAATGTAGAATGTTTTTAACTGAAGAAACCACCAAGTACTTGACCTTGTGAGTGAATAGATCGGAAAGTGTCGGCCGAAGAACCGCAGAAATCTTCACCAATACTGTACGTGGTGATTTTCATGAACTGCCGTAACATGTGTGAGCAGATTTTCTATTGGCCAAACAGCTTTTTGCAATGAATCCTTAGATTTTATTTTACCTGGAAAAGTCTCCCAGAGTACTTCAGTACTTGTTCTAATTAAATAAAATGTATACAAATAAATGTATATTTTAAAATGATTGATATCTGCAATGAAACACATTATTGCACAGCAGAAAGAAAACGAGCGCACTACTGCCACCTAATGCATTTACACTATTCCTACAAATACAACAGATGAGGATATACTTATCTTTTTTTTTTTATTTATTACATTATTTTAAATATGACATGTGGTTTACCTGAACTAGAATCATTAAACCCGCCGACACTTTACCTTTTCTCCTGCAGGCTAGCTGTCGTTCTCCACCCTCACTGAGAGAGTAAACCAACATGGCCGACAAGACCCCCAACTTGCCATACTTTTTTGGCAACATCACTCGAGAAGAAGCGGAGCAGTACCTGAAACAGGGCGGAGCAGGGGATGGTCTTTTCCTGCTGCGCCTGAGTCGCAGTTCTCTGGGGGGCTACGCCTTGTCGGTCTCTTATGGCCGCCAGTTCTACCATTACACCATAGAGAGGGAGACCAAAGGCTCCTATGCCATCGCAGGAGGCAAGTCACACCGAACTCCAGTAGACGTGATTGACAACCACTCTCAGGAGTCTGACGGCCTGGTGTGTTTGCTGAAGAAGCCTTTCAACCGACCCGGCGGCACAGAACCCAAAATCGGAGTTTTCGAGGACCTGAAAGAACAGCTGATCAGACAGTATGTCAGCGACACGTGGAAACTGCAGGTTGGTCGTAATTGAAAAACACTACGGCACTTTGAGCCACAAGCTTTTCAATTCTCTGAATTTAAGATGATGGAGGAAGTGAAGAATAAAAAGCTAGCTTGAAAATGATGATTGAAGTTGCAAATCAAGCTCTATCAAGCAGAACTAGGTACGCACACGTACATTTAAACAAAGACAATTCAACTGAACACAGATCTTTAAGAACAAATTACTAACTTAAGTTCATTCAGAATATACAGTACATGCATTTTTTCAATGGGCGAATAAACACTATTTTACTTGGTTTGGCTTTCAAGGTGTGCGGGTTTATTAAAAATTGCACATTTACGTTTATTCCCAAAACTCAAAATCCCCTTGGTTGTGTGTTAGATTTTAGAGTTGCACATTCAATTCCCAAGGTTGGCTGTTTGATCCGCAACATTTCAAGTTTGATTTCCAAGGTTGCAGGTTAAATTGACATATTTGCGAGTTCAATTCCCAGGATTGCAAAGTTTGATTTCCAAGGTTGTAGGTTCAATTCCTAAGTTTGGGACTTTGACTGCCAAGTTGTGGGTTCAGTCACATGGTTGCAGGTTAAATTGCCATATTTGCGGGTTCAATATCCAGAATTCCAAGATGATTTCCAAGGTTGTAGGTTCAATTCCCAGTTTGGGATTACGATTGCCAAAGTTGTGTGTTCAATTTACAAGGTTGCAGGTTTGATTCCCAAGGTTGTTTGTTCAATATCCGAAATTGCAAGTTGATTTTCAAGGTGGTAGGTTCAATTTTAGAGTTTGGGACCAGAGATTTTGACCGCCAAAGTTGTGGGTTCGATTCCCATGGTTGCAGGATCAATTCCCAAGGTGGCAGGTTCGATGTCCAGAATCGCAGGCTTCATTTTCAAAGTTAAATGTTTGATTCCTAAATATGGAAGTTAGGCTTTAAAAACAAAAACAGGTTTGATTCCCAAGATTAGGAACTCGTGATTGACAGAGTTCGATTTAGTCTTTCTTTCTAATATGAGTGTTGCAGATATGCTCTAGTGATTAAAGCACGTGGCATTTATTCTCCATGGGCAAACAAACACCATCGAGTTGTTTATTGAGTGTTGATACAGAAAATCTGAAATATTAAAGAAGATCGCAGTGTCAGCATTATGTGATGCGTGGCAGGGTTCGGCTCTGGACCAGGCCATCATCAGCCAGAGACCTCAGCTGGAGAAGCTCCTCGCCCCCACGGCTCACGAGAAGATGCCCTGGTTCCACGGCAAGATCGACCGCGAGGACTCGGAACACCGCCTGCTCAAGAACTCACACAAGAATGGAAAATTCCTGTAAGTCTGGTTTCATTGGATTTCACAAAGAATCTCACATAAGCTTTACGTTTGTTTTGAGAGGTTGTTGGTTAACTTCTGATTTTCATCTTCTTGGAAATCAAGTTTTTGGGTGCGAACTAAGTGTGCAAATCCACACATCACAGGTCAGGGAACCCGTGAATCAGCCCTAGGGGGAGGGGCTTCTGTGTGACATCACCGGAATACCACTGATCTGTGCAAAGCTATACTCAAACGGGTTTTCCCAATTTTACGCACAGAATCAAATTGATCAGATGGGGTAAATCGCACAGATGACCTGCATTTATTACGTTGCTTTCTTCCAATTGCCTTCCAACTGAATTCTCGCTGCTCACACTTATAACTATCTTATATAGTCTTATAACCAGAGGTGTAAGGTACTCGAGTAAATGTACTTTGTTACTTTACTTATGTTTTTGGCTACTTTGTATACTTGTACTGAGTAAGAAAAATAGAAGCAACTTTTTCTCTCTACTCCACTGCACTTAAGATTGACTTCTGATTTCTGTAACTGTACTTTTCACTCCACTACATTTGAATTTACAGAAACTGTAAATTTAAACTAGGCGAATTTGCCAACTGTAGTCTGCTGAAGATACTGGAAGCTCATTGAATTAGAAACCGTAGAATTAGAAATTTTAGAAGGTAAAATAGACGCATGAATATTTACCAGGATTTTATTGTTAGGATTTATTTTATTTATTTTGCACATTTGAGTTTGCGTGAGACTGACTTTTTGTTCATTATATAATTAGTTTTATCATTTTTGAAACATGGTTTTAAATTTTGTTTCTGTATTGGAAAACAAAACTTCATGAATAGAATTTTTTTTTCACATTTCTTTGTATTTTTTTTTTGCCTAAATGTAGTATCAGTAAAACACAGTAAAACACAACAAGTTCTTTTAAAATTCGATACTCAAATATTTTGAGCCAGATATGTTACACCTTTAATCTATGCTAATGGGGGAATCTTTGCCTAGAGGCTAATCTAAGGACGTGGAAAATGAAGTTACGTGGACAAGACGCACTTAAGCAGCTTTCTTTGGTCTTCGTCTCAGAGCAATGATGAGCGTCTGCTGCCCCCAGCTGGTGGAAAAACGCATTTCATTCGCGCGTGCGTGTTTCTGCAATTGTGGAGTGACACCAAAATCCGCTTTTGTGGCGTCTTGTTGGAATGTTTGACGAGCTAATATAACTATTTAGTTTACGTGTCATTCACAATGATGAAACCGACCGTGTTTGGTGTTTGTTTAGAAGCACGTGCTGCTTCCGGTGTCACGGAACATTAAGCAGCGGCTGTCAAATGCCACTTAACCTTCACTTACGCAAAGAGGAAGAAGTCACTCACTTCCTGTGTGTGCACCTGTGGGACAACTCGGTAGCCGCACACACACGCACGCACGCACGCACGCACGCACGCACGCACGCACGCACACACACACACCACACACACACACACACACACACACACACACACACACACACACACATTTGTGTTAAATTAACGAAATAATTATATGTATAATTTTTTATTATTATTATTATTATTATTATAAAGCATTAATCTACACTATTTTAATATTGCTGTGGGACAATGTGAGATATATCAAATTCAATATATTTTTGTTAATATTATCATTAGTATAGTTAATAATAAAACGGAATAGATAAATAGATAGAATTTAAATTTTTTAATATTTATTGCACCGACTACAACTGGCAAACAAATAAGTCTAAATATAAATTATGGTTCTTAAAGAATGTACCAAAAAAAACTGTCACAACACACACACACACACACACACACAAACTCGTGTTGGAAAAGGGGCTTGTGTTTCCCCGTCACACAGCGTCTTCCGGAAGTGACCGATGCTACATTCAGGAGCAATAATCTTGCACATTTACGTTCAGTTTAAATAAGGACTCATGTAGATCATCTGTGAGATCATCAAAGCTCACACTGGATTACAGTTGACCTGGACTTAGATGTTGCGGACACCAGCTACAGAAACAGAGCTTTTATTTGTACTACATGTATTTTTATATAATTAATTATTGCTGTTCATTGCTGCGCTTTTTAACTATGTATTATTGATTAATTAAAACTTGAATAATCTAGATTTAATAATGTTATATACAGTGAGAATTCTGACAAGTCAAGTTTGTTTGTTTATTACTATGTATACAGCTTATATAAGTGACAGTTTTGTGGGATTTGATCATTTATTCAATTTAAAATCTAAACTGCTCTGAAGAAAACATTTCAATGTGTTTTACTGACAGACTGTGTGGAGCAGGGCGTTTAATGTGTGTATGTTTTGCTTTCTGTTTAATCTCACACCACAGAATCCGACAGAAAGAGAACAGCGGCCGCACGGAGACGTTTGCGCTGTGTCTGCTGCACAACAACCAGGTGATGCATTACCGCATCGACAAGGACAAGAGCGGGAAACTCTCCATCCCGGACGGGAAGAAGTTCGACACGCTCTGGCAGGCGAGTGAAGACAAATCTAAACACTCAAGAGTTGGTCAAGCACACGAATGCAGAATTTTGTCGTATTTAAAAAACGCAACCCCGTTACCGCATGTCAGCTTTCAAACAGAAAAAACCCACACCACCTCCTCGTTTGTGTGTCACTTCACTACTTCACTAATCTGCCTCCAATACTTCGGTGGCCCCGGGATTGGGGACCATGGCTGTAAATGACTTTGGCACTAGTGTGTAATATGAGTGTGTGTGTGTGTCTCTTCTGGTTCAGCTGGTGGAGCACTACTCCTACAAGCCCGACGGCCTCCTTCATGTCCTCACCCAGTGCTGCCCGAGACCTGCCCCGCCCTCACTGGTCAGTCTCACTGGACACACACACACAGATTTATATCATAGTGGGGTCCCACAATTGACTGACTCACAAAACAACAATTAATTAATTATTGTTACACACAAAACAACAGTTAATGGACCCCACAGACAGACAGATGGAGAGGACAGACAGACGGACGGACGGACGGACGGACTATCTATAAATGTGTAGATAGATACACAGACAGAAAAACAGACTGGTAGACATATAAAATACGTAAGCCTGCGCAATAAGGTCAGTGCTGAGAGAGGTTTTCTCTTTAAATGTGTCCAGCAGGGGGCGGTTGGTGGAATCATCTCCATCTTCAGGACGCGCTCTCTGCCGAAGCCCAGAGCCAAGGTGAGCACACACACACACACACACACACACACACACACACACACACACACACATGTGCTGCGAGTAAACCCCAACACACACACACACACACCAGTCACTGATATGTTGGTTTGTTTTGTGTGGAGGCGGGAGATGGAGATATTACTCCATATTATTACTGCACGAGACACTGACAGACAAGCTTTCATTTCTCCATTCATAATCACATTTTTGGTTTTTCTTTCGTTCATTTTCAAAAAGGAAACCACTTCCTGTTTATACTTCTTTGTTTAATGTGAACGTATGCAAATCAGAACTGAAATGCTTTGATCTCTCAGTTTTTTTTCCCTGGACTTTACGTTTTTTAATGCTCTTCTCAGCATTTTCTTTCTGTTTGCAGAGCACTTCTGAAGGCACATGTAACGGGAATTCACTCAAAAGCGACGGTAAGAGAGAGATGGAGGGAGGGAGAGAGATGTAGAGGAGTAGAGAGAGAGACAGAGGGAGAGAGAGAGAGAGAGAGAGAGAGGGAGAGAGAGATAGTACAGTCCTACAAATACAGACAGACTGATATGTAGAGGAGTAAAGAGAGAAAGAGATAAATACAGACAGACAGAGAGAGAGAGACTAATAAATAGACAGATCGACAAATAGAGAGAGAGAGAGAGAGAGAGAGAGAGACAGACGAATAGACAGACATAGAGTATTGAAAGATCGACACACAGACATACAGACAGAGAGAGAAAAAGGGAGAGAGAGAAAGAGAGAGAGAGTGACATACAGACAGGGAGAAAAAGAGAGACAGATAGCCTGACAGAGAGAAAGAGAGAAATACTAATAGACAGACAGACAGATCAGCTCAGGGATGTCTGTGATCTCACCGGTCACTGTTTTTCAGACTTGCCAATGGATTCCTCGTGTTATGAAAGTCCGTACGCGGATCCGGAAGAGCTGAGATCCACCACGGTGAACCGCAGTGCCTTGATTCTGGAAGACGGAGAGCTGGGCTCCGGAAACTTTGGCATGGTTCTGCGAGGAATCTACCAGATGAAGAAGTGAGTGGAGCAGACCTTCAGAAAAGACTGGAGGCTCATGGGAGATGAAGTCCCAGCACGTAATGGTTCCCCTCTTCCGCAGGACTCAGAAAATCGTGGCGGTGAAGATCCTGAAGAACGATGACTGTAACCCGGCAGTGAAGGAGGAGATGAAGCGGGAAGCCAGCGTGATGCAGCAGCTGGACAATCCCTACATCGTCCGCATGATCGGCATCTGTGAGGCCGAGAGCCTCATGCTGGTCATGGAGCTGGCCGAGCTGGGCCCGCTGCACAAGTTCCTGCAGACCAACAGGTATGGGAACGTCCAGACGGAAATGTGGCCTTCAAAACAAAACAAACATGTGATCCTGATGTTCATCACCACATCTTGAATCCAACAATTCCTAATTTACACTCTTAAAAAAAGGGGGCAGCAGACCAACTTCAGCGTCTTTCTCCTGCCTGGTCACAAATACAGTTCTCTAAATCCATAATCCACAACCTTATAATTAAGACGATGTGATTTTATTACCCATTTTAAATCAGGAACCAAAGTCCCAAATACTGACAAGATGCAGAAATGAAATCAAAAAGTCAAATAGTCATTTATAGTCACACAGTCCATGAAGAATCATTAAATTTTTACACATACACACACACACGCACGCACATGCACACGTACACACGTACACACACACACACACACACACACACACACACAGTCATCATTTCATGCACACTTACTCATGTACAAACACAGTACATATACTTACATACACACACAAACTAACTAACACACATTTTATATAGGCGGTCCATATAAGTTCTAAACACAGTCACAAACAAAGTACACACAGCGTAGAGAGAAGGTGGTGATGGTGAAGATCTGTTTCCAGGCATCTTTCTGTGAAGAACATCACTGAGCTGGTTCATCAGGTTTGCATGGGAATGAAATATCTGGAAGAACACAACTTTGTGCACCGAGACTTGGCGGCCCGGAACGTTCTGCTGGTGACGCAGCACTACGCCAAGATCAGCGACTTCGGCCTGTCCAAAGCTCTGGCGGAGGAGGAGAACTACTACAAGGTGCTTCACGTCTCCTGAGCGACGTTCCACCAACGTTTACATCAGGATTATGTTTAGTGTCTTTATTATGAGGCCCATTTTCTTAATTCAACATGTTTTTTACAATTCAGTAGCTTCACTAAACTTCCCATTAAACTGAAAGTGAATAGAATTGATGGAATAATATTTGGAACAAAATTTGAGTTGAATTGAATTAGCAAATGCGTTTTTGTACAAATTCAGTACAAAAACTCTGCGCTGCAATTCGCTCAAGCCTAGCAGAGAACCTGTCAATCAGCATCAGTGGGAGGGACTATACACACTCACTGCAGTAGCCCCTCCCACTAATTGACAGGTGCCGTGACCTCACCAAGTCCAGCAAGAATAGTTTTTGTGTTGTCGTTTCTGACCATTTTTTGACATTGGCCTTTTTTGCTAATTCTGTTGCGAATACAGTTTTCAAACTTCGTCATTTTGGTCAGAATGTCGTTCTAAAACAACAACTCAGATTAATCCCAAATGAAATTGAATGTTTTACTGAGAAATATCTAACATTATACACTGTATTTATATACAGTATTCTCTTTAATAAGCATCATAATCCGTGTTTGTGAAGGTCAAAAAGATGAAATGACGTGATTGTGTGTCTAGGCCAAAAACCTGGGGAAGTGGCCGCTGAAGTGGTACGCGCCGGAGTGCATGAACTACCTGCGCTTCTCCTCCAGGAGCGACGTCTGGAGCTTCGGCGTGCTGATGTGGGAGGCGTACTCATACGGACTGAAACCTTACAAGGTGCACGTGTGTTTTACACTCACTCCTTGACAAATCTAAATACCGTATTTATTCGAATATAAGCACCCGTTTTTTTTCCAGTTTTAGCGGCTCAAAAACTTGCGAGATGCTTATAATTGCCGATTTCAAATATTCTAAAAAAGAAAATAGTATTTTAAAGAGAACATTTACGTAATTTAGCAATGAAACAAAAAAAAATCGATTTTTTGTTGTGCCTGAAAAATCAAGGGGGTGATTTTTATAGTTGCATGAATAGGGTTTCTTTTTGTTTTGTTTTGTTTTTTTACAATTTATTCGCAGTATATTTGCTATCAATGTGCAAAATGCAGGGATTTTATAGAATCAATGTGTGAGACACCAACATCATTACCGTACATACTTTGCCTGGGATTCTATAGAATGGCTTCACGTATGATAATGGCTTCAGGTTTCACGTATGTTATTTCACGTAAAAAAAATCTCAGAATCTTGGATGATGAAACATCTAGAAACGTGAGGAAAACCCCAGTACAAACTGCTGGATCAGTTTATCTGGAAAGCGAAAGAATCCGAAGCGTTGTTTCTTCTGTCTCGACACATTGTCGTAATCTCAGTAACTAACAAATTCTGGTGCCGTGCTTCTCTGTGACACTTTATCAACGTTTGCCGAACTTACTGGAATTTGTCGTTATTTCAGGCGTTGTCGGGTGTGCTCGTTCCACACTCTGGCGGTTCAAACTTTCAGGGATTGTATAGAATGCCTAGGAAATGTGTGAAAGCTGACGCGTGTTGAACTTTGCCGTCCCCGCTTCTGGCATCATTTGCAATAGAATCCCGATTTACCAATTTGTGTAATTCATGAAGCCTAACATAGAATGTAACTTGTATTTCCAGCAATTTATCGTTTTTACACTCTGCAGTGTGATTCGTCTAAACACAGAAGTAGTGACGGCTGCTAGGTGTCAACTGTTCTATGGGCAGGAGGCTTAATGTCCAAGATTACTGCGAAATATGGTGGATCAACTGTATTTTAGTTAATAAAAAAATAAACGAAATTAAAAAATATACTGTATATTTACCAGTGCTGTAAAAGTGAACACGTTTCAAAATTGCGATTAAAAATAATTGATGCATTAACGCGGTTGCAGATTTTTCACCCGTGGCCATTTAATAAGAGCAAGGAAGGACTTTTAGACAGAGAGGTTCATTTTAAAACTTAGCCAGATGGATTTGCAAATAGAACAGAAGTATATGTACAGCATTTCGCAAAGCTGAAGTCACAGCGCACTTTGTTAATATACAAGGGAAAATTTAGTAATTTGAATTGAATTGAAATTGAATTGAAAAATCCTTTATTAGTCCCACAGCGGGGAAATTTCACGTCACAACAGCAACAACAAATCCAAATAAATAAACAAACATCACCATAACGCACTGCACACATCATAATGAACCAACAGACACAGACCATAATGAACAAGTAGCGCTGCCCGTCTTAAGCATAGTTCCAGTCACCAGTTTAAATTTAAGTTCAAATTGTAGAGTCTAATCGCAGCAGGTAGGAAAGATCTGCGATATCTCTCCTTCACACAGCGGGGGTGAATCAGTCTGCCACTGAAGCTGCTCTCCGAGCAGACAGTGAGTCCACCAGTGGGTGAGAGTCCAGGTCCAGGATGGATGATAGTTTATCCAGGACTCTTCTCTCACCCACCTCCTGCACTGTGTCCAGAGTGCAGCCCAGGACAGAGCTGGACTTTTTGATGATCCTGTCCAGTCTCTTCCTGTCTTTGCCTGAGATGCTGCTGCTCCAGCAGACCACACCGTACAGGATTGCTGATGCCACCACAGAGTCATAGAAGATCTTCAGGAGTGACCCTCTCACTCCAAAAGACCGCAGTCTCCTCAGGAGGTAGAGTCTGCTCTGACCCTTCCTGTACAGTGCGTTGTGTTGTGAGTCCAGTCCAGTTTGTTGTTCAGATGCACACCCAGGTATTTATAAGACTCCACTCTCTCAATGTCCATTCCCTGGATGTGCATCGGTGGGATGACAGTAGACTGTCGCCGGCAAAAATCCACCACCATCTCCTTAGTTTTCCCTGCGTTGATCAGGAGGTGGTTCCACCGACACCAGTCCACAAAGTCCTGAGTGAGTCCTCTGTACTCAGCATCATTATCTCCTGTGATCAACCCAACAATTGCTGAGTCATCAGAGAACTTCTGCAGAACACAGCCGTCCGTGTTGTGTCTGAAGTCTGAGGTGTAGAGAGTGAAGAGGAAAGGAGCCAGTACAGTCCCCTGTGGAGCCCCCACACTGCAGCTCAGAGTGTCAGACACACAGTCCTTGGCTCTCACAAACTGTGGCCTGTTTGTCAGATAGTCCATAATCTACCCCATAATTTACCCCATTTCTCAAATGACTGCGTATGTGCCAATCATATTATGGATTTTGCATTAAAAAATGAATGCGGAATCAAGGAGAGACGCCAACAGCACTAAAAGAAAAAAAAAGCTATTTTTACACGTGCCTGCACTGCAAACAATTTGCAACAAACTTTTACGGTTTCTATTCATGAAAGATTTGAAGTTGCGAAATGTCACAAGATTGTTGGGCACGTTAATCATAGTCTAGTGAAAGATCGAGAATTAAAGGAAAAGCATCTTGCTTGTGGACAGAAAGCAACAGACGGATCCGTCTCAGCAACTGTATTAATATAAGGCAGGACTACGCTGAATTGTTTCTACATTACTCATTGTTATTTTACATCTTTGCCATGACTTTATTGAAGACTTTTTTTGGAATGAAAATATTTTTTTCCTTGCCATCGACCTTTATTGAAGTTCGGTTGACATGCCTGTGTTTTAAGAGATTTGTCTTTCAAGCCAACGGTTAATTTTGAGGTTCGTGATGGTTTCTTAACAACATATTTGCAGTAAACCAAGAAAATCTATTGCAAATTTAACAAAAAGTCACCTAAATTATATTACAGTATTTAAACGAGTGTTTATTTAGTGTTGAGTTTACATTAATTTACACTTCAATATCCAATATCATAAGCTTCAGCTATTTATTTGCAATTAATCGTGATTAATGTGGTTGGGAAGTGTGATGATGAATACGTTTTTTTTTTTAATGAATCTTTTGACAGCACTAATATTTACATATCGTAATGTCCCAAATCTGGAGTATTGCAAGCAAGCTGGCTCTGGCCGGACGCCGTTTAAACTGTGTGGTGGATAAAGTTGTGAACTCAGAACTTGTTTGCAGGGCATGAAGGGAAACGAAGTCATTCAGATGATTGAGAGTGGACTGAGAATGGAGCCGCCTCCCAACTGCCCACAGGAGATGTCCTACCTCATGCAGAGCTGCTGGATGTACAAGTAAATGATTCCTCATTATATACACTTTGTTTGTTTTTTGATTAAGCTCAAACGGTTCCCACTAGTTACCAAACTGTTTTTGAATGTTGAGATCGATTGTTCACTGGACAGAAAATGTTTTTGGAAAATGCAATTGGACAAGATTCTTTCTCCAAGTGAAAGCTTCCACTTTTATTTGTCTTAAACATTTGCTGTAGATCAGTGACCTTTAGTGGAGATCTGGTAACTTTAATGGAGATCATCAACCTCTAGTGGCGCTAAACAACTGATCAGTGACCTCTAGTGGAGAACAGTGACATTTAGTGGAGATTAGCTATGGAATTAGATTAGGGCCAAAATTATCAAACGTAAATTTCTAAGAAATGACTTAAAATGCTTCATATATTTGTATTTTTTGCTTGCAATGTCGCTTGCAAAGTCGAAATGAACGAAAAAATCTGAAGCGGAAAAAAAAAAAAGTTTCAAACGACAAAGTGAAGATTGCAAGCAAAAAATTAAAACACAAACGTAAATGTGAAGCATTTTTGACACTAATCTGATTCCATAATTAGTAACCTCTTTTGAAGCCAAACAACTGATCAGCGCCCTCTAGTGGAGATTGGTGACCTCTAGTGGTAAACATTGATGATCAGTGACGTCTAGTGCAGTGATTCTCAACCATTGGGCCGCGAGCGCCACCTAGAGGGCCGCGAGAATATTTTTTTCACCGCGATCGCGGGCCGCGAAGTCCGCGGAACAACAATGAGCTCCCCACCACTAGATGGCGCTGAGGTGTCAACACGCTCCAATAATGCCAACAGTAGCGGCAGACTTTTGACTGAAGGTGGAGGACGTTCTTAAAACGAACAAATAAAGATAAAAGTTACGACTTCAATTCGTTTATATTAATGGCAAAAATATCAAACGTTAGCTTAAACAGCTTGACATCTTCGTTTTTCGCATGCAATTTTTACATTTTTTTTTCAGAAAATTAAGGAAAAATCTGAAACGAAAGAAAATAAAGCTTTCTACTAAAAAGTATGGAAGCCTGTTTCCGCCACTAAAAAAAATTTTTAAAAAAGTATTCTGACTTTTTATCTCAGAATTCTGACTTTTTATCTCAGAATTCCGAGTTAGTAAGTCAGAATTCTGACTTTTTATCTCAGAATTCCGAGTTAGTAAGTCAGAATTCTGACTTTTTATCTCAGAATTCCGAGTTAGTAAGTCAGAATTCTGACTTTTTATCTCAGAATTCCGAGTTAGTAAGTCAGAATTCTGACTTTTTATCTCAGAATTCCGAGTTAGTAAGTGTGATTAGGATGTATTTCAGTTTTGTGTAGAACTCATGGCTGAGCATAACCGCAAAACGGGCTTCCATAAAAAAGTGAAGATAGCAAGTGAAGAAAATGTAAAAACGAAAATAAAGCCTGTAATCTTAACATTTGTCTTGTAATAGACAATAAATGTTGTTACTTTTTCCTACTAGCTTAGAATTAAGTGTGAACAATTACTCTGTCTTAATTTAGTGTAAATATCGTCAAAATTAGTCCTATTTTCTTGAAATAAGCATTTTTTTTTAATAGAAATTATGTTTGACACAGAAATGTCTGAAACAAGAACTGTAAAGTGAAATTTTAATAACATGATGTTTCTCAATTTAAGAAGCTACTTTTATATTAAAGCCAATTAGAACAAGAACTGAAATGCAGGAACAAATCTACTCTGTAACAAGATTATTTGTCTTGTTTTAGGCTGTTACCAAGTACATTTTTAACCCGATTGGCAGATCATTTTATTTGATTTAAGTTTTGTTTCCTCATTTTGTTTTTTTTTTTTTCATGTAGATTTTTTGCATTTTGGTTTTGTCTGCCACTGTAGACACATTTTAATTATGTAACCTGATTTTTTTTTATTTAAATGTATTTTTATTACTACTGAATTTAAATTTTATTTATATACATTTCATGTGTTTTCTTTTTTTTTTTAAGTATACATATATATTTTAGATTAGTAATAAGTAAGCAGGACCAAGTATAAGTAATAAGAGCAACTCCCTTATTCTGTGTTGTATGTGCAGGATTGCAGCTTTCTTGATGACCTTGGTGTATCATATTATTTATTTATCTACATTTTTGTGTAATTCATGTAGTTATTAAATTCAACAAATCATGATTTGGATCGGCTGAAATAATGTGTGTTTTAATGGGCCGCGGGACACTTTGATTTGGACAATTTGGGCCCCGAGGTCAAAAAGGTTGAGAACCCCTGGTCTAGTGGAGATCATTAGCGGAGATAAGTGATTTAAAATTTGGCTAATGTGAAGTTTAACCCCCAGCACTAATGGTAAAAAAACACTGGCTAATCTAACGAAATGTGTTTGCGTTTTCAGTGCGGAGGACAGACCTACTTTTGCTGTGGCTGAACTCAGACTGCGAGATTTTTATTACGACATATCGCAATGAGGTCGTAACCCGAGATGGAACCAAGTGGCTTTTACTGCTTCATGTTGAACGACTTTGCTTCACACGGAACGCGGCGATCAAACTGAGTCTACATTCTGATTGGCTGTGGCCAAACCCCCATAGCTCATTAGCATGAGGAAAACAATACGGCATCACGTTGATAACAGACTAGCGGCATATGAAGTGAACGCTTTATTACTGTCGCCTGAGATGATTGCATGTCAATAAAAGGGCTTTTTCGTTCGTTTTGATCATTGAAAGGTAAAAATAGAATGTTGTGAACAGATCAGTTTTTTTTTATCTCAATTGTGAAGAGTATTATAAATTGTGAACATCGATAATGCAATGACCTCGGAATCTATAGCAATACCAAGTGTCCGGCTTTCACAACTATGCATTATGAGAGTTTGACATGTATTTTTTGACGATTCTTTGAAATGTTTGAGGTCAGAATTTTTCTGCATGGCTAATATGTTAAAAATAAAAGAATGAACCAGAAAACGTAGAGTTGTTCTTTATACGGAGCTCTTTATTTAATGTGTTTAGTGCTTTTGTATTTTTAACATTTTGTGAAATGCTTTTCTTTACCAATACCATTATAATAAATGTTTTCCAGCAGATGGCGCTATAGTAGCATGTCTTTCCATCAATCGGAGACGAAGCTGCCGACGACACATTTTGTGTAGTTTATTTTGTAAACAAGCAGCCGTGACATCACGTCCCCGCACTCTCTGGCTGCCATCAGTGTCATCATTTGACCCTCAGTCCTAGACGGAATACACCACTTCGTAAATAAGAGCAGGGTGCAATGTAATTTAAAATGTGAAAATAAGCTGTACACATAATTAAGGCTGATAAACGACACTCATTAACCCATGGTCGCATTGTTGGCATAGTAGGCAGCACGTTAGTCTCATAATCTGAAAGTCGTGAGTTTGAGCCTCACACAAATCGCATCGCTGTTTTGCTAACCTGAATTTAAAAAAGAACAGGTTCTATTGTTCCATGTAACCGGACTATTGTAGTTATTTAAATACAATAAGACTCCTCTATCTTTCTGGGAATGGAACCCCAGTCTCCCACTGGACAAGTGAGCGCCCTTTCCACTTTACTAACCAGGAGTTGTTGTAATGTAAAAGGATATCATAATAAAAAGTCAACCAAAGCTACTTTAATCCAATATTTTTTAGCCTACAACACTGATTTGTATTTAAGTATACATTTGAAAATGCACGTGAATTGCACATAGATCGATATTAGTGTGACAGTCTGGCTCTGGTTGGCTGCCAATCCAGTGCACTCAATGCAGGCCAGGAGTTACTGGATCGAAAAAATGAACATCAACTGCTGAACTCTGAATAATGTCATGTTTCAATCCTTCTCAAAAAGGAAACTTGCATTGGCCGAAAATCAAACACGGGACTCCCACATGGTAGGCGAGAACTCTACCAGTGAAGCACCAATGCTAATGAAGTCTTCAGTTAACTGTCTCTAAAGATGATTGTGTCTTCTTCTTTCTCATTCTGCGGTTCCATTATCAGGGGTCCCCGCAGCAAATCTTCCTTTTCCACCTGATTCCATCCTGAACATTCTCCACTCTGACCTCGGTTAGCACATCCCTATATCTCCCTGCTTCACCTCTTGCCAGGCAGCTCCATCTCCAACATCCTTCTTCGACTAACAGTATCCAGTAGGCGGTCGTCGTTAACTGTGGCCTCGACCGATCCAGTATGACATTTCTATAGACGCTTCAGAAAGATTTAGTTTGGCAAGGTTCACGCCGGATGCCCTTCCTGGCTCAACCCTCTCCGTTTCTCCAGGCTTGGGACCGGCACAGAAGTCCCTGGCTTGCGACCCCTCAGGCAAGATTAAAGATGATCACGTGTATCGTTGGCTAAATGTTCATTACGTTGCAGCCGTTACGTCTAAAATGACAGAATGTGTAGCATAGACTTTAACAATTGTCAAGAGGAATGACTTTTCTCTCTAATACAGACTGCTGATGAAGTCAATTCAACACTTCAATTAAAGGCCCAAAGTGTGAGTTAATAAAGGCCTAGAGAGTGAGACACAAGAACGAGTTTGTCAATATAGCCACTAGAGGCCGTATCAAAACTGTGCTCTGTGTCGGGCCAACTGATGGGTTGTTGTGTCGTAATCAAGAACTGTCCGTTTTATAATCGGACCAGGATTCGAACCAGCACTGCCTGGGTGACAAGTCCAACTCCCACCACTAGACTTTTTTCTCTTTTGCTTCCACAATGAAGCGCCACAACATACAAGTTGTGTGGAGTGTCTCTGCCTGCAAGCTGACCACATCGTGAAATGAACAGACTTCAGACGAATTTCCAGTGGTTTAACACTGGTTACCAACACGGAACCAAACAGCGTCCTGTTCCCACCTCACCAGAGTCCGAGTCCGTCTGTAGCTGACCTTTTAACACCATGAAGATTAATGAAAGACTGGAGCTAGAGTTTGACAGTAACACGTCCCCATAAGGACACCAAAGATCTTATGGAGACAATAACCATAAGCGCTTGATTTTAACCACCTTCTGTGAATCCTAGTTTAAATGACCAGATCACCAAATATTGAAAGATTCGCAAATTGCCAATTTGGGAATCCTTGCGTCTCATCTGGCCTTACAGTAGCACGTCCCCATAAAGCAACCAAAAGCCTTATGAGGACCAGAACCACAACGGCTTGATTTTCAAACCACCTTTTGTGAATCTCAGTTAAAACCGTTGAAGCACCTGACAAGGAAGGCCTGCACTCTTCAACCGACAACATATTGGGGAAGAAGGAGCTGGGAACTACGAGTTTAGTCTGGTTAACCGTCGATCGAGTTCCGACAGACACCATCGCATGAACAGCGAGCCCAGGTTGATCTGTGGCTTCACCGCCCGTGTCAGTCAACATACATCCCACTGTGGGTGAGCAGCTTCCGGCAGATGTTCCAGATGCACGGCTGAGGATCCACCACAGAGAGAAGAGAAGGAAGAGGTGGTGTCTGCCAGAGTTGCGTAAAAGTATTCACTCGCTCTGAGGCATGGAGCCGATGTCGGTGTGTTTGCATTTTGTGTACCTGTATATCATATGTGTATGTGTGTAGGGTTTATGGAACGTGTCACGTCAAGTGTGTGTGTGTGTTGCGACCCATACGTTGGTTGGATCTAGTGAAACATTGGCCATGATCATTAGCCTTCGTCCAAAGGAGCCGGCCAATTCAAGAAACCGTGACATGTGTGCATTACATGTTGTTGTGTTGTTACGGCTACGATTGCTTGTATGTGAATGATGAAGATCTTTTCTTTATGACGTTAAGTGAGTTCTTGTCCAACACAAACACAACATGAACACTCAAAAAAAAAAAAAAAGAATAAATCTCTGAGTGTGTTTGTTCTGAGTTTTTTGCCTTTTAAACGGTTTATAGAACTTCTAATAATTATTATTCATTTCTGATTGCGTGATATGAAACAAGAAATATAAACAAGAGACATGACAATGTGAGGTGTGTGTGTTACTGTGACGAGGAACTTACACTGAAAGCACTTGTGAACATTTTATTTAGCTATAACCAAAAAAAAAAAAAAAACATCTGCGCGCGCGCGCACACACACACACACGCGCGTAAAATAATTTTTTAAACTTCAATATTTAGTAATCGTCACAGACAACTTGGCAAATTTCGAGACATTCGGCTTTTACTACTGCAACCAAATTGGACGACAGTAAAACGCTGAAAAGACACACAGATTATCAATCCTTTTGCATCCTAATCTGCTCTGGTTAGAAAAGAGTCAGTTTAGTGGAGCAGAGTCCAGCTCAGGTGAGGCCGAGGCTGTGGGAGGAGTCTCACCTGCAGCTTCACTCGCCGCGGTAACGTGGCGAACGCTTCTCTTTAAACGCCTGCAGTCCTTCCAGTCGGTCTTTAGTTGGAATCACCTGAAACACAAGAAGTCAAGTGCTCTTTCTTTCACGGTAAACAAAAAAATTTTTTTAGATCGATTCACAACAAAAGTGAGAGATGGTTTTAGCAGTAGATATCGCCAACCCGCCTGAAGTCACATCCATCCATTTTTTACCACATGTTTCATTTCTGGGTCACGGGGAGCTGGAGCCAATCGTGGCAGCTCTGAGGCGGGATTCACAATCTGGTTTGATGGCCAACCAATCACAGGACAGAAACACACACTCTTACTCAACACCAGCTGTCAGTCTCCCAATGAACCCAACTCATGTTTCTGGGCTGTGTGAGGAAACCGGAGACCCAGAGGAAACTCAAAGGAGAACATCTAAGGGTTCTTGCCTCACGCACTGATTCAGTCATGTCAATAGAAGAACTAGAAGCAAGCCATTCCAGAAAGTTCTGTGCTCTGGCTTCTTGAGCTAATCTGAATCTCGTTGCACTATAGTGACCTTCTCTGTCTGTTTACTGTCTGTCCCAAAGCCTTCTACAGCGGTGAATAGACAGGACATTTCTGGACTGCTGCACAAGTGGCATCTTATCACTGTTCCGCGCTGGAATTCGCTGAGCTCTGAAGAGCGGCCCATTCTCTCACCCATGTTGGTAAAGCTGGCACATGAGCAAATACATTTTTTGGACGGATGGACGTGTAAAACATAATGCCATGTCACGAAAGGGAATAGAGAAGGAATTTCTAGGGGTGTTTCTCCCCAAAATCATGATGTTAATACGTATATGTACATGTCTTATATGTGTTATATGTTATTATATATTATATATGGTTCCTGAGGACTTACCTGAGCGTAACAGGCTTCTTCGATGGCCAGTCCAGTGGCTAAATCAACCTGTACAAAACAACATTCAGCCAATCAGACGTCTTTAAATACAAACTCAACTACAGCTGTAAAGATCTACCAGCCCCCGAGACCCTTTAATCTGGAGCTGGTAATGGTATTAATGATGCAGTGACAGGAAGTGCTGATGACACACACACACACACCCCAGAATGCACTGCTCTATCTGTCTTGCCTTGTAGAAATTACATACCGGTACATATATATTACTATATTGCTAACATAGTTGTAGAATTTATTTAACAGCACATTTTTCATATATTATTGTTTCACAATGTATTGCAGCATGTTCATAATTCTAATATTTTTGACTGGAAATCTTTTTATGGCGGACAAAATATTTTCAGGTCAAAGAATATTTGGCCCCTCTGTGATTGAGTTTGGCGTCTCTGAGTTAAAGGAACAACCAATTCGATTACAAACAGCTTGTCATTTTCTCAAGTTTACCACACAAAAGCCATAATAAAACCTGACGGAGACGACACAGAGGAGCAGTGGGCAGCCTTAAGTCGTGGCTCCCGACCATTCATCCACAACTGCCACATTTTGCATAAAGCAAATTTTGAAATTGCATTTATGTATTTTTTTAAACAAATCTTGCCATGCTATTGTGAGTGATTTACTCTTCTTATAAATTTCAGCAAAAGCGCAACATTGCTGCTTGCTCACAAGTCACAGTACATAAAACATTCTTACTAGTGCGTGGTAAAATGTTGTATGTAGTGTACGCTTTATTGTCTATTACCTCTATTCCTCGGTTGATTGCCATTTTCGCCATTCTTACTGCAATCGGTCCCTGAAACAGAGAAGTCATTAAAAAAAACACTCATTTTTCAACATTTTCTTCATTCCGTTGAAATCTCAAAGTCGCACCTGAGGAAGGAACTCCCGGGCCAGAGCCAGCGCCCGCAGGAAGGCGGCGTCTCCACCCAGGTTCTGCTCCACCGCGTGACTGACCAGCCCAAGGGTCTTCGCCTCACCTCCGTCCAGCACCCGCGCAGCAAATATCAGCTCTTTAGCTACAGACACGCCAACGGTGCGCGGGAGACGCTGCGTTCCTCCTA
>CM051494.1:10610964-10615964 GCA_028031935.1 Paedocypris micromegethes | reverse complement strand
CACACAAACATGCGCGCGTACACACACACACACACACACACACACACACACACACAGTAGTGATTTGCGACCCTCACTGCACAGGAAGTGACGTTGCTTTGACAACAGAAGATGATGTTTATAAAAATAGAAAAGTACCGTTAGAACGATCAATGAATAGTCGGCAGATTAAAATCCTCTAGAAAAAACAAACAAACATGTGCTTAATTATTTTATAATAATTATTGCTTAATATTTCAAAAACAATATTTTTGATATAAAAAAGCACCAACAAAAAATTGAAAATAAATACATTGCAGTATGTAGTATTTGTTCCAGTGCGTTCCGACTTTTCTCTGCATGTCAGATGTCGCTGCTATGCTACATATTTAGTAATGTGCTCAACATCTTTTATTATTAATGATAAATAGTAATTAATAGTAAAAAAAAAGAGATAAAACTTTTTTAAATTGAACTAGATTTTTAAAAAATATCGTAGATGCGCCAACAGCGCCACCAATATAACGCAATGAGCTATAAATACCTGCCAGGCATAACTTCATAGCAAACTTTTGTTTTAATCGTTTCCAACATTAGTGTCCAGATAAAAAGTAACAGAATAAGATTCTGAACATTAGATATTAACAGAAACAAATTTATCGCGCAACCATAATTTCCATAATGTGCAGTTGTATGCCAAAAAACTAAACTAATATTTTGAAGCTGACGTGCAATTGAAAAAATATAGAATTAGTTAGCAGAGCTGAAAAAAAAAAAACTATTATAGTATTGTATAGTAGCCCCTCCCCCTGGTGCTGATTGGCAGGTTCTGTGATGCCAATTACAGCTCAAAAAAATTGGCAATGGATGGAGGTATTTGCAAACCGATTTTGACGTTCACATAGCAAACGTGAAAACAATTCGTAAATAGACAAACTAATTTCGGTACTTTACAAATGTTATTCAAAATTAAGTTTCACCAATGGTGAAAAACAATGAGTCCGTTTCAAGATTTAGGTTTTAGACTTCCTGAATTATTTTCTGGTCTTACCTGCGCCAGGGATGATCGCTAGTTTCGTCTCGACCAGTCCCATCTTGGCCGTAGTGGCTGCGAAACGAGACACGGCAGTTAGTTGTAGTTAAACTTCCTTCCCTTTTCACCCATTCACGGGTTGTACACACATGTTGTTCACGTGCAGTCAGTAACTCGAGCACACACACATTTCACACTGAAAATACAGTTTACGTTACATTAGTCAGTTATAAAGCAATAACTTATTAAAGTTATTTAGCGATAAAGTTGAGCGAAAACTTAACGTACCATGACAAACTAAAAACAACTGAAACTAGTCTGAGTTTCGAGCTCTTACTTCAGATGCAGTGACGCTAACATTAATCATTTCCTGTGTTTGCTAGCAAACAACAAAAAATATTCAGGTATCTGCTGAACTCAGCAAAGCTATGGGTTACTTCTCATTACAACAATGTATGTATCCAATTATGTCTTGTTAAGTAATCTTGTTTTGGCTTTTAACACCGCCTGATTCTATCTGGTTATTCTTTATGTATTGTTTAATTGGGAAATGGCTTTATATGCTTGGTGTATTTGTCTTTATCTTTGTTTGCAGGGTTATTTTTTATCTGTATATATATTTTTTTATCTGTAAAGCACTTGGTTTCAACAAAGTTGATTTTAAAAGGGCTCAACAAATAAAATTAAAATTATACGACAAATGTTTCAGTGACATGAAGGGATTTCTCTTCAATGGCAGTCAAAGGCGAGCTGCGATTGGGAAAATTGGGGAAAGTTCACTTAAACTCAACTTTATGATAATGAGACATGGCACTGTTCAGTGGCAGCCAATCAGAATGTAGAATTGAAAATGAGTGAATAAGTGAGCACAAGAGAGAATTGTTTAAATGTACACTTTGTTCATTTGTTCCACCAAAAAAGTAAATAAGAAAATAAGGTGTTACCTGCGACTCTGATGTCACAGGCGAGGGCCATTTCAAGACCCCCACCGAGAGCCGCCCCGTCGATGGCTGCAATAGTCGGCATGGGGAGATTACCTGCAATGTAAAACACAGAGTGTGAGTGTGAGAGAGAGAACAGGTAAAAATCAGCAAACGAGACACACTAAGAGAAAAGCAAAGAGAAAGCAGATAGATATATTAAGATGGTGGTGGTTGAGAGAGATAAAAAAGACTGATATAAAAAAAGAAGAGAAAGAGAGAAAAAGTAAGAAAAAGACTTGCAAGTGTAAATAAGAAATGGTGAGTGAGAGAAAAACTATGTGAGGAAAACAAAGAGAGAAAGAAAGTATCAATAATGCGAGAAGCAGCGAGGGGTGATTGAAAGAAAGAGAGAGAAATAGTTGTCAATATGGCCACCAGGAACTGCATTATGTACAAAGAAAAAAAATAAGTGAGGAAAAATCGAGTATGAAAAACCTGAATTAGAGCGCCGGAGTTTCTCATAGAAAGAGAAAGTGAGACAGACAAAGAATAATACAAAAAGAGAGATAGAGAGAGAAAGGGGGGTGATAAATTGGGCATGAGAAATAAGATGCAAGAAAAAAAATATAGAGTAAACGTAAACATATGAAGGCTGAATGCTTTTTTTAAAACCATTTCATGCATCAGTTTGTGTGACGTCATGGTCACGCGTCACATGATCTGATCTGCTCACTCAGTTCAGTGATGAGGGTCCGCGCCCGGCTGACAAACGCTCCCACCTCACTCTGCGGCATCTTGGCTCTCTCCTTCAGGTCCGCACCTATTCTGAAGAACAGCAAAGACACTTAAACACTATACTCCGTTGACCCCTGACAGCCACCTAATAATGTTAGGGACACATTGGTTGACAACATTAGGTTTCCACCACCATGTTTGACTTGTGACATGTTTAACACCGAATATAGAACACCAGACCAGTAGTTTAATTTCTTTTCATTAGTAATGTGCATTTGCAAGCCTTAGGGGTCTTTAGTGGAGAAGTGATGTCCTCCGTGGTGACCACCACAGTGCAGTGTCACCTGCAGATTTTCCTGGACTGATCTGCGGATGGTTTCACCCTTCACTCTTCTTTAATCCAATACTTCCCTGCTCGTACTTCCTAGTGTTGCTTGGGGGGCGAGGCTTCAGCGGTCTGCCCTATCGTTGCTCAGAGGGTGAGGCTCGTCCACAACGGTCACCACCATGCATTTGCGTATAAGTGTCCGCTCTGAGCGAAAAACACGCTAGTTGCTTTACTGAGCATCTACACACCTGCGCAGAATATTCCCGGCACCAGACTGCACAATATGACTGTTCGCACTGAACCGTCCTTCTTCACAGACTCCACCGCTTCAGACATCTACAGAACAGAGAAGAGAGTATTTTACACACTCACACACACACACACACACACACACACACACACACACTTTATACTCACTACTGTAACCAAATTTTTGCTGATGGCGTTCTTTGCTTTCGGCCTGTTGATTCCGAAGACAACGATCCCTAAAAACACCATGTTTATTGAAATAAAGATCTATGTCTAGTCTATTTAGTAACAAACACCACTTGAAACTTGGGTCAATAATGATTCATGAACATTAGCATGGAGGTTTACAAAAGTTCAGTAATACTGAATTAATAAAAACATATTTATGAAAAAACTTTTTCCCCCAACTAGAGGAAAAAAATGTCAGAAGGCTAATAGTTAAAAACTGATTGTAGTGTTTCAAAAAGTAGTAATGTACTCGTCACTTCAATGGCTAGTACTCGAGTGTTTAAATCAATGATCGGAACAATAACAACACATTGGTACTAGTAATAATCGTTTGTTTTAAAAGAGGAAAGTTTACTCCATTTATAGTTTTCACCAGACTTGAAATCACTAAATTCTGTAATTTATTGTCGCATGTATTTCTATGAACTTGTAGAATATTGGTTCGAGTCCCATGGAATCCAAAGCGCCCTGCTCTATGCAAAATTGTGAATGAAATTCGACTTGAGAGAACTAATCTAACTGATCGAAGTGTTAGATAAGCAGGAGACCGCCGCTGCAGGGTTTTAACCTCACACGTAAACTCTACCTGCGTCTTCATCAGTCAGGTGTCGGACTATCAGGTCGTCCTCGCATTGAGCCTCGGAACTGCAGTGTCGTAATCCCGCAGAGGAATGTTTCTCAGGCAGGCCTTTGCGCAGACTGCTATTCAGTCCGAAAACGACGCCAGTTCTACTCGTTTTATTGCGGGAAAGCAAATGCAAAACTCTGCGAGTTGCCAGTAGCGCCATGTTTCGAGCTTTGACTTTGAACTCCAACCCGCATGACGTCACACATATTGTCGATTTAACGCGCACGCGCAGGTTCTATTTCTACGCATGCGCGGGAATAATCAACGTCTATAATCTTTATTGGGGAGTAAAAGCGCAATTACGATTTACAATTGATCTTTCACAAACAAGTTCGGCCGCATTCGGAAAAGATGCATCTATTTATATATTATTTAAAAAACATTTTTTCCTCAAGTTCCAGCTTTGGGCTTTAATTTGTTAAAATTAAATAATGATATTTATATCAATAGTATTTCCCCCAACTTTATGGCAAAAAGCTGATTTTTTAATGCAAACATTTTAATCATACAGATTTCTATTCTTCTTATTTTTTAAATGTGTTTTTCCAAAAATATTTTTTATTAAGTTGGGTCACTTTTCAATTCGCTTCACTTTTTCATTTAAAATTAATAATTTGTAATTGCGCATATTTTTAATAGTAACTCATACAGTTTTGTCGGCAGACAAATCTTCTTCTGCATATATTTATTTTCCTCTTTTACTGTACATTGCCGTTTATTGATTTTTTTTATACGAGTTAGGACACTTCTGTTGGCGAGTATTTTAACATTAAAAGAGCACACACATATGCAGAATGACATCTTTAATCTGAATGTCTGGCTACTCATAGTAATGATCCATGTTCTGCTACATGTCAGAGAATGAACTGAGAAAAAAAAAAAAAAAAAAAAAAAAAA
>CM051494.1:10580681-10610956 GCA_028031935.1 Paedocypris micromegethes | reverse complement strand
CGAGAGAAAGAGAGAGAGAGAGAGAGAGAGAGAGAGAGAGAGAGAAAATGACTTAGAAACAAATAGATGGAGATAAAGAGAGCAACAAAGAGAAGAAAAAATAAATTAGCAAAACAGAAAGAAAGGCACAAAACATAAAAAGAGAAAAATAGACATAGACAAAAGACACACGGGATAAAGCAGAAAGAGAGAGGTACAGTTACATTAGGGAAAAAAATTGAAGAAAAAAAGAGAGAAAAAAACAGAGACAAAAGAGAAAGAAATACACAGATAGAAAGACAGTAACAGAAGGAAAAACAGAGCCAAGCAAAGAGTGAAAGACAGCCACAGAAATGAAAAAAATAAAACTGGAAAAAATAGAAAAAAGAAACAGGGAGAGTGAAAAAGAGAGATAGTGAAAGACAGAAAGTAAAAGTGAGAGAGGGGAGAAACAGAGAGATAGATAGATAGAGTGAGAGGGGGGGGGCAGAGAGATAGATAGAGAGAGAGATCCTGATTGCTGGATTTTGGGCTACGTAAAACCTTCAAGATGACTGACGGAACTACAACAGTAAGTGCACAAAACACCTTCGTCTCAGTCCTCAGATGGGGAGCGAACAGTGCAGAAGCAAACACAGTGAAACCAGTGCAAAACCAAAGGACACGCCCCCTTCAGAACAAGTCCTCGTCAGCGGCGCCGTTCGCCTCGAGTCTCTTCAGTGACGCCACCTCAGACAGACCAGCGACGCCCGGCTTCAAGTACAGGCTCTCCGCCTCAGATCTATCGCTGAAGTAGTTCTTAAAGTCGACCAAAAGAGCGTTTGAAACCGGTCCTGGAGAGTCCTCCTTCTGCCACCCATCAGGCCGACGATTCCAGCGTCCCAGAGAGGACTGCCCTATCTCCTGCCCCGTCTCCTGGTAGCATTCGCTCAGGAATAAAGACTTACCCGACGATTCGTACTCGGGGTCCATCGCCTCCACCTTTATCTGAACCGCCCGGGCCTTGATCCGCAACTTATGGGGCAGAGCCGAGGCATCCGGGACCCTGAGGGTGGATTTGATCACGCTCTGAGACTCCGCCCTAGGGGGAACCGGACCCTTCGGAACCCGCTGTTCATCCTCCCCGTCCGAAAGCTTGTCGCAATCGGGCGTGCGTGGAGACGGGCAGGAGGAGCTGTGGCTGGGCAGCAGGGGAGATGATTGGGACCTTCTGGAGAAAGAGCAGGTCTTGTAGAGTTCATAGGCACTGCTCTTGTCTTTGGCTTCCTGCTTGATGGAGTCCGGGCTGGGGCTCAGATGTAGGAGCGGGTTCCTCAGGCTCGAGTGCTTGATGACCGAGATGCAGCTGCTGGTCAACTGGACCGGCTCCTGGTCCTTTGAGACGTCGGATGGGACCAGGTCCCGGTAAAGTGCGGCGGTGGAGTTGGAGATGTCGCGAACCTGTTGCGCGTATGTGGTGGAGCTCACCAGGCCGAACCTGAACTTGAGGGACAGGAGCTCGGCTTTCAGGGCCGCGTTCTCCTCGCCCAGAACCAGGAGCTTGTTCTCCAGAACCACATCGTTGAGCCTGCGCTTTTCTCGCGAGCGCTTGGCCGCTTCGTTGTTTTTGCGCCGTCTCTCCCAGTACACGTTGTCTTTCTTGTCGTCCGGGATGAATTCGCGTTTCCGCCGGCCGAGGGCAGACTTGCTTTTGAAGGGAAGAGCTGTGAGGCCCAGATCCCGAGAAGATTCCAACGCCAGGCCGCCATCATCTCCGTAGGAGCCACTGAAAGGCTCTGTCTTAACGGCTTGCATTTCGAAAAGTGGAGTCCGGAAAGGAGAAGCTCATGTGCTGATTTTAAATAAAGAGGGAAAGGTAAAGCCGGTGCCTTCGAGGTGTGCCATGTTTGAGCGGTTTCCACGTCAGCTACAGTGAATGGGTGAAGATCTCCTTAAAGACAGAAAACAGCCATTTAAAATCACAAGCAGTTGCTCAAGAACCCCATTTGTTCACATACGGTGAAATCCTGGTCTACAAGCTTGACTTGGGAACGTTGGTCTTAAACCGAGGCAGGTTTTCCTATAAGCTTCAATGTAAATTCAATAAATTGGTTTTGAGCTTAGTCTGCGAATATTTAACATACGAAAAACACTCTAAAAGTTGAGTGAAAAAAACTGAATAATAAAAAAACTAAATAAAAACACATTTCTGAGACATGTGTGTAAAGTGCAGGTAAGTTAAAGTCTTAATATTTTGAATTAAACACTGACAGACAATCTAAAGTCCTACTCTAACAGAAACTGATCTGCAATCCATTCAACGTGTGACACAGTTCAGATTTTTCACGCAGACTCCGCCCATTATACAATAACTCTGCCCATTATACACTAACTCCGTTTATGGTCACAAACAATTGATGACTTCAGTCTTCTTTGTGTGTAATCTTTACACATTATTATTCTGCCATCTTTGATTCATTAACCACAAGTCGCCAGTATTAAATCTGTAGTAAAGAGAAAGTGGCAGGAAAGGGAAGATTAGCATGTGACTGTCAAACTTTGACCACAAATCACACAATAATAAACCCTTATTCTCCTTTCAGATGGGATCTGAGAGCAAAGTTCAAGATCAAATTCAACATTTTTATTTGTCACATACCATTTTACTATTTTGGAATAGGGCTCAATAACAGAGACTAATAATTGCTCAAAAGGAGTAATTATATTTTAAAAATATTATTTTCCTGGCATAAACCGAACAGATGCCTGATCAGATCTTACTGAACCGTGCTGTATCCAAGAATGAAATTGCTAGACTTACTGCAGAGCAAAGTTTCTCAAAACACACACACACACACACACACACACACACACACACACACACACACACACTCTCTCTCTCCCTCTCAAATATAGCTAATTCCTCAAAACTACTTAACTGAAACAACATGTCTACATTTAGTCATTTGCACGCATCACTCTCATTCAGACAGAAATGAATCCGGGACCTGACAAATGTGGAATGTGTTATTCCTGAGATAATGGGTGTAAACGCGAAGATGTTCTGTACCCAACTTTACCGACATTCACACCCGTTTGAGACTTCTCCCTCAGGGAGGTTGTGACATTTTCGTCAGAATCGAAACAACACAATGCTGCGTTGCCAGTTCCTTTTGGTTTGGTTTTTGTATTGGTGCGAGATATAAAAACCGGTCTAAACGCGTCTAGTGAGAAACGACAACTCTGATTGGGCAGAAGAGAGTCATGTGGTCTTGCTGGGTCAAAACATTCTTAATTAGCACAAATCAGTTTTTTACCTAATGCACAGGGCTGTAATACCACAAATGGCCACTATACAAAGATGGTGCTACTTTGTAATGCAGTGAAAATTGGAAGTGTTAATTAAAATACATTTTCGATATAAAAATGAAATTAAGAGAGTGAACGATCGAAATGCAATTTTATGTTTATTTATATTGACTATGTCTATTAGTTGTGGTATTTAGATATGTGTGGGCAAAAATTATAAGTGCATGTGCGTCATTTATAATCACGTGTGTTGTAAATGTCTAGCTATTTATATGACACATGCATGTGTAAGTTGATGCATGAGTGTGTATTTTTATCCATTATTTTCGTGTACAGTAAAATTGTTTCGTATCACCACAAAGGATTTTTCAATTCAATTTCAATTCAAACGGTTCTGCGGTTTGCAACACCAAAAGTCACGTGTTCGAGTCCCGGGAAATATTTATTTTACCTATCAATGATATGATAAGCAAGTCGGTTTCACTAAAACACCTTGCTTAAACGATTATAAACCACAAATATGTTTGTTCACGACCGTTTGAGAACAGTCAAGGCAAATCTTGCAGTCGCACCACTATATGAATAAGAATATAAGGTACTGGAGCAAAGTTAGAAAACGGATTATTACCACACACAAAACCTCCGTCTGTTTTAAACGAACGAGCACAAGACTGATTTTCTGGAAACAGAAACGCATTTCATAACCAACTATTGTGTAACTTTTAATAGGCCTCGTTAATATAACAGCAACACAAGCTCACAAACCGAGATCCAGCTTTGTGTGACAAAGAACCCGCCGAACTTTTCAACTTCACTCAGTCATAAAGATAAAATTATGAACACGGTCCCGTTCCAGTTTTCAGCTTCAGGAATACTGAACAAAGGAATGTGACCACCATTACACGTGGCTGAACAAAGACAAAATCATCACTCAACGGATATTGGATAACCTTGTCAAAAGATCTACCAAATCAGCAGACTGGATTCCTTTAGGGATCTGGCGATGAGGATTTTAGCGCGCGCCGCGGTTTAAGGACCCGGTCCGATTCTTTCTGCTGCGACGAATGAACTCAGAACGTCGGACGTATATAATTGCATTCACTGCTCCAGTTTCCGTCGTTGTGCAAGAGCTGTAAGATGATCAGTCACTATTGCACAATGCAGCGAGGAATTCGTTTACGAAACAAAGAGAATTTTAATGACGTAATTTGTGACACTAAGCGGGTCCACATCCTCGCGCGAATAAAATGTAACGACATTTAACCCGAGTTAGCGACAAAACACAAGAATCGTGTAATGAATCTAATGTCTAGCGTGTGCTGGTAAATAGACAGAAAGTCTTATCAACACGGCGCCGATCATTCTACCCGGCGATCAGCGTCAACGTGGAGAAAAAGCCGCGGTGGTATCAAGTAAGAATAAGACCGTTACAATAATCAGTAAATGTTCCCGATGTTGGAATTGAACAATAACCATAGCGCATTAAATTATCTACCAGCACGTTGGAAACTCTGTTAGTCCGTATGGCCTGGGAACAAAACCAGAACATTCGCGAAGTAGCTCGTTACCTTTCTTCCAGTAATAGACGTGCCGGAGCAAAGTGCGAGAAGAAACACATTCAAAGCTTTTTCCAGCTAGTGTGATGTGGATGAAGCGCGTCTATTGTGTCCCGCAGGAGCGTGAGCGGTCGCCGCCTCACGGATCTGTGTTAGTAGGTCACCGCTGAAGAGCATTGGCGGCACCCTGTGAGTGACACGATCCCAGCCAATCAGAGAGAAGCCGAATCCACCGGCCGCCAACGATTGGCTCCCATTCATCACGTTTGGATTACGAAAACCCAACGCCTTCCTAAAATGATCAACACATCTAGATGATATTTTAGGAAATGTTTGTAAAAATAAAAGGATGCATGTTTGTATGTACGTAAAAACAGAGATTAATGTTTTTTTAAATGTTTATTTGTTATATTGTCATATGTTGCGGTATACATTTAATTTGTGTGGATTTTCTCGATGTGATTTGCGTATGAGAGAATAATAATGGCGTATGGGAGACACTAATAAAATAATATTTGAAGGTGGTTTGAAGAACAGTGTAACACGTGCTATGGCGTCCTCCGGTGATAAAGGCTGCCATCTAGCGGCAAAAAAAGTCTAAATATGAAAGAGACAGCGACCCGTGACCCACAAATGACATTAAAAAAAAAAAAAAAAGTAAATACAATTTAAGATAAAATGCGTTTTGGTATAATGAACTTAGATTATGTATAGAAAATTAGATTGTATTTTATTTACATTGTCTAGGTCTGATGTAAAACAGACAGCGACCCACAAATCCCACAAACCCACAAATTTCCTCACTTTGGTAAAAATATACATTTTTGATATAACTTGTTTTCGGTATGTATAAATATCTTAGATCATGTGTAGAAGATTGTATTTAATATTTACATATCCCTCCCCGAGCATGTAACAAAGCAATTTCCCTCTTGGATCAATGAAGTGCATCTGTATCAAATATGTGTGCATCTGTATTAAATATTTAATATCTAAATTAAAGTAAGTTATGTGAGGTAATTATGGCATAGGAATACAACAAGTACATCTTAAGTAACACTATATAGCAAATAAAAAGTAACGTATGTAAGTGAAGTTTGGCATAATGCTTTAGTAACACGTGCATATTTACTATATGGCTAAAATACATTTTGCTAGACATCTTGGCATAAACGTAATTTTAGCAGGATACACAATTTCAATGACCTGTTAGTGATGTTAGAAATGGTAAAATATGAACTTTTTCGGGATAATTGGGCATCGAACTACGCAAGATATAAGTTTGATTTCTCCCATTTTAGTCATGTCGAGTCTTTTCCAAATAGAAAAACAAGCACACACAAAAAACCCTCAAAGTGGCAAATTCATGAACTGTATTAAACACTGGCAACATATACATAATCTCAAAGTAAAAAGTCCTCGAGGAAGACCAAAACTTCAAAGCGCGCGCCGGTTTATAATGTTCCGTTATTAATGCTGCGGTCCTCAAGCTCGCGCACCGAGCGCTGCGGGACACGCTCTTGCGTAAAGTAGCTGCTTCTCCGGTAAGTGTCACTGCTGAACGGAGAGAACCCGGCGTTACCGCAAGAGAACAAACCGTAAACCGGACCGAAGAGCGGAGTTGGACCGCACGTCGCTCCACAACAGCTGGAGAACACGAGCGCCGAGGACGGTGACCCGACACCGGCTGCATGTTCGGAGGGTTGAAACGTCACGCGATATCCGCTCGAGCCGTGACGGTAAACGGCGGCCAGCGCCTCTCTCAGACACTCGTTTTCACGTTGGAGCTCGAGCGCTCGTCTCTGCAGAAGCCGCTCCTCGGTCCGCTTGCGCAGTCGGGAGCGCTTCGCCGCCTCGTTGTTTCGGTTCCGCTTGATCCAGTAGGTCCGGTCTTTCCTCTCGTCTGGCGTGAACTCTCTCTTCCGCCGAACTCCACCTGTCGCACAGACTCTCGGGTCTGAGGGAAGCTCACGCGCCTCCCGTTTCCCGCCGTTTAGGTCGTCACATCTAGATGGAAAAGTGTCGTTTGACATGTTGGTTAGGCACGTGCGCTCTGCTCGCTGTGCGTAGAGAAGTAAAGCCTCCGAGAAAGAGTAAGACACACTTCAGCGCTTTGGTTCCGCCTGCGTGAGGATGGAGATCCGCCTCATCCATCACCAGCTAACGGACAGACCAAGCGGAGGAGAACGGAAGTCACTCTCCTCATTCAGTGCAACTGGAATGAACGGCAACAGGATTCGATATTAGCTCATCACTTGAAATAAAACTAGTATAAAAACAACGAAATCACAATCACAGGCGCGGAAAAGATGCTCATTAGACAACTTTAAGTGCCACACGGTCCGACAGGTGGCGCTGTGTGACCCGCCAAAAATGTAGCGTTGCCGAGGTTTATTAAACACATTATGGATCAATAAAGGTAAAGACAATCAGTAAAACTTACCACGAGATTCGGGATTTATTAGTCAAGTAATGAAACGCTCCCGTAGTTCTATTCATTACAAAAAGGGAATGTTTCAAACGGCCACGTAGCGACGAGATCATCAGATCACACGGGTTTACACACTTCAGCATCTCTTTAAAGACCCGGAGAAGATTCTAGAAATGCATGTGATGATTTATTGGTGGACTTCTGTCTGTTTAATTACGTTTCTGGCTTAAGGAAACCAGCGTGGAGTCGCAGTTATAAATTACAATCCTTCTGAACAGAGATCTTTTAATAGAAGATCAACGCAGTCTTTAGTTCTGCATCTGCTTGGCACATCCTCCATCTTAAACGTCCATCCTCCATCTTAAACGTCCACACTCTGTTCACACTTCACACACATCACAAAGCAAGTATGACGTATGGTACATTTATGAAAAAAAAAAGTCTCTTAGTAAAAACATACATTCTTCTGAGATAAAAAGAAAAAAAATCAGTATTTTGTTAAAAGCAAGATTCTTCATGATACACGAGACGGAAACGGACATGTTCATAAAACAATCCGATCATGTAGATGTTGAGTGGACCTCCCAGTCCTCCAGCCGAGCTTCACCTAAGCCTCCGAGACGACTTTACTGTTCTCAGCCGACGGACTTTCACTCTCCAGGATCTCCGTCTCAGGCACAGACATGTCCATGTTCTGCAGGCCGTTCTGAGAAACCTCATCCGCCGCGTCCTCCTTCTGGTTCTCCACCAAAAACGCCGTCTTTTCCGCAGCCGATCCGCTGGAAGGGACGGTGGTGACGTACCCCGTGCTGGTGGAGCCGCTCCCGCTGTGGTGCGACCCGGCCTTGGCCACCATCTGCGGGTGCAGCGGCTGTGGAGGCATCTGCATGGGGATCTGCATGGGGTAGAAGTTTTGCAAATAGGGGTAGGTGGGCACGGGCGGGTACCCGTTGACGGGGATGTAGAGCTGCGGCGGGACCATAGGGCGCATCTGTGCCTTCATGGCCATGAACTGGGGCTGAGGGTAGGGAGTGGTCTTCTTGGGGCTGATGTAGCGGGCGTTGCTGATGTTGCTGACGGGGCTGGTGCTGAGCGAGCTGGTCTGAGTGGTGTTGCTGGCGCCGGAGGTCTGTGTGGAGCTGTTGTAGTTGGATAAACTCTCCCAGGTGCGCAAGCGGGCATGGGCGTCCTTGAAGCGCGGCCTTCGAGCCGGGAACTCGTTCCAGCACTCAATCATCAGCGTGTAGATCCAGGCCGGACAGTCATCCGGACAGGAAAGTACTTGTCTTTTGCGCACCATCTCCATCACATCTTGGTTGGAGTAGCCGCAGTAGGGCTGGAGGCCGTAGCTGAATATCTCCCACATCACCACGCCGTAGGACCAGATGTCCGACTCGGTCGAGAACTTCCCATACATGATGGCTTCCGGGGACATCCATCGGATAGGGAAAGGGGTGGAGCCCATCAGTACATAGTAGTCGGCGGAGTAGACGTCTCGGAACATTCCCAGGTCGGCGATCTTCACGTTGAGCTTATCGCAGACCAAGATGTTCCTAGCAGCCAGGTCTTTGTGAACGACGTGATGGCTGGCCAGATACTCCATCCCGGCTGCTATCTGCGTGACGATGTGCAGGAAGTCCGCTAGTTCCAGCGTTGACCGCGCCGTTTTTCCGTCATCGGAACTACCCACGTCCGAGTGCGGTGAGCGCATGACCAGGAACTCGTGAAGGTCGCCGTGGCCGGAGTAGCTGAAGATCATGCTCATGGGCAGGTCTTTGGTCACCACGCCCAGCAGACAGACCACGTTGGGATGCTGCAGGCGCGAACGGAGCGCGGCCTCGTTCCGGAACTCTTCTCGTAGCGATTCCTCGTCCTTGTCTTTGATGGTCTTGATGGCCACCACTTGAGTCTGCTCGCCGGGGGCCGAGCCGTACAGGTGACCTTTGTAGACCTTCCCGAAGTGGTCCTCTCCGAGCTCCTCCATGAACCGCACAGCAGACTGATTGATTTCTCGGAGCTTTGCCTACGAATCAGGAAATGAAAAATATTAGGAAGCAAAACAAAGCGTGTATAAAAAAATATTGGAGTTTCTATATCAGGGTTGTCAAACATACGGCCTCCAAGGAGGTTTGACCAGGCCCGCAGAATAATTTTAAAGTGGACAAAAATGCATAACAGACATGGAATTAGCTGCAGTTCATAGATTATCCACTAAGGCGCACAGGTTTCATCAGAGTACAACAAAGCATCAATGAGACAGACTGAAAACCTTGGTCTTTACCTCTCCGCTACATACTCATTACTGGTGAAATGTAGATTGTAGATGTAGAATTTTTAAAGAAAGATGGACCACATCCTATTTATGTAGAGATATTTATAACATATTTCTAACATTTTAATTATGAAGTAATTCATGGAATGTTTTGTAGAAGGACAGTTCATTCAATTTCTTTACACCAAAACAAAGGAAAGACGTGATTTTTTTGGTTATTTAAAGCAGAGTATTGTACAATTTGAATGGTCCGGCCCGCTTGACATCTCACTAGGTCGTGAAATGAGTTTGACACCCCTGTTCTAGATGTAAAATGAGGTAAAAAAAAATTTTTTTTACATTGTTAATTGTTTGTTAAACATGTTGTGGGAGCGGGGACAGTAAGGGCGGAGTCATAGAGCAATACACTCCCTTGTCCTTTAAGCAGCAAAACTGAGCACTGCAGGTTGTGGGTTTAATTCCCAGCGTGTCACAGTGGCTGATTTTGCTACACTGACAGGTCAAAACTTGTTGAAGCAAACATTGTTATGCTGTTGAAAAAAAAAATGATTTCTATACAAAGGTATAATTGGTCAGTGTGGTGCGGTACCTTGTGCGGACTGAGCAGCGGCAGCTCCATCTCGTGAGTGGGCGAGGCGCTGAGCTGCCGGCGGCTGGGCGTGTCCGCCGACTCTTTCTGCTTGTTGCGGCACATGTAGACCAGGAATAGGAAGCAGGCGATGAGGAGGGGCGTGGCCACACTGGGGATGAGGATGTATAACACCTCCTTCTTCATTTTCTCTGGTGCTTCTGTTGGAAACAAAACAGATGATGCTTTTCAGTCATCACTGTTAAAAATTAATAGAGTTTCGGCCAACAAAACAACTGATCATCAGACTCTCCAGTGTAGCTAAAACCACGCCCCTAAACACACCCTCTTCACACTTTACAAAGCTCCTCCTATTTACTGACCACTCCCCTCATTTTTAATGTATATACATTAGCTGCAATATTTATGACTTTTGTGAAAAGCTTATTGCTTATTTTTTGAACAATTAATTTTATGTTGCAGCATTACTGTATTTCTAGGATTATTAGTCGTAACATTTCCAAAACTTTTGTTTTCTTAATTTTCAACGCTTTTGGACTTTGTTTCCACCCGTTTGCTGTTAGCGCTAAATTGCTAACCAGATGTTTCGTCTCTTCCAATAATAATAATAATAATAATAATTTTTTTTGTTATGATAATTACCCCCTGCTAAGTGTCGCTGCATGACTAATGTTATTGTCATTGTTACTTCTGTTATTGAGCTAATTAAAACTAAAAGTAAATAAAAGCATTTTAATTTATTTGTGATTGCTCCTCACTTGAAATGTGGAAATATTAGCGCTTTTATTTACAGTCATATTTGAAATCGCAATTAAAAGCATCCCGGAACTTTTTGAGCCTCTAAAATTGGGAAAAAAAACGGGTGCTTATATTCGCGTAAATACGATATTACCTACTGATGTTAACAAAAATTAGAAACTTTTTTTATTAATAAAAGGTTACATTTTACTTTTTTTAGTATTGTAAGTGCACCATTTGAACCGAAAAATCTCCTAATCGTTTTTGACCCCGGATATTAAATTTTAAAAATCTAATTCATCTTCCCCCTTTTGAAGTGTGCCTTCTAATCCAAAAAACACAGTAGATCCAAATATGTTGTGAGTCCACACAGAGTGTGTGAGGTGGTACTCACGGCAGGGCTGAACGTCACACATATCCACCCGCACGTCAGGGTTTGTGGTGAAGCACCAGGGTTTCTCCATCTGGCCCCCGGGGTTCCTGCAGAAGCCGTGTCCGCCCCGCAGCTCCGGGTACTCCAGTGCGCTCAGGTGGTGGCTGTGCGGGTACTGAGCGGCCCACGGCTGGCACTGGTAGCCCGACTTGGTGAAGCTGACGGAGCCCCGGTAGTTCGCGCCGCTCCCGTTGTAACAGCTGTGATTCGGAGGAGAATCTGTGGAAAAGAGGGAATCAGCTTGATTGAGAGTGAAGCGTGTGTGTGTGTGTGTGTGTGTGTGCATAAAAGTGGGTGTTGTTTATAATTGCATGCTTTTTGTGTTTGTGTGTGCATATTTCAAATTATTGTGTGTGTTTGTGCGTGGTTGAGCTGGTGTGTAAATTATGCATTTGTGTTTCAGCTGTTGTGTATATTGTGCGTCTGTTTGGCCTGTATAATGTGTGCATAGGTGTGTGTGTATTATATACAAATAGTTATGTGTTTGACTGTAGGTGTTTATTAGGAGTGTTTGTGTAGTATTAATACGTAGTGTGTGTGTGTGTGTGTGTGTGTGTGTGTATGTGAGAAGTACTTTCACATGTCGATGTGTGTGTGTGAGGAGTACTTTCACATGTCGTTGTGTGTGTGCGTGTGTGTGTGAGGAGTACTTTCACATGTCGATGTGTGTGTGTGAGGAGTACTTTCACATGTCGATGTGTGTGTGTGAGGAGTACTTTCACATGTCGATGTGTGTGTGTGTGTGCAGGAGCGGGCACGTACACTGCGCTGGCACACCGATGCGCACACAGCTGGCGGCGTCGGGGGATCCGGGCAGAGGGAGCAGGCTGCAGACGGGCAGCTCCAGCTGCATGAGGATGAGCGGGTTGGAGCGGGCGATGGTGTACTCGGTGTGGCACAGGTCGTTCTCCAGAGCCTCGCACTCCTCACGGCACAGCTGACGCCGCCGCGGCCCGCGCACGCCCTCCTCGCACAGCGGGAACACGTAGTAGCAGAAGGACGGGATGGCGAACTCCGAGCACTGGTCCGAGAGCTGCGTGGACGTCCCGATCATGGTGAAAGCCGCTGCAGAACAGGGCAAAAGGTCAACACGCCGCAGTGCATCATGGGAAGAGAATAATCACACAATGTCCGTTACAAAAACGAGGAGAAAATATTTAGGCGCCGTTTAAAATCTACTTTTATTTAATTTTACTTTTCAGGCTCGTGCATGACGTCCAACATACTGATGATGTCACACACAAGATGAAATAAACAAAAACAAATGGATGTTTTCACGCATGAGATTAAAAAAAAACTGATCTGATGTCATGCATGAGATCAGACACTAGCTGATGATGTAATGTTGTAGGAGTCTATGATGTCATGCCTGAGATCTAATAAATAATAGTAAAACAGAGACTTAAGACTTATATTAAATAATATCTGACATTTATTTAGTTTAATCTGTAGTTGAGATTCAACATTATATATTAGATTTTACAATATAATATATTATTATATAAGATTCAATAATAATACAAAATATTCATTATATAATACTATATGACTATAGAAACAATATTAATACATATCAAAGACATGATCCAGTTTATCCAGACTTTTTTGTAAGTGTCACTCAATGTACAACGCAACAGCGCCGACTAGTGGCCATCCTCCGTCAAAGGAATAAATCTCACTTTTGTCTACAAAATTCCCAATTCATTAATCTTTGGTTTTGCTTAAACCCCTAAAAAATTCTCTCCAGGATTTCACTTTTTTGTCTTCCTTTGCTCCACATGAAATATCATAAAATGTAATAATATGAATTGATTCAAATAATGCAGATCATAATTTGGTTGTAATTAGTTATAATTTTGATTAAATGTGGATTATAACAACATTTAATGCTGATCTCTTACACGATGACATCATACAAGAGCTAAAGTTTTATTAATGTGACAAATCTGCATATTCGGCAGCACCAATATTTAAGAATGTATTGACGAGCAGCTGGAGTAAGTCTGACTCACCGGTGATGCGGTTTTCACTTTCCCCCTGCATCTGCAGCGACTCCACGTAGATGCTCCTGTTCCCGATGAAGCGCGCACAGGCAATGCCCCGGTACGGCTGGCAAAAGCCCCGCTCCTGCGGCCTGGAACACACAAGCCACCGCTTAATACTGAATACGATGGAATTCATTTCCTCCGGTGCAATTACACTTTTCACCCAGAAGGTGGCGGCAAAAGAACAAGTTTTAGAGGTGACCAACGTTTAGTTTTCTACAGTCAACCTCATGCATAAGATTGGAAAGAAAAAACATTTTGGTTGAAGTTACTAAAATCCTCCACATGAGAGCACGAGGTCTTTAAGTGCGTAACTGAACAATTCCAGTCTAGTCCTTCAGAAAGCTCCGATTATTCTGCTGATGGAGCAGTGACGCAGGCGAAGGTCCTGATGTGGATGGAGCGCGAGGCCGGTAATGCAGGGGAATAAACACGGAGAGGATCAGCAACGCGTCACTGATAACAAACCGGAAGACAACGAGGAGCGACGCTTCTGATGAAGAGCCGAAACAAAACCACTACGAACCGAACCAACGGTAGATGCTCACTCACTCTCTCTCTCTCTTTCTGTGTGTCTCTCCCTCTCCCTCTGTCTGTCTCTCTTTCGCTCTGTCTCTCTCTCTCCCTCTGTCTGTATTTCATTCTCTCTCTCTGTCTTTTTCTCCCCCTCTCAGTGTCTCTCTCCCTCTTTTTAACTCTCACTTTCTCTCATCTACCTTACTCTTTCTCTTTCTCTCTCTCTCTCTCTCTCTCTCTCTCTCTCTCTCTCTCTCTCTCTCTCTNNTCTCTCTCTCTCTCTCTCTCTCAAACTCTCTTTCTCCCTCACTCTATAACTGTCCCTCTCTCTAAATGCATCTGTCTATTTCTCTGTTTCTCGTTCCCTCTGTCTGTCTGTCTTTCTCTCTTCCTCTAAACCCCCCGCCAACCCCCGCCACTGTGTCTGCTTTTCTCTGTTTTTCTCTCTTAATGTCCACACACCCTCTGTCTGTGTGTGTGTGTGTGTGTGTGTGTGTGTGTGTGTGTGTGTGTGTGTGGTTGAGGTGACTGGCCCTGACAGGCATTAACTCGTCTGCTCTGGACTGTCAGAGGAAAGTGGCTCTTGAGATAATCAGACACACAAAGGGATTCCTGCAGGCTGGAATTTATAGTTTCAGACCTGATGACTTTAACGCACACACTCACACACACACACACACACACACACACACACACACACACACACACAGAGACACACACAAACACACTAGTGCCCTACTTCCAGTGAAGTTACATGCACAAGCCGGAGCAGTGGGCAGTTCTCGTGTTGTCTGTTGTCCAAAAAGAAGAGTTGTAGAACTCTCTTTCTATATGTCCGTCTCTCTCTCTCCCCATCTCTCTCTTTCTCTCTCCCCATCTCTCTCTCTCTCTCTAAACACAGAGTTGTATCTTAATTTGAACTTATTCTGTCAAGTCAGAAACAATTCATCGAAAACACCAGAGCACTTTCCATCATCCACAGGTAACTGGTGACTGAAGGTCATTTAGGGCAAAAAACACTTTTTTAAGATCGTGGTTGGACTTAAATTTCTTTAGGGGTTAAAAATTAAGGGAGAAAACCAAGACGTGGACTGAAAAAAGCAGTACTTACGAATCTTCTGCTCCGTTTGCTTGCGACTGTCCTGAGAAACAGAGAAGCAGAGAAACAAAGTCAAGCCATTACATTGTTTGTTCTGAACACAATACATCTGAAAACCAGACCAAAGACAATCGCATTTATCCCGACTGGTCTATAGTCCAGCTAAAGGACGCGAGTCACTCCACTGCTTGTCACCAATTCCAAGAAGACTTGTGTAAAAGTTGTTAAAGTATCCCATTCAAAAGAACGTATTTTACTCCTGCATTTAGGCTAAAAAAAAAACACGAAGCTTCAGGTTGGAAAGTTTTATTTCCTAATATAGAAATGACATTTCATACCTCAATGTTTCAAATAGGCAGTACAAAGTAGATTAAAAAAAGAACAAAAATTCAGTCTCAGTCAAACTCAAATGTGAAAAAAAGTGCAACCGCTAATTCATGTTGACATGATTTAGCTCATTAATAGCATCCAGTACCTTCAGCATCCATTAAAATACTTAATACTTTAATAGTAAAGTAACAAAGCCAATTTACGCAAGTACTTTACACCCCTGATGAATAACGAGAACTTTCCCTCTGTTGGAACAGCTTCCCCATCCCATCTCGAATCTCCACCATCAAAAGAACTTCCATCAAAAGAAGCATCTTTGTGATCTTTCTTCTGACCAAGTTACGATAACCAAACAACAAATTCAACAATGGACGGCAAAAATGTTGAATTTACCTAGGCGCACATACAGCACTCCCGTGGCGGAGATGACCTTGGCGGAGTTGGAGGCCACACACTGATAGTATCCGGTGTCGGTGGTGTCCAGGTCCTGGATGCGGAGCTTGGATCCCGCCTCCGTCTTGCGGATGGAGACTCGTCCCTGCTCCTGCACCACCGGGGCATCGTTCTTCAGCCAGCGGATGCTTGGCCGCGGGTGGCCGGACACTTTGCAGTGTAGGGTGGCTGTCTGGCCCTGCACGATGGTTATGTTGTTCGGAGGCTCCACAAACTCCAGGAAGTCACCTGAGAGAAAAGAGAAGATGTTATGAGGATCATCGCCTACGATAGCCAAATCCTGACAGACACGCTAGAATTTCCCTCCGACACCAGCGTAAGACTGCCCACTGCTCCGGGTTTGTGTGTGTCACTTCACTGGATGGTTAAATGCAGCACGATTTAGATACTGCCCCTAGTGGCCATTTTGATAATATCAGTCGCTTTACTTTACAGTGGAGAGCTGCTCTAGTTCACACTGCATTTTGCTACACGAAGTGAAAACCCCCCGTTTTTGTTGAAAAGGAATCAGCACAAAGCAGAGAACTATTATAACACACACTGGGCATTAGATGACAGAAGCGCCGTCTACAACAGAAGTCAAAACAAGGATGTGCTGAAAAGCTTTGCTTCACTTTAATACGGACAAAGAACAGAACAAGTCAGACGTGTGGCGCTGTGAACAAGTGATGATGAAAAGATGGGCGAGTTGAGCGAATCACGTCCTCGCCGCGGTTAAAACAGACACTCTGGATAAACTCTCGCGCTTGAAAGAGAAGCCGACGCCATTCACACGTTTCAATGAAACAGAAAAAGAAACACGAAACGAGAACATCTGTCATCACAAACCAGCGGCAGCAACATGGTCCAGATCCTTCAGCAGCGAAACATGCTTTTTTTCTTGTTTCAGCCGACAAAAAAACATGTTTTTACTTTAATTTCATTGTCTTTAGTAGACGTTTCTGTCCAAGGCAGCAGCACTTTATTTCACGAAGAAAATCTATTCGTTATCAGTTAGTTATATGATTTTATTGTTCAAAGATGCTGAAGGAATTCTGACAGCCTGACAAATTGTTCTGGCTGTTTCTCAGTAGCTTGTGTTGATTCTCCTACTGTACGTTCACACCAATAATCGCTAATGGAAGCAGATGTTGAAATTCTACATTGTTCACGAGAGGGACGCCAACGGTCTACGTTGTTCTTTAAGATGGAAGGCGACGTTCTACGTTGTTCTTTGAGATGGATAGCGACGTTCTACGTTGTTCACGAGTGGGACTGCGGCATTCTACATTGTTCGGGATATAGGTGGCATTAGTTGTGACTTTAACGTTAAAATCACAAAGAAATTAGGTTCATAAAAGAAAATAGTTTAACTTTCTCCTCTTGATGATTTTTGAGCTATTCAGAAACAACTATATAGGGTGGAAGTAGATTATATTCTAACAAGAAAAGTGCTGTACCTTCAGCTGTCGGCAGATCGGCGCTTTGAGCCTCCATCTCTCCGGAAACAGACAAGGTCATGTCAGCCCCTGCTGGACACAAACAGAGCAGGTCAGAAAGGTGAAAGAATTGCAGCTTCTGGTAAGTTAGTACAATATTTACTAAATAGAGCTACACAAAGTCGCAAAAGACCTCAGACTTTTAGTGCTTTTGTGCCACTAGGCACAATACAAAAATACATTAATACAATGTGAAAATACAAAAATGTTTACGTCAAACAGAAAAGTGAAGAAGACAAAGAGACGGGTGAAATGCAACCGAAACTACGACAAGAACGTTCTTTGAAGACGATTTAGCAGTTGACTTCACAATGGGAGACGAAACACCATTGCTGTGTTTTCTTTGCTTAAAAACCATGTCAATAAAGAATTTTTGTTCTAAACTGATCAAAAGTTCTTTCTTTTTGTCTTGGATGTTAATGATGATTCAATGTTATGTCAACTAAAGCTACAATTTATAGACTAATAATTATAGTTATAAACCAATTTATTAAAATGGTCTACACATGCAGAAGAATATAAATCTTACTGATCATGGGCTCGCGTTTGTGGGGTCGTGAAAGTTGTTTTTCCTGGGAGGCCGCGACAAAAAACAGGGACCCACTGAATTAGTAGTGTCTTGTGAATTCGTTTTTATTTAACACTATTCTCCACAACAACATTCTACTTTTTGGGTGTCAGATTTAAACAATAAGAAAGTAGAGTGAATCCAGAAGTGCAGGATGTCTGTGGTCTTGTGTTTGGGGTCCGCAGCAGAGCGTTTATTTAACACTACAACCCAAACCGCCCTCACGGAACGGAACAGTTCGGCTTCTGAGCGACGCGGCAATGTTTGTGTTCTACAGCCGCCCTGGAGAACGGCCAACAAAGAGCCAATGTGACCAGCGAGAGAAAGACACTGATCCAATTATTCTGGCTGTCGAGGCTCTTCGCTCTGAATCAACACCTTTCACAGCCGGTTCCCTCCTTTCAGCGGGTTCCTGGGCAACGCTCGACGAGTGGCCCACTTAGTGACGCCTTAAAAAGACGGATGGGGCACAGCGTGGCGGCTGAAGTCTCAAGACATGGCCGAGAAGCCCAACAACTAGCGAAAGTCACATGGACGTTTAAATAGTAATGCATACATTTGAATTCATTTTTTTTTTTCACATATACTGTACAAATAAAAAATTGTATGTTTATTATTAGTCTCTGAGTCAATTGAAGTAATGAATAAATGCTACAACGTAGGGCTGCGCGATTCATCGAAAAATAATCGAAATTCAGAACTTATAATCGTTCAAATTTTTCCAGGTCGATTATTTCAATTATTTTCCCTAAAAGAAAACTGTCGGGTGTGGTGGCATGTGACTTATTAAAAATAATAAGAGTTACTTTATTTAGAAGAAAACTGCTCATTTCCTATGTAAATAAGAAAATGTAAAAAAATTTCCACACTGTTTCCAAATGTGCTAGTTGTTTATTTTTACTTTTTGTTTTAATCACAAGAACAAAATGATTGTATTTTGTATTTTTGTTCACTGTGTGCCTTAATTTTAGATGATGTTCAATAAATAATCATATAGAAGATCTGTGTGTGGTTTTTCTTCAATTATTTTAAAATCAAGACATGCACACTTTATTAAAAAAACTCTCACTTTTAATGTGAGCAGATGTATTGTACACTACTTGTCAGTGAACTATGAGAGAAAAAAAACATAAATAAATAAATCATTCATTAATTGTAATTGAGTTAAAACGTTTGATTCATCGAGATTTTGATTTTTGACATAATCGCCCAGCCCTACTGCAACGTAATGTACACAATAATAAGAAGACATGAAGACAAACCCCAGAACTGGCTCTCGAACTCTCTGCAAGAAAATTCAAGATTCAAAAACACTCTAATGCTGCCAGAGGAAAATGGCATCTCAAAAAAAAAGTTGAACTGAATGAACTCTCTCGATGTTGTCTACAAGAGCTGCCATTAGATACTTAAAAAAAAACATTAATGGCGGATGCTGTCGCTGGAATGGAAACTATTGTGCACATCAAGATGGCGCTGTTGCTTGCCTGTCAGAAAGATAATCGCTGCACGTCGCCAGCTATCTGTTTGAAGGTTGAGCTAAGATGGCCTTTCCTTCGATTCAATCATAATGAAAAAAAAAAAAACACTTGCACTTAAAACTTTCTTTAGTGCCAGAGAAAATGCTGGTATCCATTCCATCTACCGTTCAACATCCACGACGTCCTGAAGCTTTGTACGCCTGAGATGTCTTTTGGTTTTTACCACCGCTGGCCTGTGGATGAAAATCCACTTTCCCAGGGGAAAATAAAGCACAGATGTGAAGAAACAATCTTCAGCTGAACCACAACCAATAACTCTGGATTCATCAATAATTATTAATGCGTACAGCAGACACTGACGTCCAATCAAGTTCCTGCTTTCTTTTGGAATCAAACTCGCAACAGATCGAGCTACAAAAAAGCAGCTAGCTTGATAAACTTAAAAACGTATACATTTTTTAAATGTCAAATGTAACATCATTTAGAACAGCTCAATTATCAGAATTACAATTATATATTTGATTTTATTACATTGTATTTACTTCATACTTAAAATATTTATTGTTTTATTCATGTAATATATTTATTATTGCAACTACGTGCACAGAAACGGCCACTAGGTGCTTTAAAAAAAAAATAATAATAAGATAAAAAGAGTTGTGAACAGTCAGACTTGCATTGGTCTTTCGCAGGCTTTCATTACATTAAAATTTAACAATCACAATTAAACCGCATTTCTGTCATTGTTTTAGAAGGCAATTCTTCTCGTTCAGTCTGTTTTCACTCAACATCTGGATTTTTATGCCCCCTGACCGGCCCCCCAGCTTAAAAAACAGCCCCCAGAGAACGATGACGGTTAGAAGCAGGTCAGAGCGCCAGAGCTCTCCTGAAAAATGAAGTGTCGCTGACGCCGAGCGCCGTGTTTACAGGCTAAAACACGACGGTAATGAGTCACGTGTAGTTTATGATCGCGCGGACGACACACATCGCTAACTCTACATCAATATAACTTAGTTCTCACGCAGTAACACAGGCAAAACGTCTTCAGTCCTACAGCAGCAGACCTTACACTACCAAAATCATCAAGTTTCAATTTACAATTTGTGCATTTTATATTAACTTTACCCAGATTGTCCACGTTTAAGTTACAAAGATCTTAATCAGAGACATTAATTGGATTGTTCCTCAGTGTAAAAAATGCATACAAAAAAAAAGAGAGAAACATTTATGGTCAACTGTACAAAAGAAAAATGACGTTTAAATCAAACTAAATACGAAGATGTAGAATTATTCCTTAATACATGGGGAAAAAAATCCTTAACATTTTCTTAAATTCGCCCCTACACATTTAGGTTTGATACCTTCCAGCATCTTCTGTCCATTACTATTAACGCTGATTAGCAGATTAAAAGTCTGGTTTACCCGCTCATAAACTCCATTCCGAAGCATCAATGATGGTGAATTAAAAATCTAAAGTGAAACATGGTTTTATTTTCTGTTAAATGGATCTTGGAGCACATCTTTCTGCACTCTGTATATTTGGCTTGTAAAGAATGTGTGTATTTAATGTTTTTTTTTTTTATAGCTAGGGCTTATATTCAGTAATTTCTTGTAGATTTTGTTCAGCAATCATCTTACATGTTCTCAACTTGCAAAACATATAACCACAATAGGAAACCAATCCAAATGAAGACCTCGGCAGACTCTCAGCATTCAACAACTCAGTGTTCAGGCCAAAGACAACAACAGTGGACTAAAGTGAACCATTTTACTAACCTCAGCTTTCCTGAATATTTCAATTCTGCCAAAAGGAGCTCAAAAAACCCTCCCAGAATGCAACGGGACTGATGCAAGGGCACGGAAAATTGATATGAGGTATTTTCACTAATCTCAGTTTTGCCATCATTACGTTTACATGATGTTTATTTTCCCTTTTCCACCAGAAGGACGAAAGCACGTGGTAGAACGTGCAGAGAATGATGTAAGGAGGAAGAATATCCATCGTGCTGTTTAAAAGTCTTGTAAACATCTGCCCTCCCCCCCCTGTCCTCTTCATTCCGACCCCCAGTTAATGGTCTCCAGACCCAGATCAGATAAGTCCAATTTCCTCCGAATGTAACATGACTGAACTGGAAGTTTCTACAAGAATCTGCGTTTGTGTCAGGAAGTCACTCAATTACTAAACTGGGCTCTGTTTGAGGACAAGCATTAGGACAAGGACTGAAGAACTCTAAAAGCTACGAGAACATAAATCTCACTACTCATTGGCGTGAAGAACGTGCATTTGAGGTGGTTATTATCCATAAGCAAATCGTTAAAAAGCATAAACAAGAAGGGCCAAGTTTAGTTATGCCAAGTTTCCAAAAAAGATCTACCCCAATTTAAGACCTACCACCACATAACTTCTTTCCCAATTTAAAACCTACTCCAATGAGAGTTGTCCCAAATGCTTTTATGATGCCAGAGGTCAGAGGAGAATGGCCATACTGGTTCCTGCTGATAGAAAGACAACAGTTCCTCAAATGGACAACAAGACCCATGTAGTTGGGTTGCATGACCTGGTAATAATTAGCTCAAAATGTGCCAAGAAAACATTCTGACACTATTACACCACCACCGCCGCCAGCCTGAAACATTGATACAAGGCAGGATGGATACATGTTCATGTTGTAGAGCCAAATTCTGACGTTAACATCCGAATGTGGCAGGAGAAACATGGCCCTTCAGACCAGACAGTGGTTTTCCAATGTTCAATTGGTCAATTTTGGTGATCCTGTGCAAACTGTAGCTCAATTTGCTGTTCTTAGCTGACAGGGGAGGCACCCTGTGTGGTCTTCTGCTTCTGAAGGCCATCCAGCCTTCTTTGGTAAACTTCTGTTTGTAACAACCCCTTAATGACCACTGTGTACTATCTTCTGATGGCTACTTCCAGCAGAATAACGTAAAGCGAAAATCAGCTCAGACTGGTTTCTTGGTTTCTTGTCTTCCACAGTCAACAGAAATCAGTCCAGTAGAGACCTTTGCGGATGAATTCAAAATACAGGTTCTACCCCAATACAGGCCCAGTCTCAATATAGGACCTACCCAATACAGGTTCTTCCCCAAATACAGGCCCAGTCTCAATAGTCTCGATTTACCCAAAGAAAAGTTAAGTGTGCAGCTCTAGTGTGCACTTTATGAGAAATCTTCAAGGCAAGTCCTTTCCCAGCTAGACATGACTTAATACGTGTGATGTATGAGTAAACTGCAAAAATATGACCCAACATGTAAATGAAAAAACATTTTTAGAATATTTAAACTGTAGATCTAGAGGTAGAGCTGGAGACGCCACCAAAGTCACGGGCAAACCAAGTTAAATTCAATGTGAATGTTGTTAAAGCTGTTAAATGCAGAAATTTAACCAGCTTAAAAAACACGGGACATCTTTTGGATAAACGTGTTGCTTGTTGGTCAGTGAATATTCATTGAACCCGTGGAGCTTCTAATGCTCCGTCTGCTCCTCACAAAGATGTGGTTTTACATGTAATCACTCTCTGGGACGGGATAATAACTCGGCTCTGGTGGACACGAGTTCAACCTCTTCAAACCCTGCATTCATGCCACAGCTGACGGATCCTGAAAGAAGCCTTTGAGATACCAGGCACCTGACCAGTCCATCCACTCTCACTCTTATCCCCAATTCCAGCGTGTTTTTTTCTCAGGACGGCTGCTGCCAAACTTCTGTGTGCGTCTTTGTCTTCCCTCACCTTCATGACACGCGCTCAACAAACCTGTACAAACCACCGGTAGAAGTTTATTCTACTTCTGATCTCCTCATGAGCTCACAGATGTGGGCTTTTTAATGGTAAATTCAATTAAATAATTGATGCCGAGGTGCACGAGTCTCCATTTTCGGACAACAAACGTTCTCGGCAATATCTCCTAAACCATGTAATTAGACAATAAAAAGTGCCTTTCTTTCTAAATCTGGCCTTTAAAATCTTGAGGGTTTAATCAGCTTGTTATTGGACTAAGATTATGACTGACATCTCGCTTGGCATGCGGCGCTCTGAACAAACTGTTGTATAGACGTGTGTTTTTAATTCTTCCGTGTAGTTGCATTATTCCTTGAAATATATGGAACACACGTTATTATGTTGTCATTTTATTATCAAAAGCAAATTTGGACATGGCGACTTGTGGGTAATGTAATCTTAATTTATGCCAAAATCCTTACGCCAAAATAAATTTCTGAGTGTGTGTGAGCGCATGACCATTCCTTTTCTTTCCAAGTCCTGGACCAAAACATTTTCCACAAGAATGTGAAAGAGTTATTGTGAATACTTTAAAACAGAAAATGAATTTAAACAACCATCGCCCCTCCACGCTTCTGCATCAAACCCAAAGATGGTTCTGGAATCCTGCTTTGCTGCTGCCACTTACTAAAACTGTCCTGCACAAAGTCATTGTTATAATCGGTACGTGAAGCTAAGTTACGTATGATCTGAGATGAGTTTGTTCCCTCCATATATGGACCGTAGAGAGCGGACCACCCGCAGAATGATAAACCCATCGCTGCTGGCACTCATCAAGACAACACAGAAATCGGCCATAAACACTCACCGGTGTCTTGTTTCTCAAACTGGGGAATCATCACAGACCCAGTTAGCATATACACACAGCCGCGTGGCTGCTAACACTCGCCTTTCTTTCGCTCAGTTACTTTCACAGTGCCAACCACAGCCAACACTCGGCCGCGAACCCGGCCTGTGGGTCACCCTGGGGCAAAACCCAGACTCTTTTTTTACAAGTTAATTTTGACATTAATTCTGCGTTTTATTATTGGAAAATCTTCCAGCCATTCCAAGTTTCACAGCACATGGAGTAAAAACTCCAGCCAGTGTGTAATTAGTTATTCATTAAAAGTAATTATTCATTCTTCAACTACTACTTTATAAAGTAATTCTTTAAGAGTCTGGAAAAATCATTCGAGGTCTAGAAACTCACGCACCGCTCCATTGTCAATGAGTAGAAGAGTGAAAGACCCCTGCGAGACCCTCACGGCTAAAAGCCCCTGTCTTTGCATGTTCTGCTCCCAGAAAAGACTCGTTTATACTGTAATAAAGTCACAAAAATTACATTTCAGCTGACTGGATTTGCTGCACACTCTTATGATCTCTCTCTCTCACTCTCACACACACACACACAGGTTCTCTTTTTCTCATATTTTCTCATTTTTTTCAGAAAAAAAAAAAATCTCTTTTTCTCATTTGGTCATCCAAATGCCAAAGTCAATAAAACTCAACATCCAAGCAAAAAAAACATCTTTACAAGGTTTGAGAATTGGAATCAATTTGATTAAACTCTTTCATCAATACGTCCTTCACCATAGTAGACCGTGTTGATGACTTTCTCCGTTTTACCCACAATTTAATAGAGAACCAGACGCTAATCATGAAAGATCCGTTTTGTGCAATTCACTCGGTTTAGCCTCAAGACGGACAGGCGCTAAACTATTTCCAGTCGTTTCCAGCTTTGGCTGCAGCAACAGACGCTGCAGAAAATGTGAAGGTGTTTCTGGGTTTGATTATTAATGTCTGCCTGGGAAAGCAACAAATGTGCCGTACAGATTGAACGTTTAAGACTTGATGCTGCGTGAAAAAATGCTAGCGTTTCTGGTTTTGATAAATGAACGTGCTGGTGCAAAATCGGACCAATTATCTCTTTATCCTACATCGCACGCCGACTCGACAGAATATTTTTATTCCTCCGCCATCGCTCATCGACTAAAACCATCTTCAGCTGTTTTGTTGTTGAAACTGTCCAAAGACATGATTCCCTAGATTTCATTTTTAAGCGAGTGGTCACTGTTGGCACATATTTTGTAAGAATTTGAACATCATAGTTTCATTACATAATTTTATTTAAATATATATATATAAATCTATAAATCTATAACCAGACCTATAGTAAATTGAATTGAATTGAATTGAAAAATCCTTTATTAGTCCCACAGCGGGGAAATTTCACGTCACAACAGCAACAACAAATAAATAAACAAATAAACAAACATCAAACATAAACAAACAAACATCACCATAACGCACTGCACACATCATAATAAACAATCAAACAAACACAGACCATAAATGAACCTGCCCGTCATAAGCATAGTTCCAGTCACCAGTTCAAATTTAAGTTGTAGAGTCTAATCGCAGCAGGTAGGAAAGATCTGCGATATCTCTCCTTCACACAGCGGGGGTGAATCAGTCTGCCACTGAAGCTGCTCTCCTGAGCAGACAGTGAGTCCACCAGTGGGTGAGAGTCCAGGTCCAGGATGGATGATAGTTTATCCAGGACTCTTCTCTCACCCACCTCCTGCACTGTGTCCAGAGTGCAGCCCAGGACAGAGCTGGACTTTTTGATGATCCTGTCCAGTCTCTTCCTGTCTTTGCCTGAGATGCTGCTGCTCCAGCAGACCACACCGTACAGGATTGCTGATGCCACCACAGAGTCATAGAAGATCTTCAGGAGTGACCCTCTCACTCCAAAAGACCGCAGTCTCCTCAGGAGGTAGAGTCTGCTCTGACCCTTCCTGTACAGTGCGTCTGTGTTGTGAGTCCAGTCCAGTTTGTTGTTCAGATGCACACCCAGGTATTTATAAGACTCCACTCTCTCAATGTCCATTCCCTGGATGTGCATCGGTGGGATGACAGTAGACTGTCGCCGGCGAAAATCCTTAAAACTAATTGTATACAAAAATGGGCAGCTCTGCCAGGCTTGAGATTGGCTTGAGCTCCCTGTGACCCTCAAATGAAAAAAGGCGGATGTGAAAAATAAGTGTACACGCAATTTAGCTGATTCTGTGAGCTGAAGACGGTGTGTGAAAACGTCATAGATGGAGCCTGGTCGCTAAAGAGGGGACTGGACCCCCCGTTTGGATGAGTGATTTTAAACAGCACGTCCTGCTGATGTGTGGAGGATTCTTCATCTGGACTGGTGTGGGCAACTTCCACTAAATACTTTCCCTTGTCCAGAGCCGCGTCATCTGGTCCTCATTAATGTGGCAGACTGCGAGAACATGGTGTGGGGTGATGGAGCAGAAACAGCCATCCGTCTCAAGCTCCTCCCACTACAGATTCTTCTGCGCTTACTTACGATCACAGCTTTTTCGAGTCTTGTCTGTAAAACGGGATGGTAGAAGAGAAATCAGAACGAGTACTGTATATTTTGTGAGACGACGGCGCGGGAGAAATGAAAGACAGATGTCACGGTAAAGTGTCTGTGTTCTATTAAAGCAATAATATCAGCTTTCCTTTAGGATTTAACAAAGAGAACACAAAACGCTCTCATGACTTCCACGACGACACAACTACATGGACAGATAGGTCTGTATGCTGGAGAAAAATACAAATAAAAATTTTAAGTCAGACGATTTGAAGCAGAAGCATAAATAAATAATAATAGCATTTAAATAAGTATTTTGTTGTATAGAAGTGTGTAAGAAAGAATTGTGTAAAGATACTTTGCTACCACCATCATCCGAGTAATTTAAGAACACCATCACTCAAATCAGAAGACACACCCCCTCCAAAGTGATTAAAAGGCACGCCCCTCAGAGCAATCTAAAGTTACCCCCTCTCTCCCTCTCCTCCAATTGGTCTCTCTTATTCTCTTACTCTCTCTTCCTCCAATCTGTCTCGGTTTCTCTCTTTCTTTCCGTCTCTCTCACCTTCCCATCTCTCTGTCTCTCTCTCTCCATTCAAATTACTTTACAAACTACCGTAATTGTTCCGTCTCACCTGGAACCGTGCGTAATTGATGCACCTCAGGAATAACTCTCACAGGCATAGACCGTACCACAGATCTACTTACAAAATAAAAGTAGATTTTATTACTTTATCATGTTTTACGCAATGCCGTGTTTGACTAAAACAACTGAAACACTCGCAAATGTAACAACTTTCAAACTAAAAGCACTGACACAAAAGGCCGTCAAACACGTGAACTTTACATCCAAGCCAAACTTTGCAGTTTTAAAAATCACAGTTATAGTTTAGCTGCTAAGTTAGCTGAGCGCTAACATCAATGTCGGAAGGTGCTGAAAAGCCAGTTCGTACAGTAAATAACTTGCTTTGCAATGTTTTTTTTTTTAAGTTTTTTTACATCAGAGCACAGCAAGTCAACGGGAGAGTATGACATTGCAGTTGAAGAATGCAACGTTAAACATGACGCAATGTCCCGTGGCCGTTTATGAGGCGAATTAAAAGCAGATCTCCGCGTGTTAATCATTAAAGATCTCGGCCTGTCAACGTGAAGCAGCCGCTTGACAACTTCACATTTTTACGTTGAGTTAAAGGCCAAAAACCGTCTCCAGTGTATATTTACTCTAAGCTGCATGTTTGCACTCAACCAGTGACTTATTATCCGATTATGGATTAATAAACTCGTTCATTAAATGGCACTTCATCAACGTCCGGTTTACGAACATTTCTGTTCACTTAAGTTACGATTGACACATTTTTGCAAAATTTGGTTGGCCAAAGTGTAGCTAAATTCAATCTACTAAAAGAGTTGACATTCAGGAAAAGAAATTTGAATACAGTAATCCCTCGTTTATTGCGGTAGATACGTTCCAAGCCGGACCGCGATAGGTGAAAATCCGCAAAGTGGCTGCACAACATTTACGTATTTATTTAACACTTATTCAGACTTTTCGCGTAGTATTCTTTATTAAAGTAATGTTAACAAACATCTCCCCGCCGCACGTGTCGTCCCCGCGTTTGTATATTAATTTTCAAAGTGTTTGAATGTGACGTCAGACCGAAACCGAAAGGACGAGCATGTAGCTCCGACGCTGTTTGGTCATCTCTTTGGTTTGCTTTTGTTTTGTTTAAATGTTTTGTAATGCTCTCTACTGGGTTGCCTGGACGGGAAATAACACTGCCCAGTAACGGTTTTGCTGAGCTTCCCATCCTCTGCCTTTTTCATTTTGGCGAGACACCCGTGGCTGGGCCGACGCATTACATCGGGAAAAAATGAATCCGCGAATAAACGTAATAAAGAAAAAAAATACGCAATACAGTGAATAAGCGATAGTCGAACCACAAAGTAGCGAGGAATTACTGTAGTGCAAACCGTAACAATTTTACATTCAGTGTCTTTCTCTCATCTTAGCATCAATGGCTATTATAATAAAATTACAAATTACCTTATTACACAAGCAACACAATTTTGAAACGTTAGAAAATGTAAAGCTATTGACAAACGAGCTGAATTCTTTTGAATGCAATGGAAAGACAAGACCAATTTAGCGCAAATGTATTAATATATTTTTACTTTTTGTTGCACTCAGCAACATTTTTTACCACATTTAATTCCAACTTCACACACATTCTATGTAACAATAAAAACTGGCACATCAAATACAAATTGAACACGACACCTGAATTCCTGAAGAACTGTCCGCTGATCACCGACCAATCGCCATCCACCGCTGGACCGAGGCCATGTGCTGTTGCTGTGGTTAAAAAATGTTCCCGTCACATTTCAAGATTATTCAAATATATTAGTGAAAAGAAAAGTGGAGATCCAAACCATCCTCAGAGAAGACGGATGCGTCATTGTTACATTAGAAACAGAAGTATAAATATCAACTGTATTATTATTACAAACAAATGTATGAATTATTATACTTGTGCTCTACAAAATTCCGAAATATCAGTTAAAACCTGATAAATACTATTATTTTTTAGCAAACGCCAAAGCCACTGGGCTGGGAAAGCAGTATAATTACAGGTATTAGATTATAAATTTCCAGCACATATCGCCACAATTCCAGAAGAGAAATATAGCTTTTACATCAGGTTCAATTCGTAAAGCGAGTGTAGAAATACAACACCATCCAAAAACGAGTGTTGGAGCTAGAGCGGCAGTCGCTGAACTTCCTGTCAGCGCGGTGACGAAGCGGGACCGGCGTGTTTTCGCGAGAACACCTGCGCGGCGGAGGAGAATGCGGCCTTTGCTGCAGCTCGCCCGGCGCTGACAGACGCGCAGAACCTTTCTACACGGTTCAATCAGTTCTTTTTCTTTGACTTTCGTTTTCCGCTCCTTCTCATCCTTTTTTTGAGACACAAATGCAGAATATTTCAAACAACCGTGAAAGTGATACTCGTAATAAAGCTTGTGACTAACTGGCCTCGGTTCAACAATTATTGCGATTCATAACATATTTAGATAGTATATTGAGATATACAGTATAATAAGTATATATATATAAATAATATAGACAAATATGATTTAACTCAAATAAAAAAGGCACTAGGTCTTACAGTGTGAGAACATAGTTGAGCATCAGTTGTTCGTAGTCAAACATGGCATCTAGTAAAAAAAAAGTACACTTTTGGTGGGAATTATTCATGAGGTGCATAAATTATGGGCGGTCCCAGGTGAGAGAACAATCACGTTAGTTTATAAAGAGATTTGAAAGATGAGAGAAAGTGGATTAGAGAGACAGAAAGAGGGAGAGGGTGAAAGAACCAGAGAGAAAGAAAAAGAGAGACAGGGTAGTAGAGAGAAGGAAAGAGAGTGAGAGAGACAGAGAGAGTAAGAGATAGAAGTACCCAGAGACAGAGAGAAGATAATTAGTATAAACAGAGAGAGAGAGAGAGAGAGAGAGAGAGAGTGCTTCAGATCTCTCACAACATTAGATGTGTAGCAGCGGATCATTTCACTTCTGGACTGGTTCTGACTGACCAATGAAAATTCTTTGGAATCTTGACATTTTTTCCACCAGCTCTATTTCTCGGAGTGTCTTCCTCTCGCGCTGGAACCCAACGCTCAAATTACTGGCGGCGTTTCCGTGAATTCAGCGGACGTGATGTCGTCTCTTCCATTACCCAATCTCACTTTTACCCATATTAGGACTTTAACTTTAATCCACAGCTCTTCCTCTCCTCTCGCTGACCCGCTCGCTTTCTGGAGAGGTATGCCAACTCCCTCTGCGGGCATGTTCTCTCTCTCTCTCTCTCTCTCTCTCTCTCT
>CM051494.1:10560102-10580668 GCA_028031935.1 Paedocypris micromegethes | reverse complement strand
ACACACACACACACACACACTTTTAAAAAGCATTTCTTGTAGTTTCTCAAGTCTAGAAATTTCTCTATTTCCATTTCATTCTCATTTGAAATGTTATTCTAATTGCGTATTTGCAAGTGTGTGTGTGTGTGTGTGTGGTCCCTAATTGACAAGCCGAGTGAGAATCTGTGTTATTTAGCCGTTTGTGAAACACCAGACTAATTGCTACTTTTCTTCATTGATCTTGCCAATCAGCTTCAGGGGGAGGGGCTAAGGTATATCAAATCCATCAAATGCGACTTCTTGAATTCTATCTTGAAATAAAAAGGCAAATTTTGTGTCGCAGTGTTACATTTTGATGCACATCGTAAATATGCCAATATACGTAAAAGTATAACTTAATATCACTTTTCAAAGGCATCATCTATTAAAAAAGCAACACACTTATTGATCACGTGCACAGTTATTATTAGGTTTATATTTAATAAACATCCGAGGATTTGGATGGGACTGATGTAGATGGGCGGGGCTATAGTGCAATGGGCGGCGCCGTGGCCTCACAGCACGGTTGAGATTCAAGCTTGAACCCCGATTGGAGATTTTAAGCAAATTTGCATACTCAAGTGGGTTTCCTCTGGGTATCTGCCTTCTTCCCACAGTCCAAAAACATGTACCTAAATTGTAATCAAAAAGTGTTTGACGCCTGTTAATTAGCCTGGTTGCTAAGAGTTCCGCTGATTATCCAGTCGACCCCAGGAGCGCTTTTCCAATCCGTCAGCTTGTTGCTAAAACTGAGAAGACCCTCTGAACTCTACAGGACCCCTGGAGGTGTCCTGCGGTATCTGACACCGAGGCGTTAACAGCACATCCGTCACGTCTGGCCGGCCGAGGGAAGGTGTTGGTCCAGCGGCCCACAGACGCCGCACTGATTTAAAACCGCCGCATTGCTGCAACCTTCCTGAACAATGTGCGCAGTGTTTTGGATGAAAACTGCCGGTTGTACAAGGAAACACCAAGTCAAACACAAGTGAACTCTGTTTATGACGCTGTGATGGACGTGACGACTCTCGGTCCGATAGAACTCCCTCATAATCGCAATCCAAACAACGGGACCCAGCAAATAAAATCCCCCGCTGGCATGTTCCAGTTGAGACGGAGGAAAAATATGGATCTTCTGAGTGTGAGATCACTTTAACACTCGCTTTACTGTACCTGATAAAGATTTCGACATCTGCTTTGCTTCATGCGCTAAATCAACAACCAGTGAAACGACTTCGGTTTCTTTTTATGGTAAATATAGCTGCAAGCAGAAACTGCATGTACTGTACACATGCATTCGATATACTTGGATAAAGTCAGGCAGCATTAAACAACAAAGCCAATAAATTAAAAGTGCCACAATAAAAACAAAAAAAAATAAATACAAAAATGATGTCTGAACGGTTGTGTCGTGATAATAGAAATGTGTATATGGAGATCACCTCAAAAATGTTTATGAAATAATGTCTGGTTTCTTGAGTGTACATGCATTTTATTGATCAATTATGATTTAATTTATTAGATTATTTATCGAATAATAAAACACGTCTTGCAGAAGAGTCTTGCCAAGAGTAGTAAGCACAGAATTTTCACTAGTTATTATTTTTATTAGAGGTTCAAGCCGAATTATTGTTAATATTAGACAAACTATGATTGGAGAGAACCACTGCAGCTAGGCTAATTAGCTTAATCGTATTTACAGGTATGGGGACATAATAAATGCAAAATGTTCTGATTGGCTCGAACTAAGACTCAATAGCTTCATCTGAAAATGGTTTGGTTTTGAAAAGACCAAAAACCAAGAACTAGTTAAATTCAGGGTGAATTAGTGAAAAACTAATCATGCAACGAGCTTCGCAAATTTCTCAATTCAAACAATTGAGAAAATGCGGAAATACGCTTGTTTTGTGCCTGTAAACGTAAAAAAACAATTATGTGACTACACAGAGGACTTCGGGCCTTGCCGCTAAAACTTTAAAAATGTGGAACACAACATCAGAATCGTTTAGCCATGACAATTTTAGACCCTCCCACAAGGGTTGATTGACAGCCACAACGTCAATCGCTGGAAATCAAACATGAAAGATATCTCGAACACTGCTAACGTAAAGTGGAAGACTGTGGAATCAAACGCCACTTGATCTTGAGTGAACTTAACTGTTGGGAATTTCTTCATGCAGTACACTTAGATTTCATTTTTGGTTTCAACAGGCATTTTAGTTTTTCTCTGCTGCCGATTTCAATCTGATCATTTCTTATTCACATGTGTTGCGGTTGAAGGACATCAAGACACTGTTAAAGTGAAAGTGTGAAACCATTTGTGAAACCAAGTTCAACTGAAGGTCAACTAAACGAGAATCAACGAAACTTTCTTCTTCGCATTAGCAAAATCATGAAAGTATTTTAGCCTCCAAAAACCCCGTAACACCATCAATGCCGAAGCAGTGATGTCAAAAGCGTTGTGCGGAACCATTAAGGAAATGGCAGTAATCTAGAAAAAACATCTACAGGAAAGGAAAGAACTCAGACAAACGAGGATTCGGGACGTGGTCTAAACCACAAGGCGTCCCTCCTGAAATGAGGACGAGGTTCTGCTGGATTCAGGCTTTGGCTTATCCGTTTGTTTTCGGAAGTGAAACGAGACGTGTTCTCTGGTTAATAGCTCATAATCAGCACAATATTAATATAAAAATGCAAAGGTTTGGGAAGTAAACCGATGAAAAACAGTGATTGGGTGAGTCAGAGTGAACAAAAAGTTCATTTTATTTTCGCTCAGAAATCTGTGAAGTTGTGAAGTTTGTCGTGACCACAAAGCAGACAAACAAAGTTGTTAAAATAACTTATCGATAAGAGGTGACTGCAAATTGCAAAATAACAAATAAAATGTGTGTAAAAGTAGTGAACTCATAATAATAATGATTAACAGTCGTGAATTTGGCTTAAATGGCTTAATCAAAATCACAGCAAAAAAAATTACTTGGAAAAGTGAATTGAAAAGCAGTGACTGCGAAATAACGACTAAATTACAGTGGTGAAATAAAGACTAAAAAAATGTATTTTCGCTTGCTTAACAAATAATTTTAAAATCATGACCCATTGAAATATTGAATATAAATTGTCGGCATCTTAAAATAAACAGAAAGCAGTCATCTCAAAATAGCTAATCAAATAAAACAGTCAAAACCTCAAAAATCGAGCTTGAAATTAAATCAATAATTAATAATTAAAAAAGTTATTATTCATTAGGTTGCAACCTTGATTTTTCCATCATTTCGAGAGCAGTGGCATCTTAAGACTTTTAGGAACTTCATGAGATTTTTTTTTATTGATAAAAATTAAAACTTTGATTAAGCCGAATATGCCAAACTTGAAAATAAATTGGGTAAACTCCCTCATCATCATGAGAAACAAAAGTAAAGAGATGCCGCTGGCAGGTCTTCAAATCCCACACACCCCCTGAGCGTTTATGCCATTAATAACACGTGATTGTGTATACAAAACAGAGATCATGACTTGATTACCTTAAATAATCAAGATGCTCCGTCGCACAAAAAATGCATCATGCAAAAAACACAGAATGTGAAACTCCAAATGTTCACATACAATAATTGAATGTACCAGATACATTTCACAATATTATCAAAAACCATTCCATTCTTACACACACACTCTCATTTCTCCAAAACACACACTCGCCCTCTTTCCCTCAAACACACACACACACACGTGTGTGTTTAGCTAGGGCAGCATTAGCGGATCAGCTGAGGTGTTTTCTTTGAAGAATTCCCTCTCACCCTGGTCAACGCTGGATTAACAGACTGAACTCTGGGTAACTCCACAGCCTCGTCCCATTCCTTGGCTTCCTCCTCACTTTACAGCTGCTGAAGGGGGGCGAGGGGCCATAAACCCACCGAGCCTCGGGAGCCCGCGACGACTGTGTGTGTGTGTGCTAGTTAAAGTCCTGAACACACAGCAGACACAGAAAAAGCTTTGACTTCTCCTCCGAGACTTCGACTTCTTCAGTTGTGTTTGAGGGGCCGGAAACCTCCCGGCGACCGCGTCGGGAGCGTAACTGTGGCTTTGTGTCGCTCATGCACAAGGAAACTCGGACTTAGCGTCTTAGCGTTTAGCAGAAAGTTGCGACACAAAGAAAACACTGAGTCACTGGTCTGGTGTTTATGGCTTGATGTGTTGGCTAATGGCGTGAGAAGTTTAGCTGTTCTCCTCTAAAGTTTCTATAGTTTGGATTGATGGTCCAAATTTGGCTGGTGGGTTTCGGTCTGGAAGGATTGTTTTTCGATTATTTTTTGCCAATAAATTACAGCAATGTCATGATCTCAAATAATCGACTCCAATCATTTGGTGAACTTAAATTATTCAAATCCAAAGAAGTTGTGAAACAACCCACTTCATAATAGCAACTAGAACAAAGTCGCAATCTTGGAATAACGACTCGAATAAAGTCTCAATCTCGCAATAACAACTTGAACAAAGTCGCCATCTTGGAATAACGAGTCGAACAATGTCGCAATCTTGGAATAACAGTTACAACAAAGTTGGGATTTCAGAAAAAAGTTTTGATCTCGGAATAACAGTTTGAACAAAATTGCGATCTCTGAATTACAACTCGAAAAAGGCGCGATCTCGGAATAATGACTGAATTGAGACGCAACCCATAACAACTCGCAAAAAGTTGCAAATGCAAAATAACAATTTAAATAAAGTCACGTTCTTAAAACAAAGTAGTGATCACAAAATAATAACTAAAATAGGTTGTGAACTGTGACGGAAATTACTGAATCGTATAAAGTTGTGGTGACCTAAAGTCAAAATAAGGACTCTAAAAAAAGTACTACTTGGATTCAATCATAAATTCCAAATAGTGCCTCAGAAAAAGTTGTGATGTCTAAATAAAGTTGAGAACTTTTATTAATAACATCTGGAAATCCAGACGGCGCAACTTTTCAAGTTTTTCAAAGCCATGTTTGGAGGTCCGAAAACATCCCGGTCTGCAACAGTTTGGGCTAATGGTCCTATTTGGACTCATGTGATTTAGGTTGGACCGGTTTTGGGGAGGAAAAAAAAGTTTCTCTATCAATAAACCAGACATTTCTAAGAATTAAAAGTTTTTTGATCTCAGGAGGTTCAAACTGGGAACTCATGGATGTAGAGGACACCTCCAGTATGACAGACCGAACCAGGGACCGGGTCTTGTTTCATTAGCTTTAGGACCAGGCAGGGAATCTGTGACATTCCAGATGATCCAATTGTCTGGTTCAAGGACTATCATTAGCAAGAGAATTAATTTCCATCTCAAAGGGCTTGTTGGACATGCCAAACACCTTTTGATGGGTTAGTGAGAAGCAAAAGACGCGAACCTCCCGTGGTCTGGCCCGCAGCCCCCCTGCAGAAGCCCCCCAGCTGGGCTGAAAGACGCGAAAAACAAAGCACAATGATCAGTGCCGGCCAAACGAGCTCGCGCAGGGTCCGAGAAGCGATCTCTAATCCCAGTAGAAGATTTAAAAAAAAAACCCAAGATGCCCTGGAGAACCATCACTTCTGCTTCAAAACTGCTCACACCAAATGGCCAGGAGCGCAAACTCCAACATCTGTCAGCTTCTCCCCTGCAGCGAGGGAAATGAATCCCGGAGAAATCTTCTCAACCAACCCGGAGTTAGTTAACCAGCTAGTTAGTGACGCAACAGATCAGCCGCGAACGCACGCGCGGAAAGATGATGAGAATAACATCCGCGTAAAAAGCAAGACAACATCAGAAGAAACATCTAAAGATCTAAAACTCTGAGCACTGGCGCTCAAAAGAACCCAGGTTTATTTCAAACGAGCCGTCAGGTCGGAGCCTGCAGGTATGCAAAATTACAGGTTTGTAGAAACATCTTTGTGAAGAAGCTCTTACCTGCGCACGTGAGGCTTCCGACGACCACCAGTATCACCAAAGCGCTCGCGGCGCCTGCGCGCGTAAAGGCGCACGCGCTTCCCGGGAGAATACACATCCGAGCCGCGGTCGAGGCCCGGTCTCTCCTGCTGATGCGCCGCGGAACCATGGATGAAAGAGCTGGCGCGTGCAAACAAAGCGCGAGCTTCCCAAAAAGTTTCAAGTGCACGCGGAGTGAGACTTTTCCCGACGGTTCCTTGGGAAAACAACGACGCGTTTCATCCCGCTCGAGCGAAGGACGGCCGGAGACACAATTTTACCGAGAGCCCACGGAGAAAAGCGGAGCGACTATCTCCAGCGCGTCGTGACGTACGAGTCGTCCACCCAGATGAAACGCTCGAATCCTACTACGGGAAAGCGCCGACTCATGAATATTCATCAGGAAACGAAACCCTCTCGAGCCACTGCTTGATTCGCACGCGCCGAAGGATCGCAGACGCGCTGATTGGTCACGTGCCACGACGCTGAGCGAAATAAGCTTTTCAAAAATATACAAACGCAAACGACTATGCCAAATTGATAGATAGATAGATAGATAGACAGACATACAGACAGACAGACAGACAGACTGATGGCTAGATTTTTATTTATTGATATCTTAGTCCCAGACCAACGCAAATTGCTAGATAGACAGCAAACAAAAAATAATGTTATAAATAATGCATACCGCCAGTGGCGTCACTAGGGGGGTGCGGGCCGCACCGGGTGACACCAATCACAGGGGGTGACACCAAAATGAAAAAAATGCGAATTTGACAGAGCAGACATAGCTCGAGTCTCGATCGAGTTAGTTTCAATATTCATAATCGATCGTAGATCAGTACAACAAGACGGTCTTGTGAGCAGGTCGCCGTTAAACGTAAAGAGGAGGCAATGAAGACGTGATACAAGCGCGTTTACACGCTGCAGGAAATTTAGCCGCGGTGGTCTGGCGGAAAAAAATTTGGGCTGACCAAAAGTTCGGCGCGCGGGTAACTGCGGCCGGGTGCCACGCCTACACGCGTTACGCCCGCTATAGACGCTGTACTGACGCGGACCGAACGCGCTAGGACGTGTTACGAGCGCGTTTGAAACGTGGTTACACGCGGTAGGACTGGACAATTGTGAGGGCAATCGCGGGCGGAGCGCGTTTGTAGGACGTTTGTTTTACTAATACAATACTACTGTAACTGTTCATCAGTTCATCAACTGTGGGGGGGGGGGGGTGACACCCTGGCTTTACCGCACCGTTGCTAGCGTTGCTTTCAATACAAGCACATCTTACTTGAATTTGTTTCTGAAAGTCGGAATTGTATTATTAACTGTGGAATTGTTTCTGTTACTGAGTTACGTGATTTGAAGCGTAAAGCCTAACGTGTGGGGAAATAGGGAGCCGATGGTGTTTGGTTGATGTAATGGCGCCACCTTGCGGAGACTACGAGCACAGAACAGTAAAATCACGTCGAGTTGTACTTTTTAAATTCCTACTCCCCTCATGAAGTTCTCTCACGTGTGGCTTGTTTTATTACAGTCAGTATGGATCAGGTCGGCATTCAGACAACTTCATACGCAGATGTGGGCCAGTGAATAAAGATTTTATGCAAGTTTAAGTATTCAGCCTTTAAACATTGAGAGAGACAGTGAGTTAAGTAGAGAAAAATATAGAGGAACGAACGGGACAGAAACAGAGGTGGTGAGTGTGAGAGAGAAAGTGTAGGAAATAAAGAAAGGAAACTAAAGAGAGACGTAAAAACTGCAAAAGTAAAGGTTGAAATAAAGGAGATAAATTAAGAGGGAGAAAGTAAAATATAGGAAAAGAAAAACGGAGAGATCGAGAAAGAAAGGGGAGATCAAGAGAAAGATTCATTAAAGAGGATAATTCATTTAATTCATTAATTAAAGAACTCATTAGGTTTCGTGTATAGGTTTTGTTCAATTGAGGCCTTATAAAAAACTAAATTTAAAAACAGTGAGACAAAAAAAAAGTCTGGTCAGAAACACACATTAGAAGGTTCCATCTACAGCTCAGGCCCGATTATAATTATGTTTATATTTTAGCGCATAGATAGTTAACCCCTGGCCAGCGGGCCTGATACAGCTCCCGAAAGCATCAGATGGCCATCTTTTATTGCTAGTTATTTAGAGCACATAGTTCTAATATTAGAATAACATTGATATGCAGATTGACTTTTAGGCATCTCTAAAAGGACAAATTTACATGACAATCTACACCTACAAAAAAAAAAATGTCATTTTCGCACAGATTTGTGCCTTAGCGCATCATAAACGCAAGAGCAGACGAAAGAGGCCAGATCTTATTTATTTCTCTGTGAGAACATAAAAAATAATCCACATCGTCTGTACAAAGTACAAATTAAAACAAGTATAATACAAACCGCTTCGTTACTGGATCTTTGGAGTGGAATGTCACGGAAGCGCGGGCGACGGCGACATGTTTAAAGCTTTACGGCGTGTGATCGGGAGGGTCGTCATGGTGGGACCTCATTTCAGGAAGTGCAGAGCCGCCTCTCGAATGCACCGCGCCGCTTCCTGGATCTCCTCTTCTGTCTGCTGCACCGTGACCACCACACGGATGCTGTGGAAACAAGCAGAGGGTCTCACAACCTCCTCGCTGTGGGACGGTCAGCAGGCCACAGGAGGAGAAGATGATCACCTTGGTGGTGGAAGGAAACGCTCTTCTTTCTCCAGGTATCGGGCCAAAGTGAGAGCAATGTTTCTCTGAAGACACTGCAACAACAAAATTCCAAGGGCTCAAAATTCCAGACTCAGTGTGTGTGTGGGTTAAAACTAAACTATGACCACATATGGATAAAAACCAGACAAGTATATTACAATGCTGCAAAGATTCCTGAAAATTAATAATGGAAATCTTAAATATAATCTTAAGTAAGTGGTATAAATTCTACAACTGTAATAAATTAAAGACAGATGAAATCTGTAAACAGACGTAAATCATTTCTTATTCTTTTAAGATTTCTGAACGTTCTCTCATCGATTCATCTCAGTTTAACTGACGCGTGTGAAGAGTTAATCGTACATAATCAACAATGTTACGTAGAAGCTTCAGGTCATTTCCTCTGGAGTCACTGCTCTTCTTCAGTTGCAGATGAAGAGCCGGTGCCAAACACTCTCCCACCAGAATCAGTCCCGGGATCCTGCAGACAAACGCAACATTGAAAAAACAGGTGCAGGCAGCCATTGCGGGGTCCGATTCGGTTTACTGAATCGGCTACTCTTCCGGACTCCGACAAGAGCAGACGTGTCTTTCACTCTCTCCGGCTCTCTCTGCTATCTAACGCAAGGCTAGTGTTTTTTTTTCTTTTGGAAGCTCTGCTGGTTTTGCTTTCAAAGGAATATGAAGTTTTTGAATTGGTCACCGAGCGCTTTTGGAAAATGTACTACAGGAGATGTCCACACTTCCCCACATTGTCAGGAAGGACTGCCCTCAGTGACTGTCATGATTGATTATGATTCTGAAATTAACCATGAATCTGAAATTGTTTCCATTAGCTTTGAATTCGTATCTGTAAACCCCCGCCCCCCCACACACACACACTCCCCCAACCGTGCCTGGCGAACGCAGGATCAGCTCGGGCTTCTCTTCCAAGACCATCCTGACAGTCTGTTATATCTGTTAGGAGACTGATTCGCAACTTTTGACAAATACTGATAAGGGCACTCACACGGCTGCTCCAAACTTTGGCTTTTCTGTCAAATTCCTTGTGTCTCATGAAAAAGTTTCCAGCGCACGCGTCCTGTGCATAATGTAGTCAAATGTAACCTTGTATGTCTGCAACTGTTTGTCTGAAATGCTCTGCCCTCGCTCTGTTTTCTTCCAAGAAGATAGTGGCGGCGCTCTAAATATGCTGCGGCCCTCTCTCTCCTCATGTCATTGCAATGTAATGTTGTAGTGACAATACAGGCTACCTACCTACAATACAGGCAATCCTATCCTACTGGATGAACTATTAAGATAATTACTGATTATTTATCAGATGGTTTAATAATAGATGTAAAAAAGAACATTCAAAGTCAAACCATTTGGAAATCAAAACCACAAGAGTATATCATAGAGTAGAAACTTCTGAATAAACTTCCCAAACGTCCTCGCAGAAAGTTAATAATTAATTCAAGATTTGTCCGATAAAATAGTACAGTTGGATGGAAAAATCATCTCATGACTGTATAAACAGGTTAAACTGGTTCCATAGATACAAAGCCTAGAAACGCCAGCTTGTGTTCAGGAAAGAAACATTTTTGTATTACATTTTTGCATAATATTTTTGTACTGCATGTTGACACCCATCAGAATATTCATGACTTGGATCAATTATTTAAATAAGGAAATAATGTTCAACACTTGCCCCTGTAGAAGTTTGTGGACAAGCGAGCACTTTTCATGCAGAACCTTAAAAATGCCTGCAAGCGAAGAAAGACAGGAATCAATACCACTCTCGTTCATTTGGTGGAAATAAAGGAATTGTCCAACATGTAAAACGGCTTAATTTAAAATTTTCCTGCTAAATACACACACAGTCAAAACACAATTCAAGCTTCTACAAATAAATTTGCTTTAACAACAGAACGTTTCTATTCCTGGGTTCTTTCCGCTTTCTCTGGTGCTTTTTAAGCAGAAGATCTCGAGTCATCATTACCTGGATCCTCCTCCATGATGTTCAGAGCTTCGATAGCAGCAGCCGCCAGCATCGGTGGAAGGGATGCGGAGAAACAGTAGCCCTGACCGGACAGACGCTGGGATAAAACACAACCACAGTCATCGGTCAGTAGAGCGCTAGTGTTGGGAACAGCAGAACATTGGTTCGATTCTCAATGGCAATGGATTTAAAAAAAATAGCTTATTTGGATTCAAGTGTCTGCTAAATATTGTACAAAATGTAGCTACACTAATGTGTGTTGTTTACATCAACTCAAAATAAAACAATATGGTAAAAATTATGCCTAAATTATAGACGTCTGGAATCAAAACTGACAATTCATGTTGTGTAAAGAATAAACCTCATCAGGTCAGCTCATAAACTTTGTTCAAAAGCGTGTAAAAAACAAAAAAACAATCTGTGTGTGTGTGAGACTGACTTGAATCAAACATTAAGTTATTTATTGGCAGCACATGCCTGATGATCAATAACGAAGGACCGCCCACAACAAAACCCTCCAATGGAAGCCACGGCGTTCTCCATGTTGGCACTGATGAGGTCGATGTCATCAATCTGAGGTTAGAACATCCAAAACCTACTTTACTCGTCCACCACGTGAACACGGAGCTGCTTTATGCTGTTCATGACGTACATTAACCCCGAAATGTTCTGTGACTCCTCGTCCGTGTTCTCCTAGAACTCCAAAAGACATGCTCTCCTCCACGAACAACCTTACTTTGTACTTGTACTTCAGCTTTACCTGCAGAACACAACTTTTATCAGTCTCTTGAAAGCACAACACACCCCAAATCTCCAGTGTTGTTTCTGAGGAAATTGCATTAGTAGTAACAGCCTTTTACTGGTGCTTGTGATATGATTAGAAGATCAGCATTAATTTACTCATTTTATTCCACAAAGTGATTTAAATTCTGTGTGTGTGTGTTGGGGGGGGGGTTATCGAAAAGTTCAACATTAAAAGTACTGTACTGATAATCATACCAAATATAATATCTCCAAATAACATACTGTCTCGCACAATCGTTTCAATTTGCACAACTTTTGTGCATTTTATAAAATGACAGTAAAACCGCTTACTAGATAGACAGACATTGATGCGAAATAAAGCAGTCATGACAAAAACAATAACATGAGTAAAGCAGCAAATTTTCACTACTATATATTTGTAATGAATTACTATAAGTGATGTGGTTATTCTTCCATAGACAACTAATCAAACATTTATTTTTAATGTCTTGGGTAGTTTTGACTGATATTCAACAAAAAATAAAAACAAAAACTCTCAATTAGAGCATTGTTTAAAACTGTTTAAAATAAAGAAATATAAACTTTAAGTAACTTTTTTTTTAGAAAATTATCTTACCAGCTCCGGTAATGGACAGACATCTGCGGTGTTGATGTACAGTCCCTCAACGACAATGAACCGTCTGATCACACTCGCCTTTCGTGGATTCTATAATAACAAAATATTTAAAATAAAACATCACGCGTCTACCCAACCAATCACAACCAGTTTACAGTGACCAAGGAAACGGACCAATTCAAATTCAACCAAAACACAAAAGATAGTGCAATAACCGAGGAAGGTCACCTTCTGGTCTTCAATCTCTTGTTCTTTTAAAAGGCGTTCCAAGTCATCCATGTCGTTGTGTTTGAAGTATTTGATGAAGCTGCGTGAAGCCTGAAGGCCTTTCTGAATGGAGAAGCACGCCGATTCATCGCTGAGAAAAGAAAAATCTAGTTAGACTCACAGCGTTTACAGACTCCTAATGATGGCGAAGGACATACACAAATATGATGTCTCCTCTCTTGGCATATGCCGGAATGGCGCTGGCGATCGTGGCAAAACCATACGAGTAAATAATTGCCTCTTCGGTTCTCATAAACTTCGCCAATTGTTCTTCCAACTCCAGATGAACATCTATAAAACATGTCTGTACTTTAGCCCGAGAGAGAGAGTCTGGGTTTCTGGGAACGTGTCAGACACTGACCGAAGGTCCCGTAGAATCCTCTCGGGCCACACGTCCCGACGCCATATTTCTTTAGTGACATCAGAGCCTTGGACTGAAAACACATGAGAAGATTTTTTTCATCATTAAAATGAACAATACCAAGAGAAAAATGAAGAATAAACTAGAACCAGGCTAATCTCGATGCCAACCTTCACACGCTCGTTGTCCAGGAGGCCCAGGAAGTTAAAGGAGGCGAAGTTAAGGCACTCTTTTCCATTCACGTTGATCTTGTGGCACGGAGGACTGCAACAGAAAACTGGTTTCTAGCTGCCATCATCGTAATAATTCATTTAAATTATTATTACTAAATTATTACTTTATTACTAATAATTATTATTACTTTATTTATTATTACTAAACATAGAACCCAAAAACGAAAGACCATAAAATAAATGTTAAGAAGATAATGTAAGGGGAAAAAAAATGGAACAAGGTCAAATTGAATATTTAAGGTCAAACATAAGTGAAATAGAACATGTAAGGTCAAATTAAGGCAGAGCAGTAAACATGACAACACTCGTAACACATCTTAAATGTAACTTTTTCAAGCTTTGGGTGAAATGTGAGTCCACAGACGAGACACGCACCCCGTCACCACGTCATAGTTCAGAGACGGATGATCCCGCGACACAGGAGACACCAGCGGCTCCGGCTGCCACTCCTCGATCAGCTCCTCTTTCTCCTGGAACACAGAGTTTATTTAAATGATCAGATGTAGAAAAATATGGCTTCATTCAGTCAATAGTTAAAATTTTAAAAAATGTGCTTTTTTTTTTAAATTACGTGACGTAAGGCGTTATTTCTATTACTGTAGTAAAAGTGTTGTGTAACTGTGTGAGCATTTGTGTGTATGTTTTGAGTGTGGTAGAAAGAGTGTGCGTGCATGACACAGAGAGATAGGGAAGGTGTGTGTAAAAAAAGTATGTTAAAGAGAGAGACAGAATAAGAAAGAATGAGAGAAAAAGCAAAGTAGAGTGTTTGTGCTTGACAGAGAGTGTGTGTGTGTGTCATGGGTGTTTGTTGGCATGCTGTTAGTGTGTGAGACTTATTGTTTTGTGTGTTTGTGCTATAATGTGCGATTGTGTATCTGTAAAAGTGTCTAAAGATGTGTGTGTGTGTGTGTGTGTGTGTGTCTGACAGGGAGAAAGAGAGTGCATGTGTGTGAGAGAGACAGTTCGTGTGCATGTGTGAGAGAGGAATAAAGAGTGAAAGTGTGTTTTGAGTGTGTGAGAAAAAAATATTATTGTGAGTGTGTGTGTGTGTGTGTGTGGTGGGGGGGTATTGGATCAGACTGGAAATTAAATGACTATTTAGTTATGGACATTGCTAATCTAATCTTCACTTCAGTACGACACACACAGTGTTTGTCAGTCACAACTAAACGAATATAGACGGAACATTCTTCCATCACCTTCTCCGTGAGATCCGAGCGCTCCTGGAGCTTGTAGGTCTTAGAAAACAGCAGCATGACGATCCATAATATGAGAATCCCTTCTAAAATCAGGTGATACGCTGGTGCCTGCAGAGATGAGACAGATGAAGAACAGAACATCTAGAAGCAACTAGACTGATAAACATCTTGAAACATTTCCTCAGGTTTAACAGGACATCAGCTACTGCTTTTCGGACAGCTAATGCAATTTTATACAGCATATGTCTTAAAACAGAGGAGGCACGTGGACACATCTCGACAGGCTTCTTTACAAATGTTTACTTCCTGGTGGTGGAAGTCAGACAGGAGGAAAGTTTATCAATAAATCCATGTCAAACTCCCCGCGGTCGCCGAAGTGTTGTTCACCACGCGCGGGGTGTTTAATAGATAGTATCGCGATATATACAATTCGCAATAGTTTGTAGTTACCTCGTAAAAAGCTTGCACCATCTCCACCAACACCCACTGTTGCCCCGACGCCATCTTGAATGAGTCACATGACACAGCGTCACTGTCATTTTAAACAGCGCCGACCTCCTGGACGGTGGCTCCAAGTGCAGCTAAACTGATACTTCTTATATTATATTGTTATTTTTGCGACTAAGCGACATGGATGAATGAATGAATGAATGAATGAATGAATGAATGAATGAATGAATGAATGAATGAATGAATGAAACTTTATTTATTGCACAAGGGACATTTCTGTGCTTACAGCGCCAACATGGAAAAGTACAAAAACAGCAATGACAGGTTAAAAAAAACAAGCAATATTGTAGTAAAATAAATTGTGTAAGGGAAATAACAAAGATACAAATAAATGGTGCAAAAAATACTCCTGTACTACTCTAAACTACTGTAAAAGAAAAAAAACAGTAAAACATATTCTACAACTAAAACTACTACAAAACACTTTTAAAACAAGTGTGTCAGTCAGACACACTTCTAAATCCAAAACTGGACGTCCTGAACGTTAACGAATAAAACACGAACCCGCACATTGCTATGATTTAGGTGTCTGTTTTTTTTTTTTTTTTTTTTTTTTTTGTATTTTTCTCTCCTTCTTCACATTATGTGTTTTTCACAGCATGTCCCTCTTTTATTGAGCATGTGACAAATACGATGTTATTAGATTTGAAGACGAGTTTGGGCCCGTCTTTCCTGGAAAGCCTTTCTCACCACACCTTCTAACATTCAGACCAGAACTTAAGATGTAAACCTGCCGATTAGTTTAAGTAAAATATTACAAACCTGAAATAATTCTATTTCTTAGTTATAACATCCTTCCATCCATCCATCCATCCATCCATCCATTTTCTACTGCTTTTTCAATTTTGGATTGAAACCAAATTCCAAAGTCAAAAGCTTTAAATAATGAAGAGAATGCCTTAGGAAAGAATTTACAAAACAATGAAAAATATTTCATTAAAATAAGCTTAATTTGGATAATTGTTTCAATTTCACAATGTTATACAAAATTATTGAATTATGAACAGTAGTTTTGTAAAAAGGTTCACGGGAGAATAACAAACTAAAAATACATTTCGAAATAAAAGTCCAACATGCTATTGTGCTTAAACGTTTTTTCCAGACTGGTTTACAGCTTTAACAATGCACTGCATCAAGTTGTTTTGGCGTGAATTCTGACCGAGCAGTTGATTAAAGATTGTAATTATGCTGCTGATGTCATTAGTGATGATAGTTTGCTTTATTCCGTGTGAGATCAGGAGCTGTGAATGCTGGTATTTTGAGACTCGTGCTCGTGTGTTTGTGTGTTTTGTGCTGAGTTTTCCAGCTCAGCATCTGATTGTGTCACGCCGTGGCCTTGGTGAAAAGTGTTTGGGCCACATTGTTCTGAACAAACGGCTGATTACTTTCGCTGAAACAAACAGAAGCCCACGGCAAAACAGGAATGTCTGCATTATCACACAGAGCACAGGCGGAAGAACCCTTTCTACTTAATATTACTATACTTACATAATACATTAAATAAACAACCATGATCACAAATATGTAGGGGGAAACAACTATTCAAAAAATAATTACAGAGGTAAAGATTTCTCGTGAATCTGTGAAGTGTACAGATGTAGATCTATGTAAATCTCTAAAGTGAATCTGAAAAGTCCAAAGATGTTGTTTTGTGTGAATCTGTGAAGTGTAAAGTTGTTGATCTGTGTGAATCTGTCATGTGTAAAGTTGTTGATCTGTGTGAATCTGTCATGTGTAAAGTTGTTGATCTGTGTGAATCTGTCAAGTGTTAAGTTGTTGATCTGTGTGAATATGTGAAGTGTTAAGTTGTTGATCTGTGTGAATCTGTCAAGTGTTAAGTTGTTGATCTGTGTGAATCTGTGAAGTGTTACGTGAATCCGTAAGTGTAAAGATGTTGATCTGTGTGAATCTGTGAAGTGTAAAGATGTTGATCAGTGTGAATCTGTGAAGTGTAAAGTTGTGGATCTGTGTGAATCTGTGAAGTGTAAAGTTGTTGATCTGTGTGAATCTGTGAAGTGTAAAGATGTTGATCTGTGTGAATCTGTGAAGTGTAAAGTTGTTGATCTGTGTGAATCTGTGAAGTCTAAAGATGTTGATCAGTGTGAATCTGTGAAGTGTAAAGATGTTGATCAGTGTGAATCTGTGAAAAGATGTTGATCAGTGTGAATCTGTGAAGTGTAAAGATGTTGATCAGTGTGAATCTGTGAAGTGTAAAGATGTTGATCAGTGTGAATCTGTGAAGTGTAAAGATGTTGACGTGCGGCAGGTTCCCGTGTCTGACGTAATAGGGAGGTTGGCAGCCGCCGGTCTGCACTTTCCGCTGACTCATCATTCGCGAGCGTGTGTCACTCTCACGAGTCGGTGAGAATCTCACTCCACCCTCGCTGAGGGACAGGGCGTGGAGCTCCAGACTTCACTTCTCTTCGTCTGCCTCACCCTCAGCTCTTCATTCTCCGGAAGATTCCCTGCAGTCATGGAGCTGGACAAGATTGTTCTGCTGACAGTCCTGTCTGTCTTCACTCTAGACGCCGCTGGTCAGACTGTGGAGGAGCCGCTGATTGTGGCAGGTAAGTTCCAAGTGTCACCTGTGAGTTCCTCACTGTTCTGCTTATGAAAGTTTCTTCCGTTGCTGTATTAGACATTATTATTTGACAGACATATTTTATCAACACACACAAACACACATTCAATTGTTCATGCAGACTCACTCACTCACTCACTCACTCACTCATTCAACTATGTATTCACATACAAACTCATTCCTACACGCACACACACCAGAGGTGTAAAGGGTACCTGCAAATCACACTTGAGTAAAAGTACAGATACCTTACTGTAAATTGCTTCGTTAGAGTTACAAGTACCAATTCAAAGAAGGCTTGAGTAAAAGTCGTTAAGCATTCAAATAAAAGAACTTAAGTGTTTTACTCGTACATACTGAATTTAGGTTAAAACCATAAAATGTGGAAAAACAAGAAACTCTTTATTTATGAGTTTTTTTCTGACAGCTCAATGTTTCAAAACAGCAGAACAAAATAGATTATAAAAAATTTCACAGTCAAACCTAAATGTGCAAAAAAAGTGCAGCCAATAATTCAGGTCATTTAGCTCATAAATAGCATCCAGTACCTTCCGCATCCTGTAGATGGCAATATTTCCTCGTCTGCCCAAGAAATTAACCGCGGTAAAAAAAGATGCCGACTCGTCAATAAAGCAATTAATAGATTAACCTTGATCGTAAGTGCCCTTTCAAATGTAGTGGAGTAAAGAGTATAGATACTCAATCACAAATGTAGTATCAAACGAAGTAGAGTAAAAGTTGATTTTGTTTTTGATACCCAGTAAAAGTTCAAAGTAGCCAAGCAACAAAATCCATTTACTCAACTACTTTCCTGACACACACACACACACACACACACACACACACACACACACACACACACACACACACACAGCATCCCCTGAGACTACGGAGTGTGTTCCTCTCAGAGCGATCGCATCACACTGGCGGCTGGTTTGAGGTGAACACCGAGAGTGAAGACGTGCAACAAGCTGCTAAAGAAGCTGTGGAAGAATTCAACCGCATCTCCAAATCCAAGAAATATTTCAGACTCGTCAGCATCACCTCTGCTCATACACAGGTACCACTTTATAACTTTTGCAAAACCGCCTGAGATCTGTGTGTGTGTTTGTGTGTGTGTGAAAGAGAGAAAGAGTGCTTGTGAAAGAAAGAGGGTTTTTAAGTGTTTTTAAAAGTGTGTGTTGAATAATGAACCTATGTTGCCAAAGGTTCTGACAATTAGCGTACAGTGAGCTATTTCTAGAAGACAAATGATGGAGAGTCTGAGGAACATTTGAGTTATTTCTCCATCACAAACTGCTAAAACTGCTGTTACTACTTGATTACTGTACGTACAGTATATTACTAATCACAACGTTAATGATCTTTAGGTGACGAACAGGATCAATTACCGGATTAAGGCAGTGATGGGAAAGACCAGTTGCCTTAAATCAGACGAGGCTCAGCTGGAGCAGGAGGCCTGTGTTGTGGGGAAGAAGGTGTGTGTTCATGGTTTCTAATCTACGCGTGTTGCTGACTAGTGCGTGTGTGTTTCAGCACTTGGAGTGCGAGTTTGACGTGGCGCTGAACATGCGAGACGACGATCACGAGGTGCAGAACGTATCCTGCAGAAGATCCTCCTGAGTCACACACATGCACACACACATGCGCTTGCTCATTTACACACAAACACACACTGATAATCTGACAACAAGTTAACATTTGTTTTTAAGCATACATAAATATACGTTTAAGAAATGTATGTACAACAAAGCCAAACATATTTATTAAGCGACTTCCACAAAAAAAGATCTGCACATAAAAACAATGAACTTTATTACGCAATATTACAGCATCACAAACAATCATAATAAATTATTCTGAGCAACATTTTTGGCCACAATGTTACGACTGATTCATCAAAAATTCCGATCACAAAAAATGACACAATAAAAAAATCTTTTCCTGAAAGATGTCGATCAAACAAACTGAATGATGTAATTAGTTTCACAACTGATCAATTATTCCATCGTACTTGATCATAATCTGGGAAGCGGTGGATTATACGGCCGTCTCTGTGTGCTGTTTCTTCAGGCACTGCAGCAGGAGGCGCCGCTGCTGTTGATACCTGGACCAAACACACACACACATACACACACGCAGTGATTATTTGATTCATTTTTTGCAAATTACAAATAAAAGATATAGCTAAAATCAGGGTTTAGACATCAATATACAAAATATTGAATTGGAAACTTAGGTTGCAGGTTGTGAGCACTATTGACCTCAAGGTGGCTCCAATTAATTAATGAACAAGTGTGTTATGTATTGACAACTTCACTGTGAGTATGTGCACTTTACTTGGATGGGTTGAATGCAGAGCTTCTGGATTTCAATTTAAATTCTATATGCCGCAATAAATGACAAATTGTTTGGGTTTTATTAAGCTAAAGTCACTTCTTTTTACTTTAGCCATATATTACAACAATGTAAAAAAAGGGTTAGGGTTATATCTGGTGTATAAAAAGTATTAGGGTTATTACTATTGAGGACTAACGTTCATTTTTTAAGGCTCAGCTGTATGTTGCCTCATTTACATCATTTAACTCTCACTGCACTCAAGGTGGCGCCAAAGAGCTCCATCATCATCTATGCAGCTGAACTTCCAACATCAAAATGCAACTCATGGTGGAAGAAATATAATAATAATCTCATGTGCAAAAATAATCTGAAGTTACTTACACCCTTGTTTAAAAGCACGTTTTACTTTTTTATTTTAAGTGTAGGACAACCAATCCGCTCGCTGACCTGGGACGTCAAGAACCTAGAACTGAGACTAGCTTATTGAGTCAAAAATGCTCAGCCAATTCAGGATCGAATTCGGATCGCTTTGCATTCACGCCTCAAGTGGACATTAGGAGTGTTTTTGGAATAAGGGTGAGAAGAGGGTGACCGCTCTGATTCTATTGCTGTATTCACGTCTGCACAATGTTCAGAACCTATCAAATGAACTAAACAAGGCAAGAGACGGTACTTATTGAGGACTCACTTTGAGATTATTCTCTGTCGCTCCTGGTTCTCCTGCTCGTCCAGCTTTTTCAAAATGGCCTGCAACATGGGCAGCTCTAAACTGAGGTACTGCGCGACCTGTCAAACGGGGATCTGAGTGGTTTATGGGGACACAGCCGGGGTCCTCATAATTCCGAGGCGGACTAACTTACATCCAGGCTCACTTCCTGCTCGTCTGCGTCCATGAGGAACATCTTTACGATGCTGTTCGACGGACCCTGCAGAACACGCTCCCACAGCGGGAGATCAGAGTCGCACAACTTCTTCTTCTCTATAAATGACCATTGAGAAGTGAGAAGAAATGTATTAGTCATACATGTTAGTGTGTGTGTGTGTGTGTGTGTGTGTGTGTGTGTGTGT
>CM051494.1:10520908-10560091 GCA_028031935.1 Paedocypris micromegethes | reverse complement strand
GTGTGTGTGTGTGTGCGTGTGCGTGTGTGTGCGTGTGTGTGTGTGTGTGTGTGTGTGTAAAAAAAGAATTTCACATACCTCCACTTTGGTGAACACAATAGAGAGCAAATTCATTTGGGTTGTTTTCTATCTGTGATCAAACATGGTTTAATAGACAGATAAACACATTTAAAAACAGCATAAATGACGAAAATGATTAACACTGACCATAAACTTCTGGAGCAGTTGTGTGACCACTTCCTGCGTGGTCATGTGACTGCTGATGTGAACATTGGTGGTGGTCCCGTATGATGGTGTGAAGACAGATGTCTGCAATTGCAAATTGCAGACTTTAAATTTAATTTTATTTAAATTGTATTTATAGTTGAGTATGTTCTATTCTTTGTAATTATTAAGAGTTAATGGACATACGTACATGTAACTTGTACTTTTTATGGTTTTTATAAGTTTTTTTTATAAAATACTTTTTTTTCTCCAAAGTGTAAGTGGGATTCTAAAGGGAATAGTTCAGTTCAATATTTTTTATTCAAGAATATTTTATTTTTCATTTCTTTATATTTGAGTTTATTCTAATATGAGTTTTTCATTCGTATCTTAATTTTTAGGGGTTCTTATCTAAAAACTGTTAGAGCAGTGGGCAGCGTTGTCGCCTCATTGCAAGACGGAACAAATCGAGACTAGAAGTATGAGTTTGAATCCTGGTCGGGGACTTTTCATGCTGACTTTCATGTTCTTCCAATGGTTGCGTGGGTTTCCTCTGGGTCTCCGGTTTCCTCCCACAATCCAGAAACAAGCATTTCAGGTGAACTGGGATTGGAACATTGTTCAAAGGTGTGAGTGAGAATGTTAATGTGTGTGTCTGTGTGTCCCACTTTGATTTATTTGGCCACTAATTTAAAGTGCTGGGTTTGGTTCCAGTAACTCGTGACCCCGAAATGGAACAAGCAATAAAAAAACGATGGATGGATGTTATAAGTGTTGTAAATGTTTTAAAGAAATATAAAAACTATAAAAATAAATAATTATAATCATTAATACAAAGCATCAAGCTCTTATGGTAGTTTGCAATGGTTCTCGTACTTTGTAATTGTAGAAATGTCCATTGATAGAGAAACGATGGTTCCTGTTCTTCTGTCTTTCCACCATCTTCTTACTCTTCACCCTCATCTTCACCAGAGAGGCATCGCTCATGCTACGGATCAGATAGGAATCCTCTTCGCCGCTCACTACAAGCTGTGATGGTCTCAAAGTCTTGGTCTCGTACTCTGTGGGGAGAACCATCTATTGTATTATACATCAGAATATGACAATATTTCTTTGCGGGTAAAAAAACGAACCTTCAGTTGGATCGTCAAGATTCTTGGACCCAACTTCCTCCAGCTCATCAATGTGATGAAGGTCATCAAACTCTCCCCATCGTGTCATTCCCCTGGAACAGAAGCGACCAAACCATCACTCCTTCCATAACAAACAGTTTGTTCCAGCAGGATCTACCATAACGTTTCATAACTTGAAGCTTTCATTAGCCGAGCCTTTCGTAAGTCGGGCTACCATTGTATTTGCCTGATGCTTTTATTCAAAGAGACTTACAGAATGAGCAGACCGGCTTCAATGTCTTGCTCAACCAACAAGAACTTGCTTCAGATGTGGTACCTACAAGTTCACAGAAAGACTCTGGCAATGGCTTCTAATGATCTAGCTCAAATCTTTCTGACCTACTCAACCCTCACAGATTCTGTTTTAGACATGTTCATGTCAAATCTCGGCTTGGTCTTATTTTGGAGACAGGTCTTGTTTGTGAATGTATTCCAGAGTGTAAATCCATGTGAATCCATGAGAATCTGTAAAAATCTGATCTACAATTATTTTGTATGAGAATCTGTAAAATGTTTGCAAAAATCTACATGTGCAAAAATTGACGAGAACCAGTAATAAAAACTCCAAAAAGACGAGAATCTATAAAATGTTTGCACAAATCTACATAAGCAAAAATTGACGAGAACCTGTAATAAAAACTCCAAGAAGATGAGAATCTGCAAAATGTTTGCAACAATCTACATATGCAAAAATTGACGAGAGCCCGTAATAAAACTCCAAGATCAGAATCTGTAAGAATATATGAGAATCTGGTTTCACACAGGTGGTTTTGTTCATGTGGTCCGGAACAAAAACTTTTACATTACATATGTTTTTCTGCAATTTTGGAGTCACTATTGGAGTCCAACTCTAGTGTGATTCATCTGTACCACAAAAAGCCGTTGTGAAAGTCCCAGAGTCTCTGAAATGTGTGATTATTTTGTTAGAACCCGTAACACCTGTTTAAAAAGTGTGTCAATAGACCAGAATGAATTATATTCTGTATAGAGCAAAAAAAGAGTAAAAAATAAACCATTAGGATTCAGACAAATATATGGTATATACCTTTTGTTTGGGCTGACGGGGTCTGGCGTCTTAACGGAAAACACATTAGGAAATAGTTGTCTCTCGTCTTGTATTTGCAGCCTGATGGGCTTCTTCACACCCCAGGAAATCACCAGGATTCCCTCAAACGTCACGTGGCCTGCGTTCTGTCAACACAATGACGGAAATCACTCTTCCTGTCAGCAGGGGGCAGCAGAACCAGGCGCTCACCTCATGAACGAACAGCTGGAGGTGAGCTTTATCTTTCAGAAAGCAGTTGTAGTTGTTCAGGACAGTTATAAACTCAGCCCTGGAGTGAGAAAACAAGCCACAAAATGATAAATATGACTTGTGCTTGAACAAATTGCATTCAAATCAAAGATCCATTTTCAGTTTATTTTATTCGGAAAAATGAACATCTGTTCTATTGTTCCCTTGTCCTTCCACCTGTATGATCTTCTGTTGTGCAAGCAAGTTATCATGTTTTGTGTCTTAAAGAAGCAAGTCGTTTGTTTAGGAAATAAATAACGTGTTGAACTGTAAATGGGAGCAAATCTACATGACCAAACACAATCCAGATTAACAATTATTCTATGACTTTCATGAGACGTCTATTATATTTACATTAGTTTGTTCTTCTATTCGCATTTGTATTCAGTATTTTGGTACTATTGTGTGTGAGTATGCATAATATGGTCAAATTCTGGGGTTTGTCAGTTCCAAACTGGTCGAATACTTTACACTTTGGAGAAGGTGATAGCACACGGGAACATTCCTCTTGTGACGCTCTAAATATTGTCCACTGTTGGCCATTTCCACATTCTCTGTGCATTATCGTTATACATCTGACCACAGGGCAAACATGTACAGTGTATGAGGAATTGAATAGGAAACAAATTGAAAGAGGGTTTGTTTAGAATCATATTAAAGTGTGGTCAGTTTTAAGAAGAAGAAGATGAACCTTTATTTGTCTCAACAAAGAGACATTTTTCAACTAGGAGCTGTGTAAAAATTGTGCTCTACACAGACAAAGCCGGAGCAGTGGGCAGCCTTAACCTGTGGTGCCGGGATACGTGTGGAGCCAACCAGACATGCTTAAAACCTGCACCTCCTGGGTGGCAAATTAAAGTTGTTAATAGAACCACAACTAGGATTGTGTGCATCTGACCATCTAAATAGTGAAGTGTGTATACACCCAGAGGACAGTTTGATACCTCCAGTTCAAAACTCAGTAGTATCAGATCACAAGTCTTACCATTAGGCTACAACAGCTTTTAAATGCGTACCTAATTAGCCTTATTTCCCCAGAGCTATTCACGCTCTGAACACCCGAAAGTCAATCTAAACACCTTAATAAATCCCAAAGAAAGTGCACTAGTCCACTGGCACCCGCCACTTTGTTATTTGTATTTGCCTTTTGCACTATGTACCGTATATTTTGTCAAATGCATTTTTTCTTGTGATCTTATTATTGGCTTCTATTGGTTCAAGAGGTTGCAGGTTTGAGTCCCACTCTAGCTAGCTCTACAACAGACTGTTCTTGAGGAAGACATTGACCGCCACATGTTCCTCGACACCAGGGCTTAAGACTGCCCACTGCTCTGGGTCTGTGTGTGTCACTTCTCTGTCTGTGTGTAACTTCACTGAATGATTAAATGCAGATTTTGACACGACCCCTAGTGACCAAACTCACTCACTCACTTTACTTTACTTTACTACTAACCTGGAACAGGACTTTCCCGCACCGAGCTGGACAACAGCACTGGACTGTCCCGGAATCATGTCAGCGAACCCACCTGATCCACAAGGAAAGATTCTGTTCAGAAAGAGGTTCCAGTCTAGGCCTGAAGACATTCAGTTCCTGCGAGTGTTTATTCTGATGTGTCCCAACACGTCTGAAACGCATGTTATTGAATCAGAGAGACTTAAAGGCTGGACTGATAACTAAACCACGCTTAACAGACTTTATTAGTCGTCACGACAACAAGGAGCGCAGAAGCATCCTGCAAAACGTAACGTTCCGAGTTCAGCTTCCATATTGAAGTGCTTTTCAGAGCGTACACTTCAACGCATGATTGCTTCTCTCCGTACGCACACACACTCCTGTTGAATAGGTAGAATTTGCATTGAGGGAGTGTTGTGCTTGTTCAAGTCAGTGCACGTCCTGCGGAAACCACAAATACGGCGAAAACCAGTTTCATCTGTCTGCAAAAATCAATGGCTGAGTGACGGGCCGCCGCCAATAATAACAGCAAGACTGCACACACACACACAAACACATACTTGCAAGGTGGGGTCTCACCATGCACTTAAATACAAAACATTACACCCCACCCCTTTGTTCTAACCTTAACAAAAACTAAACATCTCAAAGATGTGGGGCTTATCAGAGGTCCCCACACGGGACTTTACAGCCCAATTTAACCTAAAACCTAGCATATGGGGACTTTGACATAAATGACTGAAAAAACACAGAACACACACACACACACACAAACACACACAGTCACAAACTTGCAGAGTAGGGTCTCGCCATTGACTTAAATACAAAACAATACACCCCGCTCATCACCCCCCCCCCACCACCCTTTATTCCAACCTTAACAATAACTCAGGTAGTCACTTCAGCCCTAAAAACCCTTCTTGACCCTCAAACAGGCTTCAAATTTGTGAGGGCCATCAAATGTCCCCACAAGGGCCTTAACAGCCCAAATTAACCTAAAACCTAGCTTATGGGGACCTTGACCTAAAAGCCTGACAACACACACACCCCGACTCTGTACGCTGAGTGTGTGTGTGTTTATCATCACTCACTCACAGCTTACACACTTCCTTCATGTCCGGCAACACATGAAGAGAATCCAGCATCTCCAAACACACAGAAGATCTGATTCCTGCTGAATCATCATAATCGCCTCTCACCTGCCACGATCCGCCTCTGAACACACTCGCATCGCTATTAGGAAGATCCACGGCCACGGACAGTCAGGTCAATGTCCTGCGCTTCTCCTCAAGCGTGTGACACTGTTGTGCTGTAACCTGATCTAGCTCACCTCTTCAGTGAGGCATTGTGGGAAAACTGAAAGCATGAACACACCCACACAAGTCGTCCTGTGGATCAGGCGCTTGTAAATGACTGACCACATGCTGGAGAGTTTGTGCAAAACACATGCAAATTGATAAATGGCGAATGAAAGAAACCAGATTTGGCATTTCAAACAACACAAATCACTGCTTGGATCAATGAGTTGTTTATTATAGTGTGTGTGGCTGCAGTGTTCTGACAGAATGTCGTAACACACACGCGCGTTGGACCTTGATCTCGGTCCAGGGTTTTATTGGAGTGGAAAACATCATATTTATAAAATCCCAGATTTACACACACACACACGTTTTTTCTTTTTATAGTGCGTGCCAAACTCGCCCCGCCCACCATACAATTATTCCGGCACCCGAGACCATTATAAACGGAGCCGATATTTGTAATTATGACCTGAAAATGATAAAACCCAAACTACAGATCCCATAATGCAGCGCTCTGTCTGTCTTGCCTTGTAGAAATTGAAATTGCACAATTTTTAATTAATTGTAATTCATTTTTATGAGAGCACATTTGTAAACGTTTTACATGTTTTTTTTGCAGCATGATTGATAACTTTACATATTTATGTGCAGAAAAATTATTTTAAGTTATTAAAAGATTAGGTTGATTTATTCTGGAAGAATGCTATACAGTATGATTTTATCCATATTTTTTTGTTCAAATGATGTTTGGTATTATTTCTGGTGTCTAAACTAACATTGGACAAATTACATAATCATAAACAATAATGATAATAACGTGAAAACAAACTCAAATCACAATTCAAATAGGTGATGTCAAAATAAAAGTCCCACCGCCAAAACTAAAAAGAAGTGACTACAAATTGTAGTTTATTGTGTTTGCAGACGTTTGTGGGATTACATTAGAAGTATTTAAAATTAAGTTATAATCTTCAAGTAACAGCAGTTTTTCATGATGTTTGCTTCAGAGCTCTGTGGCCATGGAATGATCTCTAAAAAAACCCCACATTGTTCGCACAAGAGATGGCAGTATCGTTCAACTAAACATAGGAGTGCTACATTAATCATAACACACCGACCAAAGCTCCTCAGCGCCCCCTAGCGACAACAAGAGGAAACAGCGTGTCCAACAATGGTCCCAGACCTGATGGAGACGACAGTGTTTGAGAAAAATTGAGAAACAAAGATAGACAGACAGGCAGATACACAGAGAGAGTAGATAGACAGATAGTGAGTGGCAGTCAGACAGACAGACATACTGACTGACGGACAAAATAGAGACGGACTAAATATGGAGATACAGAGTAGACAGACAGGTTGACAAAGAGAGAGAGACAGGCGGACAGATAAACATGCACACGTAGAGTTTATAAACTGAAAAACAGGCAGACGAATAGAGAGAGGCAGGCAGAAAGACAAATAAACACATAAACAATGTACTCCATTTATCATTTTAGAGTTTTTTTTGACTGTATTGCAGTTTTTTATTTTATTTTAGAATTGTTAAAAGGTTCATAGTCACACTGTAATCGGTCAGTCCCTATAGATAAACTTAATAAGGGAGACAAATAGGTAAAGTAAAGTAGATGTACAACAACAGACAGACAGACAGAAAGAGAAATAGACAGACTGACAGATAAACAGACAGACAGACGTGGTTGTCGTTTTTAATGGATTGTACAATAAACAGTCAATCAAACTGATAAACTGAACCATATAAGGAAACGAGGACGTGGAGAGAAACAGTCGCTCTGTGAAATGTCTGTCTCCAGCTTTAAATAAATCTGTGAACAACAGGTGGGATCCTCTTACAAAAGAGCCGAGGAGGCCGAGGAGATCCAACAGTCGCGCCGTACCAACAGCTATTTTACAAACGTCAAAATTACAAAATAAAGCTGCCATATCACCCAAACATGAGATGAGCTACAGGGAAAACTCCACAAACACACACTGTTCAAAACAACAGCAGCAAACATCACTCCAAACTCCACAAACACTCCAAAAATAAGTACGGTGAAAAAAAAATTAGGAAATACAGAAAGGAACGAATCATGACTAGACTAAGACAGAAACATGATATAGCATTAGTCCAAGCATTTAGCATTAGCTACTAAGCTAATTAAGCGATACGAGACAGAGAAAGCAAGATCAAGAGCAAAATTGAGGTAAGAAAAGGTACAGGTGGGAAAAGAGAACTTAAATAAATGGACAAATTAATCAGGAATCAAAATGGCGGGAAAATAACAGCGTGACTAAAACACCACCAAAACAAAAGTCCCCCCGTGACTGGATTTTGACAAAAAAAAATGTACACTCAATGGATAAAAGTTGTTAAAAAAGGACAAAACTTGAAGTAATAATATAACGCTCTTCTTTATTTCGTGACACACACTCGTGAGTAGATTCCTCCTGTAGGGACGGCTTTGTGACGTTGTGTTCCTCGTCCACTGCTCTGGTCTGTAAGTGTATCCCGCAGCTGGTCCTGTCCGTCTTCTTCTGACCGCCGTCTGCTTCCCCGTGTCCGGCCTCAGGGCTCCTCACAAGGCCCACACGTGGATCTCACAGTGTTTCCACGTCTGAAGGTTTGGAGGTGAACATGAAGATCCTGAGAAACATTCCGTCTCTGATGTTACTGGCGTATCTGACCGGCCTGTGTGACGGGCTTCATCGAGGTGAGTTGCGCTCCCTTTTCTGTCATGCTGGGGGTCCGTTGCACAATTAAAGAAGCATAAAGAAATAATCCTCAAGATGTTGGAAATTACAGGAGGTTAAAATATGTAATAAATACATAAAATATAATTATTGAGAAAATCTGGAAGAGTTTCAGGAACAGTGAACCGGACACCGGTGACGTATCTGTTTACGCACATTGTTTACATTAAACTAAACGAAAGGAATAAAAAATGATTTAATATAATCTTTTTTATTTAAAATGATAGTTAAAAGTCTTTGACTGGAATCTTTGCAGCAAATCTTCCCTAATTTTATTTAAAAAATGTATTAAGTATTTGTTCATTTTATTAGTTGTTTTTTCAGCGTATTTGAGAACAATTACAATTTTTTTCCCAGTGTGTTACTATTGTGTGTACTTTTGAATATTGTGACTTGTCACTGTCAGAATCGGAACCTTGTGATTTATCTATGAGAAAAAGATTAGCATATGAAAGACACAAGCCATTATTAGCATGTACAGCAATGCTGTACTAGTAGACAGTGTAAAGTTAAATAAATAGACATATCGGGATATAAATATATGCATGTGCACATAAATATGTGAACGATTAGGTTCAACAATATGTAAATATATGCATTGAAAAATGTATTTTGAAACACTATCCAAATTTATCAATGACTGCGCAGTGACCACAATAAAGCCACGCCTGCTCATTTCCCTGTACTCAGCGACAAAGCAAAACCATTAGTACATTTATTTCCATGTAATCGTTACTTTTAAGTGTAATTAAAATTTATTTAAAAATTCTCCCCAGATTGAAAAAACATGAAAAAAGAGATGAGAGACGAGCCGAAGACGCTTGTGGAGACGGAGCTTATGATAGACAGAGGAGCTTAGTTTCCTAAATCCCCGTTTCACGTTTTATTCAATTGTTCTACATCCTCCACTCTTTATGAGACGAGACTTTTAGATAATTGTTCGCAACTAAACAAGATGCTCAAAGCTAAACTTGTACTCTCAATAGATCTCAGAGTTGAGAGGGCGTGTTGGAGGTGGGCTCAAAATGTGATGTCACTGCTGGCATCACAAACTTGTATCTGAAAAAACTCACAGCAAAAAATACAATATTCACAACTGAGTTGTTTTGAGCTGCATTTGTGATTCAACTTCCCTTTTTTTATTCAATGAATAATTCCATCAATTAATCTGAAAAATTGCCCTGGAATGATTATAAAATTACCACTCTATAAAGAAACTGTATTTCCTGCAATCGTTATTTCACACTTCCTTCAGGGACAGATAATTAACAGTTAAAGTAGCATTAGCATTAGCAGGGTCAGATTCATGCATGATTCACATTACTCCTGAGGATCTAAAAGCATGAGGGTGATGGCCTCTTCTGCCGGAGAGTGTTCATGGTGGGCTTGAGACCACTCCAAATAAGAGCTGCGGCCTGGAGCTGCAGAAAAGTGTGTGTCCCATCTCCTTTTGGAGGTCATAGTGTGGTTTGTTGGTGATGTCGCTCAGGAACCAGCTGAACAACATGTACATTAAAAAATAATGCAAACATTTATAAATATGGGTTACAATAAAAAAGAATTTTGGATTTCATGAGAGTTTTGCAAACTTCTTAGGGACGACTGGAGACAAGCTGGCCTGAGATTTCAATAGGTTTTTCATAAACCATTCAATTTTCAAATCAGCATTTGGTATTTTATGTATTCTATTGTGAATTAGAAATAACTTGAGATTTGTAAATTATTGCATTTCTTTCTTTATTTTATTATAATTTGGAATTCCTGATTTGGGATTGTAATAAAATACCAATTAGTAAAAATAAAAACTTCTTGAGAAAATACTCGAGTTATTGGCCACACACGCATACACACGCACACACACACACACGCACACACACACACACACACACACACACACACACACACACACACACAGGCATGCACACATTCGCTAAGGTCACCCTCTGAACCACCTTGGTGGCAAAAAAAATGTGTGTATTCTTTTTTTGAATGTGTGAAAAGTTCAAAAACAGACCATGACCAGATTTATCAAATTTTTTTTTGCTCAAACCAGAAAAGAATTCCTTGTGTTTTGGCAGCAATACAAGTATAAGCAAGGAACCATAATTAGATTTGTAATCAAACACAGTGTCGTACTGAACACCAATCCATTCTAGAAGAATTCACAGCTGTAATAGGACAGATGAACGGATCTTTAATGTGAGGAACATTTGATAATGTTAGAAGAACATTTGACGCGGTGTGTCCGTGTAAATTGCGGCTTTGAAACGAAATCGTTTGTGAACCGTTGCTATGAATCAGATGCTCGAGGATAAATATAATATTGACCTACACGATACTGTGAATTAATTAATGTCAGTGAGTTGTGGAACAGACATTCATATTCGGTTTCATCTCTGCGTCTACTTGAACTTGAATCACTTTCAACATCCATTGTTCACTGAGACCAAACAACTGGTTTTCACAATAGTTTTGTCACATATATATATATATATATTAGATACATACTTTAGAACTAGATTGCGTTTCAAACGATGTGCTAAACAGTTAGCCGTTAGCTTATTAGCATAGCGGAAACGACAGGATGACGTCCTTCTGAGAAACAGGTGATGAGTCCACACTTTCACACAGACGATATCAGATTGTTCTTCGAGATATTAATAAACATCTCCGTGAGAAATTTGGACGTACAAATGAGTCTAATGTTGTTCGGAAGTTAGTTTGGTTTATTTGTGTTTGGCTAATTGGGGTTTTCCTCTATTTGAGAGATTTGGAATAAAGACCATAAATGTACTAAAATAATTAGCCAAGTTCTAGAAACCTTTGTCAAGTCTGATTGGAATAGTTTGTCATGTGGACATGTTGGAGAAACCCATTTTAAACTGTTAATTGGCATGTTAATTCTTGGGAACATTACTTCATGTTCATATCATTTACAGTACATATAAAACACTACGTGCCCTCATTTACTTTAAATTTGACCAAACAGTAGTAACTTCAGCCCTAAAAACCTGTCTTAGCCCATCAAACTGGTATCTACACTGAGTGAACCAGCGTAAGGTTACCACAATAGCACATACAAAATACAATTTTTTTTCAGTATTGCTTGTGACCCAAAATCAAAAGTTGTGTGCTAGGAAACCAAAACGCCTGAAAAGATCTCTAAATGAATGAAACTGTCGAGTGTGAAGTTAAAGTAACAATGAAGAAGTCTGGACAGAATTAAAGCTTCAGTGTGTGATTACAGCTCCCAGAATCACCACGCCACTGGAGACGGTGGACAGCTCTCTGGACCAGAACACCACCTTCATCTGTGAGGTCGACTCGTATCCTAAAGCAGACATCACCTGGACTCGAAACAATTATCCAATACGGCAAGTGTCTTGACCAATAGCAGTCCAGCTGATCTGTCTCACACCTAACGGAGGGCGTCATCTGCTTCAGGTATTATGATTCCAGGTACGTCATACAGGAGAACGGACAGATGCTAATCATTCCCAACGTAAAGGACTCCGACAGCGGGGAATACTGCTGTAATGCCAACAATGGGGTGGGAGAATCCGCCAAGAGCTGCGGAGCTTTACAACTGAAGATGAGTACGTTCGGGTATCTTCATTATAGCGGTGATTGATATTAGGATCCCGATTGGACTATTGAGATAAAAGAAGGTCCACAGGAATAAAATTGTGATTGATTTTACATAATGTTGGGGAGTGCGGAGACTTTTAATTTATAAAAAACAACTAAATTAAACAAAAAGCCCTAGGAGGCAACAAAAGTCCCACACGGACAAAAAGCACACAAAGGTCAAAGCTACAGCAAACAAATCAGGAAAAAAAAACTTAACTGGACCCTTGGACAAAGAAGCTAAACAAGAAAATGCAAAACAACCAACACATTTACAAACATGTTTACTTTTAACTAAGTGATGGAGCTAATAAAATTCTCTCTATAAAAAAAAAAAGATATTTTCAATTTGTGTTCGTTTAAAAAGGTTGCACAGGAAAAATTGGAATGAAAACGCATGTGATGGAATTGATTAAATTATCAATTTCAACACTGGTGAAGCCTCTAACCTAGCACTATTTGGGATCCAAACCCTAACTCAAAACAAGGCAGTCAAACTAAGCAGACAGAACTCTTATTTTGGGCACAGTCAGTACACCAGTCCCCTTGGCTGCATTGACCTAAACAATTTGTTATTACTGAAATGTCAAGTTCATCGGCATCGAATAACTAACGGTTTGTTATGTATATTTTCTTTTCAGAGCCACAAATCAAGAGACACCCAAACAACATGACGCTGCTTTTGGAGTCCAAAGCAGTTTTGCCATGTGTAACACTGGGTTTCCCCAAACCCGAAATATCCTGGATTAAAGATGATGACTTGATCAAAGTAAATGTGATGGCTACTTTGTGATGGATAGGAAATGTATGGCTCAAAAAGCAATTGTTCTATCTGTCCTAGGCCAATAGTCGCATATCAGTTCTGGAAATTGGTGCTTTAAAAATAAACAGCATCAAAAAAGAGGACGCTGGGCAATATCGCTGTGTCGCAAGAAACAGTTTCGGGATTGTTTTTTCCAGGCCAAGCACCATTGAAGTACAAGGTAACTTTAAGACTTTAAATACTGTATTTTATACTATTTATATATCCTATACCCTCTTTATATTCACAAGATTTGCTGATGTACATGTGTTCCAGCTCCAGCCAAGATACTGAGAGTTCCCCGAGAGCAAAAGGTTCCGATTGGATCAGAAGTCACGCTGCACTGTAACGCCACCGGAAACCCCATTCCGTCCATAACATGGCTAGAAAACGGCAATACGGTAACACAATTAACTTTGTTTTGTTCACAATCCTTTTTATAGTGATTTTCAGACACAGGCCTTCTGGATTTGCTTCACTGTATGAAAACATGAACAAAAAGAATTCCCAGTGGGTAGCGCTGTCGCCTCACAGCAATAAGGTTCTGACTGTGACTCGTGGTGTGAGTTCGAGGCCGGTCGGGGCCTTTCTGTGTGGAGTTTGCATGTTCTCCCCGTGCTTGCGTGGGTTTCCTCCGGGTGCTCCGGTTTCCCCCACAGTGAGAAAAACATGCGTTTCAGGTTAATCTGGCCGTGTGGGTGTGTGAGCGTGTGGTGTGTATGCCCGAGTGAAGTGGACGCTGGCGCAGATTGGCTGCCGCTATTTTACCGGGCAATTGGTGTGTGTGTGAATGTTGTGTGTCATGTAAGGCGACCTTGAGTGTCATAAAAAGGTGCCAATAAATAAAAAAATCGAATGAATTATTATTATTATTATTATGAGGTCTCTATTAAACATTGAGTGATTCTGACCGATGGCTGGAAAGAAAAAAAAAACGAGAAAATAAAAAGAAAATGAATGAGAGAGAGAGAGAGAATGACAAAGAAAGAGACATAGTGAGAGAACGAGAGTGAGAGAGAAATCAAATTAATGAGTAAGAGAGTGAGAGAAAAGGAGAGAGAGAGAGAGAGAGAGAGAGAGAGAGAGAGAGAGAGAGAGAGAGAGAGAGAGAGAGAGAGAGAGAGAGAGAGAGAGAGAGAGAGAGAGAGAGAGAGAGAGAGATAGAAAGAGAGACATTTATGTTTACAGTAACTTTTTTTAAAATCTGTTTATATTGTGGATTGTTTTCGGGCAAAAATGTACTATTATGAACTATTAATATGCATTAAGGCTAAATACTAATTTGTTGTAATATATCCCTGTATACTAGTAGTAAAACAGCTTTTGTTTTTTCAAATAGTCTGATGATGAGAACTAAACATGTAGAGATGATGTAATGATAATAATATTTCAGACTGACCGGCCTCTAAAGTCAGATCATGAGGTCATTCGTTAAATCTAGATCCAGGACAGTGAGCAAGTCCTCGTAAACTGAGCACGTCACAAAATAACTCACGCTAGACAAACTCGGGGATTAGGGCGGGAAATTTATGACTAGATAATTTGTTCTATTTCAGTTGGTTCCTGAGCTTTCTACGTACTGCATTCTCAATGTCACGGCTGATAATGTGAACTCGTTCGTTGACTGACTTCCAGTTCTGCTGTGTTCTGTAACCCGTTTTTAATGTTTGCCAAACGGCAATCGTTTTTTTTTTTTTTTTTCATGAATTCAGGCGCAGTCGTCAGAATGTTTGGGTGGATATGAGTTTGTTCCACAATTGGCTTGTTCTCTTTTCAGGCAATGATGTCTAGAATGTGTATGAAATTCAACGTTTACTATATTTTCATGTATTCTATGGAATTAATACATTATGAAATGCTATGATTTCCCACATTGCTGGTAACAACATGCAGTACAGAGACCGGAGCAGTGGGCAGTCTCAAGCCATGGTGTCTGGAGAAGCTTGGGTTACGTGACTTACTCAAAGACCATTCAGTTGTGGAGCGTGATAGTCTGGGATTCCAACCTTGGCCAAAAGTCTCAATCCAACCATTAGGCCACAGCTGCCGGAGTTTTTTTTTATTTACATGTATCATGTTTATTATTTCATGCTCTAACCGTGTTTTGGTTTAATTCAAAAATAAAAATCCACAGTAACAATGGTGTGAACATAGTTCATTAGCATAAAGTTGAACTGAATCCAACTTTCCATAACGACCAAGTTGCGCCTCAAGCCATTCAAAATGAAATAATTTTACAGACTCAAAATGGTGTCACTTTAAATTTGTAAAATTTTTGGTGTGCCTCCAAAATAACACAAAAAAAGTGACTTTGACACCTTATTTTGCTAAACATATAATATAATTTAACTTGTGTAGATGTCGGGAGCGTCGGTGGAGGAGACGCTGCAGGGGGAAGTGGTCGGTTCTGTTCTCCGTGTGGTGGTCCACAAGCCCGCGCTCTTCACCTGTCAGGCCACCAACCAGCACAGCGGAGGCGCTAACACCGTCAAAGCTACTGCTAAAGTCACCATATCCGGTCAGTATATATCATTACACCATCAAAGCACATGAGATTATATGTATAACAATTACAGTTGTATAATATTGGGAACATATGATAATTGTATGCTCATTTGTAGCAACTTCTGGTTTAAAAAAATACTAATGTATAAGTGTAAACATAAATAATTTAAATAAATAAATAAATACATAAATGAGCAAAATAGCGATTCAACAGCCTACGAATTGAGTGTCACCATTTCAACGGCCAAGATACATTTTAACCCACGTAAAAGCCACGTAAAAACACGATAAATAAGTCTATTAAATTACAAAATGGGCGCTGGGGAAAACAGAGGATTCTGGAAAGTGTGATCCAGCGCAACATTACACTAATTGTGATAGTTTTAACCTTAAAATTAAATAATTAAATTACATTTAATGATTGATTGATTGATGAGGGTAAAATAGTAACTGCAGGTTTTATTTTCCGGCTTCTGAGGACATCAGACATTCAGGCCTATGACTTAAAAAAAGGAATTACATTTTGTGTATTGTTGATACAGTAGAGTAAGTACAGATGCAAAATTAGATATTGAACATTTCAGTTACAACTAACATGGAAGTCAGGAAGAATCATATTAGAAATTTGTGCATGGAAAACTTGAGATTTGAAAAGTTGTGATTTGAAAATCGACACAAACCAAAGTGTCTGTAGATGCGTAACTGCGGATGTGTAACTGATGAGCAGATAAAGAATCCCACCCTGGTGCTTTACGTGAGCATGCAGCGTCTCACATCCAGCAGCTGCGTGTCCGAGGTCTGATTTGTTTAGCGACTTGGTTTGCGCAGCTGTTGGTGAAACGCATCCCTGCGTCAACATGTCGCAACAGTCTGCGTGCAGCTCAGATTACTGATGATTTCTTATCCTGAGATTAAAATATTCTCCAGATTTTTTAAATAAACAACACTTGGTTCACAGCATCGTTCTCCATGTTATGCTCTACTTTACATTTCTGCATAAGCTACTCACAGTAAATACTCAGTAGTTACTTAAAATGAGTTTTTTTTTCCCAAATGAAGACAAGTTAACTTTTATTGTTTCATGTAGTTAACAAATATATTTTAGTCGATCAGTAAAATGTTTTCATTCATACAAAAAATATATATAGGAAATAACAAAATATACCTACAGTACATAAATGAATAAATCAAAGTTTCAGTTAGTCTCTAACTTTTTACTCTCCGGTTTTGCTGCTCTGCATTTATTGCAATGTTGAACGCAATTAAATACTTTTTAAATACTGGAAAAATTATATACGTCATACAACAATCACAGCGAGAGTTGTGATTGTGTTTTCATCATAATTATTCCTTGAGTATTGTGTATGTATTCCTTGTGTAGAAGGAAACATTCCTTTTCATACGTGGATATATTTTTCATATTGTTGACCTTTACATTTTTCACTCACTGGTTCCATACAATTTTTAGTTTGAAATATCTATGAGGTATATGATCTATACATTTTATAGTAATAAGTAACAGTAAGGAGCAATTGGGCAGAATTAAGCTTGTATGCAATTTTGACAAAAATCTATATTGTAAATGTTCACAAAATATCTGTTTCTAAATGATGTTTGTGTTATTCCGGCAGAAGAAAACGCCATAGCTCAATAAACATCACAATACATATACATTTTCCTGCCTTTTTTGTCCCACCCACACACGCTCTTTACACATTAGTATCCATCAATAGATCACGATTGTGATGTCGACATGAACCACTAAGATCTAACTATTCTCACTAATGCTGAGATGAGAGTTTAACTTTAAGTCTCCAGCCGCGAAGCTTCTGAAATTCCCACCTGCCGTATCTGTAGAAGACCACCCAAGTCTGACCTTCTCTGCCCCTCTCACACCAACACGGTCACTACAGCAGGCCAGGCTGAAGAGTAGATGTTCTTCTGGTCCACAGGCAGATATGTTTCATCCTCTTTTTCTCTTCTCGGGCCTCGTCCTGCTGGAACGCTCTGGATCCTGTGACTTCCCTGTAGAGTGGCGGTAAGAACTGTTATAAGTTATATGTTATAAGTTACAAGTTAGAAAAGTACAAATACAATGTTACACATGTTTGTACGGATGTGCTAATAAACAATTTACATTTGTAGTGTATTATGTGAAAGAAGCAGCTTTGCATTTGTAGTGTAAATTTACATGTTGCATTCCACAAATGTAAAGATGTTTCATTTACGTCGATATTGTATTTACTTGTTACAAATGAAAAGTTGTTACATTATAAGTTTACAATGTCAACCGTTACATATTATAAACACTTAAAAAAATAAATATGATGGTCTATAATTTTTATTTCTAATAATCCCATTTATACTTAGTCTTGATACACACATGGACATTTTATGACCATGTGTGTCAGAACTCCATTTCCCAGAATTCTCTTTCCACTCTCTTTCTGTGTTGTCAAGTGACTATAGTTTCAGATATTTCTTGTTTAGTGGCTGTGTATTTGTCTGTCTCTGTGTGTGTGTGTGTGTGTGTGTGTGTGTGTGTGTGTGTGTGTGTGTGTGTGTGTGTGTGTGTGTGTGTTTGTGTGTGTGCGCACCTTTTTCTGCATCAAACACAAGCCTAGAACAGTTTGAGGTGAACAAACACTAGAGCATGAGGAAGACCAGGACTATGTGTGAATGCTGTGTGCACCGTTTGTCTCGTTCAGGCTTTACAAAGGCAGCGCGGGTTACTGCAGCACCTACAGAGGCGACGTCTGTCAGAACGTGTTCCGGCCAGACACACTGGTGTTCTTCAACTACTCGTTTCCCAACCCGGAGGACGCGCAGGAGTTCCTGGCTCAGACGGCCTGGGGGGAGCTGGAGGGGGTGAGTTCCTTCTGCAGACCCGCCGTTCGCTCACTGCTCTGCCGTGCCACCTTCCAAGACTGCAACCCGTCTGGTTTAGGACCAGCTCCCAAACCCGTCTGCAGGTACTACACACCTCAGGCCTTGACTGCAGGAGAGTAGTCACTGTTGTGTAATGTTGTGTCTCAGAGAACACTGCCTGGCCGTGAAGGAGCTGTACTGTTATAAGGAATGGCGCTCAGCTGGAGAACGTTCTCACCGAGGGTTTCCTCACAGCTTGAGCATCATCCTGCCCGACTGCTCCACTCTGCCCAGCCAGAAGCTCCAGCCCTTTTCATGCACAGCGGTTCCTTATGTAGGTAAGAGTCGCTGGAAAACAGAATTGCAGCCTTCACCATAGTAGGACAATCCTTGTTCATAGTAGGAAAAGTTACGGTTAATTTGGTCACATGTGTCTCCTTCGAAAAATTTCTTTGATTTGGGCCTTTGAGGACAGAGATGCATCTACAGTAGCAGTACAGTAGTTATTTTGAAATTGTTTTTCCAAATAGTTTTTTGTATTTTTGGTGACATCATAGTACGTAAGTGTGGAAATGTTACTGTCATGGTTTGGGAGGCAGGAGCTCAGGCAGGACTTTTATTTTTTTTTAAAGAAAAGTAACAAACAAAACAACAGAAACAAAGGGGGCGAAAATCAGGAAGCTAAACATAAAACATTACCATGAAGCCAAATGGACAGGAAAAGGTCAAATCAGGAACAAGACACAGGCACACCAATGTGGCCATTAGGCAATGTTTTAGACACAAGGAAAATCCAGGCTAGTAGAAACCAGTCTTACATACAAGAACAATTTCGATAACTAGACACAGGTGAATAAGATAATTCAATTATTAAATGAAATTAATTAAAACATGACACCTGGACAGATCAAGTAATGAAATCAAACTCAAACATGTGGCAAACAAACAGGGAAATGAAGGGAATCTTGTCAACCTAAATGTATCAAAAAAGCAGGGACTGTAAACCCTGACAGTTGCATATAAATAATATGCATATTTAGCGGGAACACATTTGCATGAATCTTACATCAATTTCAGAAGCATTACTGAAAAACGTACTACATTGCATATTGCAAATTCATATTACTACATTGTTTTATGACATAATTAACATGATTTTTGTTTTGTTCAGATATTGATAAAGATCAAGTTTCAAGTAAGTGGAACTTTTTTAAACTTTATCTCTATTTTACACTTATTTGATTCACAATATTTTGATACATTTGTATATTAAATCAAAAGGTACAATAAAGTAATATGTAATAATAAGTAATATAGTAATAATACGTAATATAGTAATAATAAGTAATATAGTAATAAGTTTGAATCATTACAATGTAAAATGAATAACTTTTACACATTTAATGAAAATATTGTACATGTAATAATAGTTGGTAATTTGAATGCCAACATACTGCATTTATATTTTATTTCAGTAAAATTGTTTAAAAAAAATCTAAAAACACTGTGTGTTTAGCAACGTGCTACAACGGCAGAGGACGGTTTTACCAAGGAACTCACAACGTCACAGCATCTTCTATTCCCTGTCAGAGCTGGAGACAGCAGGTACGTCTGCTTGAGGATCACTAGAGGTTTGAAATTTTATGAGATCTCTGCACATGCACATTTTTCGAGTCAACTTCAAATGAAAAGAGCTCAGATGGAAAGTCAATACAAAGGTAAAGTTTTTGCGGATCCCAATATTGTAAAACGAAAAAAATCACAAAGTATGTTCTGGTTTTGAATCTGTTTGCATTGATGGTGCAACCATTTTTTGTTCTCTTGGTTTTTGCAGCTGATAACGGTCCGCAATCCGCTATAGAGAGTTCCCATTTTGAGTTGCAATCCACCACTTTAGAATCACTGGCTTAGAAGAAGAAAGCTTGGTGATTAGAATTGAATTTCTTGTTTTTCTACATTCTTAAACCTTCCACCACAGGATCCACATCAACATCGGCTTTCCATAGATGTGATTCCTGAGCTGCAAAACGCAGAGAACTATTGCCGTAACCCTGGTGGAGAGAGCGACAGGCCATGGTGCTACACGACCAGCCCGAGTGTGCGGTGGGAGTACTGCCACATCCCCAAGTGCGGAGAAGGTATGGACTTGGACAAGATCTAAAAAAGCGAATCATAAACTAGATTATCAGTCCAAACACAAGTAATCGGAATATCGGGAGACAGTGTGACAAGCTGAAAACAAGCTGTTTCGGGATAGCATAAACAAACTCAACAAACATCTGAAACTAGAACCCAGGAGAAAGAGAAACTAGTCGTTCTTGTAAAGATTAGTCCTGTTCAAGTACAAGTGTCTCTGTATGAGAGCAACACTTGAGAGACACATTTAAAACCAACAATTTATGACAATATTTAAGACCAATCAGAAGCTGTGTTGAGGCAGCAGACAGACATGCAAAATGAGCATTACAGTAATCCATCCTTGTGATTACCAGAACCTACTGGAGAAGTTGAGTTTTTGAGTATTGATGAATACTCAATATTAAATTTCACTAGGCTTGAGTGTATACCATTATTTTGTTGCTTTATGGTCTGTTCGAATAAGGATTTTGTCTCATTTGCAACTTTGGAATACGCAACAGATATGCAACAGATAGATCCTTATGAGAATCAAAACATACTATGCAGTAGCTTTCCGGTTAAAGTATGTGCATACTTGATGGAAGGCTACAGTATTTATAATTCATTACTTAAAATAGTCTTCAATTTGTCAAGTGTTTAATTAAGCGTCATATCTATTTCATGTGAACTTATCCTAATAGCTGTTATTATGAAGACTGCACCGCCGAATCCGAAGCCAGTCCAGTTCTACCCACCTCCTCCAGTGTCCACGGCGTACTCCATGAACGTTATCATCTTTGTCATCGCTGGGTTTGCTGGGGCGGCTTTTTTCAGCAGTGTCATCCTCATGTGCCACAGGCGAAAGAAAATGTGGAAAAAACGTAAAAGGTAGATCAGGAATTCACTAATTTTGCTTGGGTGAAACTGTGCCGAACTCTGTCTCATTTGCAGTAGGGTGCTGGAGACCCCGACTCTGACCACCCTCCCATCTGAGCTCTTGTTGGACAGGCTTCATCCAAACCCCATGTACCAACGACTTCCTCTCCTCCTGAACACTAAACTCCTGAGCCTTGAATATCCCCGAAACAACATTGAGTATGTGCGAGACATTGGGGAGGGAGCTTTTGGTCGGGTGTTTCAGGCAAGGTAAGCTCTACAAAGTGAGTCAAGATTAAGCATGTAGCCTTTTGTGATGACTGATGGTTCTTTTATACTTGCTGATTGTGCATTTTACTTGCTTATTACTACAAGTATTGTTTAATTTAATATATATATATATTTTTTCTCTTTGTACTCTTGACTATGTATCTGTTTCTATTGGGGCATTGTGGGATGGGAGGAGGGACAGGGGTGTGGGGACTGGAGTAGTTAACAGAAACAAAAGGCATGTAATGTTTCTTCTACATGTGTACATTTACCCTATTGCCCTATACCCTAAAAATTGTGAAAAAAAAAAATAGATTAAACACAGTCTATACAGTTACACATGTGTAATATATGTACTACATTGTCGTGTATGCTCCAACCTGTTATGCAACCTGTTATGGTCGAATATGGCCAATAAAAATGTTACAGGTGACCCCTCGTTTATTAGAGATTTTCGGTCCTTTGGAAGAGGCTATGACTACACTAATATTAGAATAACTTTAAATTGGAGATGACCTTCAGACAACTGTAGAGAACAAGGACAAACATAGAGAACAATCTCTCCTTGAGTACTAAGATGAACTGTCTTCAGTGAACTTTCTTGTTTAGAGCAGTTATTGATTTTTCATTTCACATGAAGGTTGGGCGCCACTGGCTTGAACCACAGTGATCCTTCTTTTTTGTTACACTTGAAAATTGAAGTTTACCGGAATTTCTGTAAATGTCTGTAAAACAAACTCTGTCGGTTCATCTTTCAGGCATTGTATAGAATGCCAAGGTTCATACTTTGCCGTCTCTGGTATTCTATACAATGTCTGATTTCACACACTTTGGTAAAACCTAATTGACTTATGACTAGTTGAATGACTCACATGCAGAGTGCCATAAATTCTTCACTGAGCGCCTAATAAAGCGGTTTAACACAATACATCCACACATACTCCATTGTATCTTCTGCATTCAGGGCTCCTGGTCTTCTGACGATGGAGCCGTTCACAATGGTGGCAGTGAAGATGTTAAAGGAGGAGGCTTCCACGGACATGCAGAACGACTTTCAAAGAGAAGCTGCTCTCATGGCCGAGTTTGATCACCCCAACATTGTCCGTCTCCTGGGTAAAGTATTGTGCCACCCCAACAAAGCCGTGTACTTTTAATACACTTTCCTAAAACAAACTCCATCTGGTTCCAATTACACGTGTGTCCTTTACTCGAGGACACCACAACTGAGAAGAAAAAATAAACGTTTTAAAATAGCTTTACTCCTCTATTTCGGAGCAGACCAAGGGTCAAACGCTGTGAGATTCCGGAAGCGATTTCAAAGCTTCGCCTTGCAGTGAAAGAAGTATTTTTGGGGATCAACTGTTGTGGGCATCACTGTACCATCACAGCAAAGACCCGCTTGAGACCCAAGTTTGAATCCTTGGCAGGACCTTTTTGTGTGGACTATGCATGTTAGTCCGGACTTTGGTTTACTAACCAGTCTCATTTTTTCATACAAATTGAATCAAACCAAGAGATTCTGAGATTGGCTATAGATCCCCTTGACCCAGAAAAGAAAGAATTAGTTTAAAAACGGAAAAAAAAAACGCTTCACATTAACATTTGGTTTATGCTCGCTAAACTCCTCCCCCTCTTCCAGACAATCACATTCTCTCCATGAATTCAGCTGTCAATCACATTCTCACCAGCCAATCAGAGTAAGGGCCGCCCCCACATGAAACTTGGTCCAGAAATCCAAAAAACAAACAAAGCGAAAATCCCAAGCGAAAAAAAAAAGTGAAAAATAGAAAAAACAAACGTGAAGCAAATGTCCCAATTGCAGACCGACTGATGTATAAAATAAGCCAAACAATAACTAAATTTACATTGACTTTTACATTGACAGAGAGCAAGTCAATAAGAAACAATGGCCAGGAAAACTCTTTGTGAGAGAAAAACAAACATGGTGGGTTTAGGGGCTGATTTAAGGGTCTCCCTCTCTCGGTGGTCCAGAAATGACCCGACGTGAATGGATACACTATTGGAAATTGGACCATGCATTTTTTTGTTCATCTGCAGGTGTGTGCGCTGTGGGGAAGCCGATGTGCCTGATGTTCGAATACATGGCTTATGGGGACTTGAACGAGTATCTGCGTAGACGCTCTCCAGCTCAGCAGCCCAGTCTGAGTCGCGACACCCTGAACAGAAGCAGCGTGATGTCGGAGCCGGAGCGTTACCCACCTCTCAGCTGCCAGGAGCAGCTCTCCATCGCCAAGCAGGTGTCGGCGGGCATGGCCTACCTGTCCGAGCGCAAGTTTGTGCACCGTGACCTGGCCACTCGCAACTGTTTGGTAGGGGAAAGTCTGGTGGTGAAGATCGCCGATTTCGGCCTCTCGAGGAACATCTACGCCGCCGACTACTACAAAGCTGGAGAGAACGACGCCATCCCAATCCGCTGGATGCCGCCCGAATCCATCTTCTACAACCGCTACACCAGCGAGTCGGACGTGTGGGCGTACGGCGTGGTGCTGTGGGAAATCTTCTCGTATGGCATGCAGCCTTACTACGGTATGTCTCACGAGGAGGTGATATATTACGTCAAGGATGGGAACGTCCTCGCTTGTCCAGATAACTGCCCACCGGAGCTTTACAACCTCATGCGTCTGTGTTGGAGCGGTCATCCCACGGATCGCCCGAGCTTTGCCAGCATTCATCGTATCCTGGAGCGAATGGACGAGCAGATGCTGAACTCCGGCCTCTCCTGAGGAAGACCTCTCCAATCAAGCGGTAGATTAATTCACGAATCAACTCCCAAAGAACACAGTGGATCTTAAAATGGTGGAGGTCTACCACTCGGTTCCGAGCGTAAATGTTGCTAACGAATCCCACACGCGGAAGAGCCTCGGATGTTTAGGCCTACAGATGTAGAAGTTTGCCTTTGAGGTTTTGGTTGTGACTTGCTTTGCATAATGCCGAAGTTTGAGGGATTTTAAAGGTTCTATGCAAGTAGAGACACTAAATGTCAAGTGTGACATTATTCCAGTTTTGAGTTAGACGTTTTAGATTAATGGTATTGGTTTTGTGATTAGATGTATTTTGGTTTACAGCACACACGTCTATAGTGCGTTTTAACCACAGTTTTAGTTGTTGAAAGTGGCACATAATCACTTTATTGTTTGGATTATTTTGTAGCGATCGATTAATTTATAACCAGTTTTTCCATGTTAAATTGAATGTCGAGCTGTTTTTTATGATACTTGTTTGATAGTTATCAATAAATGAAAAAACACCGAAAAAAATTTAAAGAATAAAAAAAAAAACACAACAGGACATGTTTCTGCTCAATTTTTTTGAATTAGATGTTTTATTATTAACGAATTCTTGTGATTTCCCAATAATGATTTGTAGCAGTACAGAATCTGATTGGCTAAAGCGGTCCAACAAACTGCGGGGTATTGGTTGGCATCGCTGGCTGGCACAGTGGCATTGTGGGTGTATAATGAGTTTTATAAAATTACAGTCAATTTTGAAGCCTGATCGAGTCTTTCAGTGTGGAGTTTGTATGTTCTGGATTTCCAGTTTCATCTCAAAGTATAAAAACAAATCAAGAGAAAGAGATTAAGACCTAAATCAATCGGGAATTATTTCTAAACTATATGATAAAAAGTTTTCATAATGTAAATAATTATAATAGTGCCTCAATGACTAGGCTTCTCCCTAGAGTATTTGATTTTATTGGAGTTCTTAAACTCGGAACATTTTCAGCTGCAGATTCTTCCCTGTCCAGTAGGAGGCAGTATTGCTTAACAGGACAAGCAAGAACATCTCTTTCTTTTTTTTTTATAAGAAACCAATTCTTTATTACCGTATTTATATTCCTGCAACTTGGAAACTTGCATCTAGGGAACTTTTTACTCATAAAATCCCTCAAAAACATGATCGTTTCAATAGCGAATTGAATCACACTTTCGTGTAATGAAGAAGGATGGTGTGGGATTTACTGTGATTTACTCCTTATAATTTCATTTGTCCTCAGCGTTGAAGCATGTGTGATAATCCTAGAACTACATCGACATTGCCATGAGTTTTTCTCTTTTATGGAAACCAGCAGGAGAAAGAAATGCACACGCAGAGAGTCCAGAAGAAAAGCCAGAAAAAACACGTGACGGACGGATTCACAAGCCAAGCAGGTTTGAAAGTGGAAAGAAAAAGACAAGTTGAAGAAGTGAGTTTGGTCCGTTTGGATTTCAGTTCAGGCTACACACACTCTTCCCGACCCCGTGACGTCATGACAAAGCAGTTTCACAGACACACACACACACACGCTCACATTCAATTCCACTCTTATTCATGTCACAAATTTATTTTTATTACAGAGTTTGTCTCTATAATTGCTATTTAGTTTGTTACCGTATTAGAAAATTTGATAAATTTGTTTTAAATAATAGGAAACCAAAACAAGTGTGTGAATGTGTGACATACGGTGGACTTGATTGGAGTCGCACCACAGCGAAGTCGATTCGATCTTGTTTGACTGAAAATGAATAAAAAGTTTGGATGAAGTGTAGTTGGATAAGATGATGATGATGATTGTGGCAAGGAATGAACGAAACGAGTGTTTGAACTGATATAGAACATTTATTACAAGTTCAGACTTTGCAGGACAACGTTAAGTGAGTGACGCTATACAGAATTATTTCATACAAAAGTTTTCATTAAAGAAACAAAAGGTCATGGTTTCTGAATACTGTCACATTCTCTGAATATACAGTGTTTTGGCTTTAAGAAATATAAACAAGTTTGTAGGTAGTTGTGATGTTTAGAGCTAAACATCTTCAAACTGTTTCTTTGAATTTTCAATCAAAACCAATGCGTGTTTCAATTACAAAGACAAAGTATTTGATGACCAAAGCAACATTAGAGGTGTGCAAAAATTAATAATACTGATAATAAAAACATCTTTCATTTTTCTAACTTACTCACACACTCACTCACTCACTCACTCACTCAACAGAGTTCATACGTGACTCCATAACTAGAACAGTTTCAGAGAACATTTACCTCTCAAATGTAGAAGACCCTTGTTTATCCCTTATGCTTGTGTTTTTATTCTTAGTCAACCATTTTCAGCCATTAGTCAAATAATTAAACAATTCTTTAAACAAGTGTTACAGTGAGTTCAGTTGGTAAACCACAGTGTCACGTTTTAATCTGCTACTCTATTTAAATGTTCTAAAGCCTAAAGAGTTGTTATATTTCAAACTATGATATTAAATTACAGCTGTTTGTTTGGATTATTGTATTGGTCAATAACAAATCGTCCCTTTCACTAACATTTATGAATATATTTATACACACGTATCATACACCAACACACAACTGTACGAACAGATGTTGTTTAAAAATGCATCATTCAGAGAAACGCTCATTTTGAGGCAAACTTCAAACTCATTTGTCCCTTAAATATACTGCATTACCTGAACATTTACAAAATAATATTTATATCTTCTGTGTTTGAGGAACGTTTCATGTAGTATTCATTACAAGCCGACGCCAACAATCCACCGAAAATTCAATTCATTTTTCTATATGCATGAGGAAGGTTCACGTTTAACGTCTAAATCCATATTCAAAAATCTTTTTTTTTTTTTACTGTAATAAAACAGCAAATGTGTAGAATAGGAGTAACATTCTATAATTGTAATTTTGAGCAGGAAAATTTAGTTTTAAGTGAATAACGTCCTGGTTACTTGCGTGATCTTGGTTCCATGATGGATTGGAACGAGATGCTGCTTATGGAAACAGCTCCATCATGTTCGCGATGTTTATACAGACTGGGGTAAATTAAAATCTTAATACAGTTGAATCAATGAAACGATGTGGGACTTTACTAAATATCGTGCACCGCTTCTTTCTAGTGCAAACCATCTCCTTCATTCCAACCCCTACTCAAGAAAAGCTAAAGAAATCAATTCCTGCTTTGATTTCCATAATCCTGCACAAACATTTGATCAAATTGGTTAACAATTAAAAAAAAATTAGGGATAAGGCATGTGTTCTACTTCTTGTACATATATATTGGATTAGCTTTTAAATAAACCAATGTAGCATCAAAATATAAACAAGACAGAGTCTGTAACTTCATAAAGTCTTCGGCTGATTCACAGTTTTTGCTACGTTCTGCTGAAGCTCAGACGACCGAATGGTCATTATGGTGAGGCGCGCTCAGCACCGTGTGGTTAATGGAGGACGCGGACCGGTCCGAGCCGTCTGCAGCACCGTTCACGTTCTCCTGCCGCTGACAGAACAGGATCTGCTTGAACGTGATGCTCATCTCCTTGTCACGGTAGGAGTAAATAATAGGATTCATGGCAGAGTTAAATTCCGCTAGAAGAAGGAAGAACTTCTCATATGTCAGGATGTTGCACTCGGAACAGACCACATCCAGCAGAAGAAGCACCAGGCCTGGCGTCCAGCACACAATAAAAGCACCTGCAGAACAGAAGAATGGCGTGAGTATTTAAGAGTCATAGAAAAAAAGTTACACATTTTAAATTATAAACTCTTGCATGTCATAATCACCAGAAGACATCAGTCAGAAAAAAGAAACATCAGTCAACGAATAGAATCATCAGTCAGTGAATAGTAACATCAGTCAATGAATAGTAACATCAGTTAGTGAGTAGTAACATCAGTCAGTTAAATGTAACGTCAGTGAATAGTAACACCAGTCAACGAGTAGTAACATCAGTCATTGAATAGTAACATCAGTTAGTGAGTAGTAACATCAGTCAGTGAGTAGTAACGTTAGTGAATAGTAACACCAGTCAACGAGTAGTAACATCAGTCAATAAACAGTATCATCAGTCAATGAATAGTAACATCAGTCCATGAATAGTAACATCAGTCAATGAATAGTAACATCAGTCAGTGAACCGTAACACCAGTCCGTGAGTAGTAACATCAGTCCATGAATAGTAACATCAGTCAGTGAATAGTAAAACCAGTCTGTGAGTAGTAACACTAGTCAATGAATAGTAACATCAGTCAGTGAATAGTAACATCAGTCAGTGAATAGTAACATCAGTCAGTGAATAGTAACATCAGTCCGTGAGTAGTAACATCAATCAATGAATAGTAACATCAATCAGTGAATAGTATCTTCGGTCTGTAACTACTAACATCAGTAAGTGAACAGTAACATCAGTCAGAATACAGTAGCATTAGTCAGTGAATAGTAACAGTTCATTACTATTAGAACTTTATTAAACACGCCAGAGATTAGTTTACTTTAGTTTAGAGGACAGAAGAAACCGCTATCTTAGTTATTGAAGTGATGTTATATTACAAAAACTCTTTACAACCGTTATTGACACGCAAAACTCCTTCAAGTCTTGTTTTCAGGGCAGGTTTTTTTCCGAGGTCGGAGGGATTCTGAGAAAAGCTATCCAGGCACGGCTGGGTAAGACTGTGATATATGCTTGATTTAGCGCGCTTAGTGGACCTCTACTGCTAGAGCTAGAACATTCCTAATCACTGACAGGTCTTAGCAACATGCTAACCTAGCAATCTACAACATACAACCACGAAACAAATCCCATCACACTCTGCTTTCATGTTTTTAACGGCTCCAAAATGTCAAAAAATAATGATTAAAAAAAAGTTTCAAATCCAGATGATATTGAGCAAGACAAGAACACAAACACTGCTCCTCCTTTAGCCAAGCACAGCTGCTCCTGAACGTTTACATCAGGAGAAAGTTATGTGGAGACTCTCGGCAGTTAGATAAACTCTTAACGCAACTCCGAATACTCTTTTAGTGTAAACACACACACACACACACACACACACATACACACACACACACACACACACGTCTCAAGGTGCTTCAGCTTTTTCCCACATAAAGGCTGCAACACGAGAGTTTGAGTCTGTAACACTGCAGTGCTACTTTCTTCAGACCTGCTAAACTTTCAAAAATGTCGTTTCAGCAACACAAACATCTAGTCGGGCGTTCTTCATGGAAAAACTCAAATCCAGACCACATGTCCTACAACACTAGCGTCTACCTCAAGGGATTCATTCAATCTGAAGTTTAGGTGAAATCTTACAGGAAAACTCTAACAGCTACAAGTTACTTTAACAGGCATTAGTATTAGCTACTAGTTACTATTAATACTTCCAAGTAATTTCAATACGCTCAATTTTAAATAATTCACACAAACAGAAACTAACAAAGAAAGTGCTGCATAACCTCATCCAATCTTTGTATTGAGTGTATGAAGTTGAGACTTTGTTCACTCGAAATTTGAATCGTTTGTCAGAATCAAACAGGCCTTAAATACTGTCTGTATTCCCAGTGCAAATGTTGTGAGCGTGCACATGAAGACCCGCCCTTCTCGGCTTCCGATTGGCCAAAGCAGTCACACCGGGGTGTGTCCTGACTAGAGGCTGACAGACGCTGGGATTTCTTCTTATAATTGAACCTTTATTAGTCCCTCAGTGGGGAAATTTTTTCTCTGCATTTAAATCTAGCTCTCCATGACCCAGAAATAGAAAAAGCAGTTTGTAAGATAAAAAAATGAACAATATAAAAAAATATATATTGTAATTTGAGAATGTGCAGAGTTTTTCTTGTACATTTAAAAGTGTGGCACAAGGCTCCTTTTATTTATATTTTAATTATTCATTAATTGACCAGAGTTACAAAAAAACATATTCCTGTTTTAGGTGACAAAAGATTTCCTGTTTGTGCATTGTTTATCCATTTCAATAGTAACAAAGTAAACAAAAAATTTATAGAATAAGTAAATAACTGGTATGACCACATGCCAACAAGTTTTCACTGAGATGGTGTATGTAAACTCCATTTCCCACAATTCCCAGCCTTTCCAAAATTAGTCAGGCGTTTGTGTTGTGTGTTGTTGCGCTATCTCTCGTGTGTATATTGATTCAATCACTTAAGTGTGAAACGTCTTTGCTAATTGCTAATTTTCTAATTTGCTAATGTGGCTCATATTCAAATTGTCATTTATCCAGTCGACGATGCGATAGGAATTTAATTACGAGGATGTGGATTCAAATTGTGATCTAATATAGTCATCACAATAAGTAGTTCTAACTGTGGAAATGTTTTACACACGCATTTAGTTACAGCTATTAAGCGTGCGCGAATCATCATGGCGTTAAATTGATCCTTGCGTAACAGCTTTTGTATTTTGTGCTTTTGTGTTGAGACACATGAATGAGAACAATTCTGACCTGACCACACTTACACTTACTAAAACACAAACTCCGCCTCTTCCTGGAGGAAACACCCACCCAGATTTTTACGGTTACAATTACAAATTTGTAAATGAAACAATTCCAATCAGTTACAACTGAAACAAACTCAAGCCTTCCCTAAAATCGAACCCGCAGCCTCACAAACTCAATTAGGACCCTAGCAAAAAAAAAAAAAATGTAATGTCAAAAAACTAACTAATTCGTAGAAATTTTTATAAATATCATAAAGATGAATGTATCCTTGTGCAAATCTTCACACAACATGGTATTGTTGACGTTCTGTTTCCGGTTTTGGGATGATTAGGAAATGATGAGTAACACATGACCTTTTTAAGACCGAGACACGCCCCCTTGACACCCCGTCTCCGCCTCCTTGGCCCCCATCAAAGCTTCAGCTGAACACTCATTTAAACTGCAAGCGGCTCAAAGAGCTTCATCTCCGAGTGGGATCTGGATTTACGACTTCCTGGAAGCTTATTAACACCATGAGACACAATGGCTGCAGGGTGTCGAGGGTCTCGCGCTATGCCAGAAGGGTTACTCTGCGTGTGTGCGCAATCTTTTTCCTATAATATATAGAATTAAGTGATGGTGTAGTGAGTAGCAAAACCAAGTTTGCCTTGGTTTCCTCCAGGTCTCCGGTTTCTTCCCACAGTCCGAAAACATGTTTAGAACAGTTTGTGTCTGGAAAAAGTGGATGTAGATGTTTTTTTCTGTGATTGGTCAGCCACTAGTCTGGGGGGCGTGTCTTGCTGACAGGCCAACAGATGCTGAGATTGTCATCTGCTTCTCATTTTTGTTTCATTTTAATTGGTCGTTTATTGATTTTTACCCATTTCAATAAAAACTTGTAGCAATACATGTAAAACACTACACAATGTGTAAACCAATCAGAAGCACAGAATAAGAATCATGTTCTGCTCTTCTCGTTCCCCCGAATGTGTTTGCAATATTCATAGAGACAATGGCGATAGAAAACCGCTCTTATGAAGCCACAAACCCTCGAGTAACGTCCTAAATGCTACTCGCAAATCATCAATAATTCATTTAATATCACTCCTCTGCCGTCTGTGATTTACCATCAGGATACGTGCTTATGCGTGACGTATTCTCTGAGTCTCTGGGGAATAACGCAGAGATGCCAACAGTGAGGTCAGAGGCTCGCGTGTGCCGGAGGTCGGTGGGAATCAGCGGGAGAGAAACACCTGTGGAAACGCTCAGTTCATGCTTCACATAGCAGATTTGATACCGACGGATGCTCATTTGTTCTGCCTCCTACGTCCAGCATAACTCTCCCTCCTGCTTTACACTCATTTAAAGAGGCTGTCTGCGGGGTCAAGGGTCGACTGTTTTCAAAATCGATTTACAACACTTTATTCTTTGTTTTTCTATTATAATATATTTGTAATTACTATGAGTACTTGAGCAAAAGTCACTTTACTTGAGTATTTTTGGCTGCTTTGTACTTGAATTAAAAAAAAAACTTACTCACTACTTGACTACATTTGTGAGTATCTGTTAAATCCACTACAGTTGAATGGACATAGACGTTACTCATTACATTGTGATTGTGCGCAACAAGTGGGCATCTTTTTCTACCACGATTAATTTCTTGGGCGGATGAGGTGATATCGCCATCTGCAGGATGTTGAAGGTACTGGATGCTGTTTATGTACTAAATTACGTGAATTAGTGGTGACACTTTTTTGCACATTTGAGTTTGACTCTAACTTTTTGTTCCTTTTTCATCAATATTGTTCTGCCGTTTTAAAACATTGAGGTGTTAAATAGAACATGAGGAAATAAAATTTCCAAGCGTTTATTTTTTTTTACACATTTCTTGGTGTTTCTTTTATCCTAAAATTCAGTACGAGTAAAATGCTTAAGTTTTTGTAAACTCAGTGACAAAAGTCAAATTACAAAAAGTTTTGGTAAAATATGATGTTTTTTTTACTTTTACTCAAGTTTTTGGAATTGGTGACCAGTAATGTTACTATCCTGTCCCTCTGCTCCACCTGGAGGTCGAGGAGGGAAGCAGCAGGCACTGGCGAATCGTTATTCACTTATATTGAGCCGCGGAGGAATAGCTCTCTGCCGGTCAAACTTCTACTTGAGTAATTAGAGAAGCCACGTGGCTCGTGCCATGTGGCTCGTGTTTCATTTGAATTCCTCGTCTTTTTCTTCTGGATCTTCTGTGTTATGCCATTACCGAGTAGTGCAAACCTGGCAGTCATCAGATTTATCCTGGCGTGACATGTAACTTGTACTGGAGTAATTTTTACAGTAAGTGTCTGTACTTTTACGGTCCAGTTTTATGGTTTTCAGGTCCAGTTTAACTGTCATATCATTTGTGCAAGACAAGCAAGGAGTTCGATTCGGCAGTTACATATATACTTGAGATATTTACGAATAGTGCTTGTCATTGTGTGACGTAAAGTTTGTGTGGTCTATAAACGCACTTTCAATTCATTTATGTGATGATTGCTCAAAGCTTCCGGCTAGTTGAAGAAAACCCGTCCATTGTTTTCTGCCCAGGAGCTTCTCACACCTTCAGCTTCCCATCCAGGAGCAGGTTTGAGGCTCTGAGGCCATTAGGAACACTGCATTATTCAGCAAGGCAAACCTCAGAAGTGAGATCACAGACGACAGCCTTGCTTTTATCCACTCTCTCCGTCTCTGCCGGGCCGAACAACAGCCGCCCTGTTTCCCTCAGCGGATCCACGGACTGTGACTGCCTCTCTTTTCACTCTCACACTGAAGCGGTGCAAGGCAAACCACACGGCACCGAGACCCGGCCGAGCCCGTTCAGCCCCGCATTGTTCAGACACACACAGGCATTCAGGCCCTGGAATTCTAGAGTCCACTGACGGGCCGGAGAACCACTGATCCCAGGACTTTTAATTGCTTCGGGACAAAATCTCACGATGTGACTGGATGAAAAGCGGAATCCTTGAGGAATAGTTGCGTGTATTTCTTAAACGACCTTCATGAGGTTTCCCACACTTGTCATGCGTTCGATTAAAAAAAGAATAGTCTCAAATGAGGTAAATCTGTTTGTTTAGTTGGGAATTTGAACGTTGCGGCTTTCAACCATCCGCTTACAAACAGCGAGAGGAAGGAATCGATCACACGTACTGCTGCGGTTACATGTGTGTGTGTGTGTGTGTGTGTGTGTGTGTGTGTGTGTGTGTGATTGTGTATAGATAGTGTGAGTGAGCTTAAGTCTTACATGTGCATGCAAGTGTGTGATCTCTAGAGTGTGTGCCAGCAAGTGTGTGTGTTTGTGTGTGTGTGTGTGTGTGTGTGTGTGTGTGTGTGTGAGTCAGTCAAGAGAGTCAAGATGTGACCCACAAAAGCCTGAGTGTATGGGTGTGAGCATGGGTGTGTGATTGGCTGTATGTGTCATACTCACATTTGTGTATGGGTGTGTCACTATACATGATTCAATGTGTGTGTTACATTTAGGTCAAACCCCAAATGCTAGTTTTTTATACTAAAGCGTGTTCCTATGCTGATTTGTGAGGACCTATTGCTGGTCCCTACAAAAGGCTGGTCCTGACATATCACTGGTCCTCACAAATCGCTGGCACCCACAAATCACTGGTCCCCACAAACGGCTGGTCCCGACAAATCACAGGTCCCCACAAATCACAAGTCGCCACAAATCACTGGTATCAAAAAATCACGGGTCCCCACAAATCCCCACAAGTCAATGATGGGACCCCACTATGATTTAAATGAAAGTATGTGTGTGTGTAAGACGTGCACACATCATGTGATTTAAAAACATACGTGTAAACTGACGGACACTGTGGAGGCAGATAGACATGTGTTCCGACCTCGACTTCAGAAGATGTCTTGTTTCCCTCACAGTGAGAGCGTTCCTTCTCAAAGCTTACACCTTCAAACCAGAAGAACCGCACAGAACTCACCCAGCACGATCGCCACGGTTTTCAGCAAGCTCATCATGGTGTCCTTGTTCCTCCTCTGACCCGAGCTGTGCCGGGACATCCTCATGGTCCGCTGCCGCACATACATGAAGATGTGAGCGTACAGGACCACCATCACCACGAAGGTCACCAGATTGAAGATGGCCCAGAAGCCCAGGTAGGAGTTGCTGTAGAGAGGAGCCATGTTGGAGCAGCTTTCAATGGCACAGATGCAGTTCCAGCCTACGCTGGGGATGGCTCCCATGATGATGGACATGGTCCAGATGATGACGATGACCACCACCACTCGCCGGTTGCTCATTCGGGTGTGAAGCTGCATTCGGAACACCGTTATGTGTCGTTCGATGGCTATCGCGAGCAAGTTAGCGACGGACGCCGTCAGGCTGGTGTCGATGAGGCCTTGTCGTAGTAGCCACGTGCTGACCGTCAGTCTCCTCGTGTTGGGTCCCGTGTTGAACATAAGGTAGAAGTAGGCCAGTCCTGCAAAAAAGTCTGCGGCTGCCAGGTTGGCCATGAGATAGTAGATGGGGAAGTGGAAGCGGCGGTTGATGTAGATGGCCACCATCACTAGAAGGTTTGCCAGCATGATGAAAATGCACACGGTGATGCCCAGGCCCATCACCAGCTTGCTCACAGGATTCCATTCAGTGGCAAGGTACTTCGAACTGCGATTGTAAAAAAAGGCTATGGTTTCGTTGTAGTAGCATTGTCCGTCACCCATCCTGATTGGTTATCTGAAAACAACAGATAATAGACAATGAAGCATCTCATAATCGAAGTAAACGGCGAATACATTTTCGATTAGTCGCAACCCTAGGTTTGGTTGCAAACTTGTTTTCAGCCTTTAGTCTTCTGCTAAACTCTTTGCTAAACTCTTATGCTGAGTTCATACTCCTACACTAATGGAACATGTTTTTTACAACACTCTGTGTGACATGAACAGCGGGTTTGTGATATGAACAGCGTCTATAACACATGGGTTTGTGAATTGTAAGTTAAACCAAAGACCACCTGAAGTTAGCATTTGTTCATCTTCTCAATCACTTTTTCAATTTCTGTGTCACAGAGAAATTTCTAGACTCGGGAACTAAACATCACTAATGTACAGCACTTTACACTAACACACAGACAAAGAATATGTGGACCACTTTAAATACACGACCAAAAAAACAACGGACACGTGCACAAAATCCCCTGATTTTTTATCATATTTTTATTATTATTATTATTTATTATTAGTACTTTATTACAACTATTATTTTAATTATTGTTTTTGTAGTTGCTGATGCCATTAAAATAAAATAAATCCCTTTTCCCAACTTCATGCATAGTAATAATTTTCAATCAATGTCACGACTACAGTTTGGCATAATTTAATAATGTACATAATATTATTTGTACTTCTTTAATGTTATCTGGCAACGAACCGGTTAAGGGTTTTAGACCCAACATTTTATAATACTTAAGAAAATGTACATTAGAAAAATGCTCCATACCAGTGTGCCTACACTGAAATTACATACGTAGATGTAGGGATGAAGATTCTTGCTTCGGGGAAAAATGTTTTTAAGAAACTTCTGATGCTGAGCTTGGACCAAAGATATTTGAACCATATCACTTAAACACAAAGCATCTCTTAACTAATGCGGAAAATAATTATTAATCTTGATTAATTTCAAAACTGCAGTGAGATTTATCTAGATAAAAAATAGAGGCAGACAGAAACAGTAAATGCATATTTATAGCTGGTTTTGTGAAGACTGGTCATTTAAGCACAGACATGCCATTATGTCTGAAATCCTTAATTCAAAGCCAAACAAATTAGCATTTAACTGAGTTGTTTCCATCTGGTCAAGGTTTATTAGCACATCACTTCATTAAATCGACCTGGAAACACCAAACGCTCACGGAAAACCAAACAGACGTTTTCAGTTGTGGCACCAGTTTCTAAATATATACATATACCCAATGCCCGACGCTTGAATTGAGCGATTGTTCCTGTTCAAGGAAATGGCCTCGTTTACTCGCCATACCCAAACTAGTACTGTTTCTATAATCTCATTTTTATCCGTAAAGTCAACTGTTTTTCTTGGGTTTTATTATTTTACGATTCTTTAATTTTTTCCAATTGGTATGTTAATCAAATCAGCAAAAGCCTACTTTTTTAATAAAGTGCTACTGATTCATTATCATTTTTGAACTTCAAATCAACACTTTGTTTCCTCAAAAAGCTTCCTATAGGGCGGCACGGTGGAGCAGTGGGTAGCGCTCAGCAGGAAGGACAAGTTCCAGACTCGAGGTGTGAGTTTGAGGCCCGGTCGAAGTCTTTCTGTTAAAGACTGGAGTTTGCACACTCTTCTCGTGCTGGAAAAGAGCAGCATCATGGGGGTGTGTCACGGTGGGTTACATCAAACTCTTGTGCATATTAATTGTGTACAGTAGCACTGATGTAAGATACAAGTGATAGGAGTTAAATTTTTACTGAAAAAAATTTTTGTTGAAATTTTATGCTTACTTTTTCTCTTTCTGTCATGTTTGCTTACAATATTTGTTTCTTCATTATCTCATTTAAATGTTTTCCTTGTTTATAATTGTAAAACCTAAAACACGGTGCGACAATTTGAGGCCTTAAATGCAATTTAAGCATTTCCAATGGAGGACATCTATTTGCCGTGTGAGTAAATTAAGATACGTGCTTGAGCACAAATTAAACTCATAAGTCAATGCACCGCTGTATTTTGGTGGGCGTGTCTCTATGTCTGACCGTATATGATTCTATGTTCCGAGGTTAAACTAGGACACTCCCATTCTCAGAAACTGACACAAACATGTCAATGCAAAACCGCGAGAACAAATAAAGGCGTGCTGAGTAAGTGCATTATTATCATCATCGTATAATGCTGATAGCAGACCACCACACTCCGACCAGAACACCACGAGGATTCCGGAAAGTTCTCCGCTGAGGAGCCGTGGATTGTTTAGAGCTGAAAGGTCAGACGAGAGTGGATGACCTTTCACAGTAGCCGTGTGCGGCCAAATCTATCAAGCTTCGCACAGATCCTGTCATTGTGCTGTTTTATCGCTCGGCGCTCTCCTCGTGCTGGAACAAGAGGCGTCTGAGAACCTGAGCTCCGCCATCACGGCCGTCCTCCTGAAGAAAGCTCCAGAGAGGAAATGCCAGCGAGGCCTTGACTGACGGCACTAGATAACATTGTGCACAGCCAGCCAGCGAAACATCAGCCACCGTAAACACTTAGTCAGGAACCTTCTCCTCACCACAAACACGCCGTGTTGATCTTTCAGAGGACACGGGATCTCACAGGGGCGGAGGGAATGCTGGACAACGCGTGTCCAGTAGTGAAGGACCCAACGCCTGAGCTGACTGTAGGTACTGACGCTTCTTCTTGTAGGTTCTTTTTCTTTTCAAAAAAGCTTCTTTTGACACACGGACAAGACAGACAGACATATAGATAGACAAACGGATAGACAGACAGACAGACAGCTGTTGGTCAGACGGACAATCAGACATGTAGATAGACAGGCAGACAGACATATAGAAAAACAAACAGATGGACAGACAGCTGTTGGACAGAGGGACAAACAGACATGTAGACAGACAGACAGACAGACATATAGAAGGTCAAACAGATAGACAGACAGATGTTGTACAGAGGAACAAACAGACATAAAGATAGATAAACAGATGGACAGAGAGACAGCTGTTGGACAGACGAACGATCAGACATGTAGATAGAGAGACAGACAGACAGATATATAGATGGATAAACAGATAGACAGACAGCTGTTTGATGGACAGACATACATTTACAAAGACATGCAGATATAGATTGACAGACAGATATGTAGGTGGACAATCAGATAGACAGACAGCTGTTGGACTGACGGACAAACAAACAAACATAAATAAACCCACAAATCAGACAAACAGACAGACGATCAGACATTTAGAAAGATGGACAGACAGACAGAAAGACCTATAGATAGACAAACAGACAGACAGCTGTTGGATGGACAGACAGACCTATACATAGGCAAGCAGATAGACAGACAGTTTTTGGATGGACAGACAGACAAACATATAGAAATACAAGCAGATAGAGCGACAGATGAACAATCAGACATAGAGTGACAGACAGAAATATAGGTGGACAAACAGATAGACAGACAACCGTTGGACACACAGAAACTCGCACACATCTTCAGAATAAGTTTTGGAAACCACAAACTGGCGTTGATTAACTATTAACAGTGTGACATGAATATTTGAATAATGCTCGTGTGGAGAAAGACTGCAGAAAACAATTGTTTGTGTTGTTGAGCTTCAGAACGTTCAGCCGGCGAGAGGAAGCACCTGCTGCTATTAAACCTCCTCATCATCCTCAGAAGTTACACAGCCCTCTGTTTGATGGATTATCTTCCATTACTGAGAGACTGGGGTTTTTTTTTAAATCAACTTTACTACAGATTATCCCTCATTACTCAACGTCTGGGGATACAAGTGGTTTCTAAATGGCCGGCTGAGAGGAAATGTCAAGCTCTTCTTCTGTGCCGCTCACTAGGGATCCAGCTTTAGTTACACGAACCGAGACGCTATTCACAGAACAACTCTTCTCTGTTGGAAAAGAGAAAAAGAAATGTACACAGTGTACATCTATCTATCTATCTATCTATCTATCTATCTATCTATCTATCTATCTATCTATCTAT
>CM051494.1:10497366-10517449 GCA_028031935.1 Paedocypris micromegethes | reverse complement strand
AAGATTCTAGAGAAGCAGAGACTCCCACACATGACTTAAAATCAGACCAACACACACACACACACACTCACATACTTTATACTGGTGGGTGGATGGATGAACGGGCGGACGGAGAGCGACACAACTAGACAATAAAAGAGATTAACTGACAGATGCTGAGACAGACAGACAGACAAACAATCAAAGAGACAGACAGACAATCTGAGAGATAGACAATCAGATAGACAACCAGATAGACAGGGAGACACAGACTAGAGACAATAAGATAGACAGAGAGACAGACAGACAAATGTTTCTTGCTTTATATTGTGTATTTGTACGATAATGTGTGTTACATCTCAGCTGGTTTAAGTCTGGGACACTTGCTTCTCGTATCAGGTCAATACTTCACTTGTTTGTAATGTTGCTCAGATCTTTCCAGAAATCTCCGTCTGAAGCGGACAGCGTCTTCTCGAGTGTGAGATGAGGATAAACACACATGAAGCAGAACCACGTTTCTGAGGCGTAAGTTTGCTCCGGCCATCTCATCCTCCTCGCCAGGGCTCCGAGCGTCTGGGGGTCAGCGGAGGATCGCCAGGGTCTTTGAAGCCAATCAGCCGAGCTCCTGATCCCACCATCTTGTCAGTTTCCTCACATATTCAAAGGCATTTCTCGGCTAATGACTTCCATGCTGCCAGACATAAATCGGAGGGCTTCGATATTACTCTTACTCTTTCTTCTCCAGGCAGAAGAAAAGAATCTTTCGCGAAAAGCAGCTTCTTCAAAGACAGGGAAGGTCTGGCCTGGATTAAACCAACATGGTTGTGATCAAGACACCAATGTCCAGCAGAGCAGCAGGTGCCGCGCAGATCTTCTCTTTCTCCGAGCTCTTGCAGGAAGTCCTCAGGAACATTAGATACAACAATACAGCGCGTCCTTCTTTAGCTGTTAGCCTCACGACTGACCACTTCATCCTGGATTCAGTCTCAATCTAGGATCCAATCCAGCAAGATGGAAAAGCCATTATTTGAAACAAAAAAAGCTCTGTTGGGGTAAACGTGGAGCGGTTGAGCATAAGGAAGCACTTAGGCCACTCTTTACCTCCGTCCGGCTGCGAGACACACACACACACACACACACACACACACACACACGTGTGTAAACAAAGTAAAGCGTTAACTGCACGATGTGATAACTGTAAGTTTCAAACAGATTTGCCCAATTAACATTAGATCGTCCAGATGGATTGTCCAGTGACAAAAAATAAAATCATATACTGTACTTGTAAAAAATATACGTATAGTACAATTTTATAGACTTTTTACGTGAATATAAGCCCCCCTTTTTTCAATTGTAGATGCTCAAAAACTTGATGGTGCTTATATTCGCATATTTGAGAATAATATATAGAATTATTATAAATATTGCGCATAAATATTAGAAACCCTTTTTCCAAAGTTCAAGTCAATATATCTAGTCTATATTAGCAGACATATCCCTACAATTAAGCATATTTAACAGGAAAAAAACATGTCTAAGACGTCGCTCCAAAGGCTAGGCAACAACGGCATCTTCTAAAAGGTCTGAACGAATTTTCTTCGCCCTTGTCTTTCCTGGACCTTTCTGGAGAACTAGTGCCACCAGAAGAGACTGGCACCAGTGTGTTGTGTCTCTAGCTTTATCTCCTCTCACCTCGTCAGAGCGTTTTTCTCTTTTCCTTGCCATTGTGGCATCTGTCGCTGCTTGCTGGTCACAGTCAGCGTGAAAATATGATCACAAAATGTAATCAATGTCCAACAAATATTTTTAAGAATGTGTGCCATGGATCTAAACATTAGCTAAACTTGATCTATAATTTGCAAGATTATGCTCTTAAAAAAACTTCAAAGCAAAAAAATGCAGTCCGTTCACATAATGAATTTCCTATTTATTACATAATAATATTTCGATAATTTGATAGCTATGATTTATTTAGTAACTTCCTTTGAATAAAGAAAGCTGTGAGTAACTTTACTTGTGTCACGTTCATGGACTAGGGATATGGACTACATTTCCCATGAGCCTTTGTAATCATCAGTTTGATTGTTGCCACCTGTTCCTCATCTGCGTATTTAAGTCTTCTCCTGTGCCATTGTTGTTTGTTAGTCATTAACTTTGCACATCTCCATGTTCCTAGGTTTCTGAGTACCTCTCTGTATTTTGTCATTAAAGTCAAGTTTGGTCCAGTCATAGACTCCAGCTTTCCTGCTCCGGACCAGAGTTGTAATATATACCTTGAGGGATTTATTAAACACTTCTACAGTCTTGGAGCATCAGAAAAAAAAAATAATTAAAAAATACATATTCATAAATATTTTTGAAAACTTCAAAAGAATGCAGTTAAAAAGGCCTTCATGTGGCTCAAGAGCAAAATGTGTCTGTAACGTCACAGTGATGGGTTCGATTCCCTGGGAAAACAACAGCTGAAGAGAGACATAAAAACAAACACAGAAACAGAGGAAAAATTTGTTTGAGAAATTTGAGTTGCAGAAAAATGTATTTTTGACACACACACGCACACACAATGACTGAGGCTAGTCTGCAGTGTGAGTAGCACTGACACTTTCCCTTTTTTCCTCATCGTTCAATGTGTGTGTGTGTCTGAGGTGGCGCTGCACATCTTCCCGCGTGTGAGGCTGCTGTTGTCTTTAGGAAGTTCTCCAGCATTCCTGCATATACTAAAGGCTGAGAAATACCTTTCATTCTCCGGCCCAGTGGGATTCTCTCCCCCTCGCTGAGACGACCTGCCATAACCCCTCACAATCCCAGATCACTCAGCTCCTGACCCGCGAGATCTCACCAGCCGCACACCTTTAGCGTTAGCATTAGCCAGAGGTCAGGATCTGCTCGCTGAGTCTGACTGGACATCTGAAGTTCCTGTGAAGCTTTTCCGCTGACGGTTCCACGCTGGTGTTTCAGAGCAGCACTTGCTGGTTCCTCACTTCCCGTCACGCTCCCCGTCCACTCGGGCTTGATGTGATTTACTGTGGAGCTGCACAGAGGCTCAGGTTTCTTCTTTGAAGTCTGTGACTGTGGGACCCTTGGCATCTAAAAAGCTTCTTCAATACTATCCAGGCCGAATCGACTGGAAATAAAAGGCTTTTCCAGGCAGATGTGCAACAGTACCTGAACACCATACTTGAGTAAAAGTACGATATCCTACTGCAAAAATTACTCCATTACAAGTCACCAATTTCAAGAAGACTTGAGTAAAAGTCATAAATTATGTATTTCACTCGAACTGATTTCAGGCTCAAAAAAGCACCAAGAGTTGTGGAAAAACAAGAAACTTTTAATTTATGAGGTTTTGATTCGTAATATAGAAATGAAATTTAACCTCTCATTGTTTCATGTGGCAGAACAAAATAGATCAAAAAGAACAAAAGGTTAGTCTCAGTCAAACTTAAATGTGCAAAAAAGTGCAACCGCTAATTCACATTCATGTGATTTAGCTCATTAATAGCATCCAGTGTCTTCATCATCCTGCAGATGGCGATATCACCTCATCCACCCAAAAAATTAATCGCGGTTGGAAAAGACGCCAACTCGTCACGCACAATCACAATGTAACGAGAAACAGTACGTGTCCAATAAAAAGTAGTTAAGTAAAGAGTACAGATTCTCAATCACAATCGTAATCAAGTAGAAAGTAAAAGTTGCTTATATTTTTGATACTCAGTAGAAGTGCAAAGCAGCCAATAAAACGCTTAAGCAAAGAAGCCATGTCTATTTACTCAAGTACTTTACACCACTATGGAAAGTTTACATGGAAACATTAAATAAAAGTCTAGTCTGAGGATTCACGAGGTTGGAACACCTTCGAATAAGATTGACTTGTCCAGGTCCAGACGCTGAATTTCAAGTCGCCAGAACTTCAGTTTTTACGTTTGCTGAACTTTTTTTTTTGAAAGCTTCACAAGTTATATTAGCAAAGCGGTTATCTGATAACCTCTGCTTCACGGGTTCAAACGCCGGGTTAACGACGGCTTTTCAGATGAGAAGATTGCTTATCTGATGGATCTCCACTGAGGTGAGAAGAGAGAGTCCTCGCGTCTCAGATGTGTTGGTGTCTTCACTCTCGCTGATGCCTTTTAGCAGCTGGTGGCTAAGTGCTAAGTGCTAAGCTTTGATGTGAAACAACTTCAAAGTGTGGAAGAGAAGCGCACGTGGCCAGAGTCAACAGCCAAACAGATGGAGACGCCGTTAACTCAGCAAAGATCTGCATATTAATTCATCTGGCGGTGAAGAACAATAAACAAAGATTCTCTCAACGTTTAGATTCCTGCTCAAAATGTGGGTTTTTATCCCTCTCGTTTAATTGTGGGCAGAGTCACAAACTGTTAAAACAGCCAACTGCAAAGTTTAAGTCAAATTTTGATTCAGGAGCTTGTTTGTCGGTAGCATTTCTGTTCATTTCTAATTGAAAAAATTGTACAAACATCGACAGTTTGATGTTCAGTACAGTAGAAGATATTCTTTACTCATGCTTGTGTGGGTTTCCTCCGGGTCTCCGTTTTCTTTATGTTCAGGTACACGTATATAGTTGATTGTAGGTGTGAGTGAGAGTGTAAATGTGAGTGTCCCGCTCTGTGATTGGTTGGCCACCAATGTGTGTGTCCCGCCTCAGTCCCAGATTTTGGATCCAGTTCCCCATGACCCAGACAGGGACTAAGTGGTAAAATAATAAATAAATGATCTACTGAATTGTTTTTTGGAATTTCTAGAATATTTTTCCCAACGGACATTGACATTGACAGAATTTTGTGATTTTGATCAAATTGGCTATTTTTAAAATCTGTAGTGCTCCTATTTTGAAATAGCCATTAGGTTAAAATATTAGCTACAAATCACAAATCATGCTTTTCACTTTTTTCCCCCCATCATTTTGTCATTGTATTTCCGTTTTTCACCTTCTTTTACATTTTATGGATTGTTGTGAAGTGATTTATTGTGTTATTGTGGCATTAAATCAGTGAAATGTTAAATAAATAAAAACAAATAACCACACAGCGACTTCCCCCAAAGTTCAGCCATCTTATGACCCTCAGGGGCCGCGCGGGGCCGGTGGTCTCTCTGACCCGATAACTTCAACCCACCGCAGCGACTTTGACCCCTTCCACTTTCACTTCAAAACACGTTTTCTCACGCAGTGAATAAGAGACACACTGAGACGATGACTAGATCTTTCAGAATTATTTGATCAGACTGAAAATTATTGCAGACAAAAATAAATGTACATAAATGTTTTTTTGTACTGATGTGCTTCAATAGACTTTGGACTTCTGGACGTTGAGAAGCGATAGATGAGATTATGACGCAGACGTTTTCCTTTGTCTATTTCCAGTGTTTATTTTGTCCTATTCAATCGTCATTATTTGTCCGTACCATTTCCTGGTCGGTCTGAGATGGTGAGAACTGACATGGGCTGAAAAATGGACCTTCAACAAAAAGTTTTTGACCTTCAGATGTAGATTTACTTAGCAAATGCACCGGTGAAGACACCCAGACAACAACGCTTCGCTTCATTCGGCACAAACAGAAACGCACTGGGCAGCATCTGATGAAGTTTCCTGTAGTCCAACTTCCTGTTTTGTTCCCGTTGAGAATTTTTGTCTAATGAAGGAATGGCCGTAAATCTATGTTTACAGAATTTGCTTGCACAAAATATAAAAAGAGAGAATCAAAAAATCTATGTGAAGGTGAATCAAATCCTAAAGATGAAAATGGAAAAAAAAAACATTTATATTTAAAAAAAATTAACATAAATATTGACACAAAATTGTTAACAGGATTATTGGTTAACTGCTTTCATTTTAGCTTCTTAACACATGTATGATAACTTTTTGTAATTTTTGAAAAAAGGAAAGTTGTGTTGATAATTTCCCTTCTAAAATGTTTATTTTTAACTTTTCAAATACATTTTTACCTGGAACATTTTGCTGCTATATCACAATAACACAATAATTCCTGCATATTATGAGGTTTGTAAATTATGCATTTCTATATTAGCCTGCACCAATTTTCTGACAGATCAACCTTTATCATGTAAAACGTTTTTTTCAAAAACTGACATTTTGACCAGAGAAATTAAAGTTGATTTTAATTGCCAATTTCAAATGTAATAAAACCAATGTTGAATCTTTGAGCATCAGTGTGAGTGAGAATGTGTGGGTCTGTGTGTCCCGCTCTGTGATTGGATGGCCACAGATTGTGGGTGTGTCCCTCTTTGAGTCGCTTGGATTGGCTCCCGCTCCCCGTTACTCTTAACCTCTAAAAAGTGAATGCCATAATGTCTGAGCAAGGGATTGTGGGTAATGTAGTTCTGACTGGTACAGCAGGTCTCTCTCTTTGTTTCACTGCACACTATCTGTCTCTCTAGTGATCTCTCGCACGCTCTGTTCTTCCATACATGTTTGCTTCTTTGTTCACCTCACCGCTTCATGGTGAGATTCTTGCTTTATTCTGTCTCCCTTTCTTTCTTTTTTTTTTTTTTTTTACTTTTTGCACTTGTTTGTCTTCCGCTGTATTTCTATTTTTATTGTTTGTTCTGTCCCTCTCTTTCTGGCAAAATTTCGCTCTGTCTTTCTCTCTCTCTCACACAGACACACACACACACACACACACACACACACACACACAGAAACACACACTATTAATGCTTAAACACAGGAAATAAGACGGGCACAGAGGATTTTTGAGCTTTAGTGAATCGTTCTTTCAAAGTGTAATTCTTGCCCAGGAGGTACAAACAAGATCCAAAATAATATTTATAAACATAAGTAATAAAATCTCATAAACTTATTTAATTAATGATCTGAAAATAAAATAACACAAAATGTCGCTAGGTCATGGCCGGGAGGGTTTTTTAATGATTTCTGTCTTCATTATGAAACGTCTTTAAATCTAATAAAGAGACGATATGTTGTGTGCTGGAGTCTAAACGCTCAGCGCAAACATCTGGAAGCAACTACTGGCAGAGATTAAATTATTTTCCCTTTACTTCAGCCGACTGGGGGCTGGGCAGACAGGTAGACAGGAAATAGAGAGAGAGAGAGAGATAGATACTCACACATACACAATCACACATTGACATAAACACACACAAACAAGCAAACAAACAAAACACACACACATCCAGTCCAAAACAGGCAGATACACACAATCTGACAAACAGATTAGTGCGCTAACACACACATACACACACACACACACCTTCACAGCGTCAAACAGACCGTCAGCTTGACGAATCAGGACGCTTCTTCCATTTCTGGGTCACGCGGAGTCAGTTTCTCCAACACCAGCATGTATCTGTGAGACTGGAACCCTGGAGCTCTGGGTTGCGAGTGGCGTGAGGCCTGCGCTGGAGAGGAAGAGCAGAGCGCCGAGTCATCCTCCCCTGACAGTAGGAGTTCCTCACATGCTCCGCTGTTTTCCATGACTACACTCCAGTTTCCCTTTTAACTGATACAGCAAACTGGGTGGAGGCAGAGTTCAGCCGCAGTGTGTGTGTGTGTGTGTGTGTGTGTGTGTGTGTGTGTCTGAGTAAAACTGCTATGCATGTCTAACAAAGACAAGGAGTCATTTCATCACACTTACCTGTTAACACGCCTTCACAAGGAGCTTTGTGTGTGTGTGCGTGTGTGAGTGTTTGTGTGTGTGTGTGTGTGTGTGTGTGTTTGTTAGAGAGACGGGCAAAGACCGCTAGAAAAACGGAGAGAGAGAGTAAGAGAGAGAAAAAGAGAGATAGAAACAGACACTGTCAGAGAAAAAGGTAGAGTTTGCTTGAGAGAGAAAATGAAAGTAAAAGGGAGGCAGAGTGAGGGAGTGTGTGTGTGTGTGTGTGTTAAAGAGAGGAAAAGAAAGAGAGAGCAAGAGAGAGTGTGCAAGTGAAAGAGAGGCAGAAATTAAGCTTAGAGACTGATACTGAGAGCGAGAGAGTGATATTTAGATCAAGAGAGTGTTATTGAGAGTGAGAGAGAAAGAGAGAGTGAGAAAACTGGGAGAGAGTGAGTGAGTCAAAATGAGAGAGATGGAAAGAAAGACTGCATGAGTGAGTGAGTGAGATAGATGAAAAAGATGTAGGAGAAAGGAAAGAAAGGAAGTGAATGAGAGAGAGGGAGATTTAAAAGAAAATGTTACACTTTCTCTGTCTTTATTTTTGTCTAATTTTAATGCAATTTCAAGGCAGATTGTCAAATGACTATTTGTCTTCATTAAAAGCATAAGAAATGAAGACATGTTTGAAATTGTGTTAGTTAATTGTTTAATCGATTAGATGTGTTGAGTTTCTGTGTGAGACTGGACCGGGTCAATCGGCTTCTTCAGCATCTTCATCAGAACAGCACTAGGACTGTGGGTTCAGACGCACACATCACATCGGTCGGTCCCCATAAAGCACATTAAACTAAATCATCTGCAGATCCCGATCTCGGCTCTGATCTGACTTCCGGCAGATGTTCTGGAGGCCTGAAACTCCAATAGTCCCGGGGCCGTTCCAGTGACTGATGACACATCAGAGGCCATTTCAACGATACACACACCAACAACAAGCAAAAAATCTGGAAAAATCTCTGGAAATGTGTTTTCATTCGCTGACATCCCATTTAAATGGCCTTTCTGGTGCGTGTGTTTGCCATATTTAACTCAGAGACGTAAATCAGCATGCAGAAGTTTAGTAGCAAGATGTCATCCTGACCTTAAAACGGGCTTCAAAGTTGTAGGGACCCTTGAAAGGTCCCCACGAGTCACCACAGGGAACACACTTTAGAATAAAAACACTGTGGGATCTTTCTGGGATCCACTTTAACCTAAATGCCTGTACACACATAGTCATACACTCGAACACACAAAAAAATTATGCACTCAAAACAAACAAACACACACACACACACACGGCAGTTGTGGTCCAGCGGTTAGTGGTAGAAACACTCAAAACACACAAACACTTTCACTTCGTCTCAAATACACACACTCACACACTTTTACTTTTAAAAGGCCCGTGGGCCGGCAATTTGAGACCCATGTTTAAAAAGCAGAGAGATGAAACAAAGATGTAGGAAGCAGCGTGTGTATTGAAGGTGTGAGTTTGTGTTCTTTAAAAGTGTGTTTGAGTGAAATGACTGTGTGTCTGTTCAAGCGTGTGTGTGTTCAGAAAGTGTTTGTGTGTGTGTGGCTGTGTGTATATGAGCATGTTTTCAGGGTATCACTGTGCTTGTGTGCGACTGTAGATGTGTGTCTTTTGTAAATTAATGTGTGTGAGTTTTCAGTGTATGTATTGTGTTTGCCAGTGTGTGTGTGTGTGTGTGTGTGTGTGAGACAGTGTGAGGAAAAGTGAGTTTGGAACGTGTGTATGGGGTTTTAGTGTGTGATTGTTGTGTGTGTGTGTGTGTGTGTGTGTGTGTGTGTTTGTTTTAAGTTACAAAAACGTTTTGAGTTTTTTTTTTTCACTTAGTATCTAATTCCTAATCAAAGTCAGCAGATTTCCTCCTGAACCGAGTCTTTTTTCACCCAAAAAAGTTTATTTTGGAGCATAAAGTTGATTATTTTGGAAGCTTCAGACCGCGGCGCGTTATCACAGACGCACAGAAGCCCTCGCGTCGCTCTGCTGATCTTCCTCGCCGTTGCTCGGGTCGCGACACATGGAATAAATCAAGCGGGAAACTTACAAAGATGGCGCTTCATGCAAATGCCGTAGATGTAGGTACAAAGTGGGATTGTTCTTTTCCTGAGCATTCGCTGGACAGGAAGTGCAGTTTCAGTCGCAGGGGACTGAAGAGCCTGACTACATCTGTTAAAATAAGAAGAACGTTTGGCTCTGACAGGAAACGGGCCGCGCTAATGCCCGTCTGATCAAGCGCTTCCAACAAAAAGATCTCTATTCCTGCAGGGAAAATAACGTGCGCCGCTCTTTTCTCTCGAAAGTCTCACCGAGATTACAGTTCATGCACAGAGGCTTTTGGGAGAGTGGAAGTAATCCTTTGAAAAGTGAATGAAAAAAAATGAAATATAGTTGTGAGCAGCAATTGTGGCATTCAGGACTTGATAATTAATTAATTAATCTTTCAATGCAAGATTTCTGGATTAATGGGGTGTTTTAGTCCATCCCTCTTTCCCAAAAGATTAAAGGGAAGATCTCAAAGCTGAAATACATGTGAAAAACTACAAAAATGGCGTCTGTGCTTCCTGAGAGGCCACTGAATTTCCAGAGGAGCCATTATTGTAGTTTGTTCATATGCTTTTACACTTGTTTAACTGAATCGTATAAAAACCAAGATCCGGTGTTTGTTAAAGTGTCTAAGTGTCACAAGAATGATGCAATGATGAGTCAAGAAACGCTAATGGTTTTTAGCAAAGTGGCTAACAGTAAAGCTCTGGGTCAAGCCTCAAAAACGTTTCTCAATCTATTGCTACTTTTTCTGTACCGTTCTTCTACTGTTATAACTGGACATAGTAACCAAAAACCTCTTAAATGCCGACAGTGTCTTCTCAAGTTCAAATAGCCTCTTCCACCCTTAGTAAATACAGATGATGTGCAGCACGTCATGGAGACACATCAGTCATTGTTCTGAAGCGGCAGATGGACTGTAGTGGCGAAGTTGTGACTTCCTGTCTGAGTCTTTGATTCTGACTGAAAATAAAATGTCTGGTTGTCCAGCTTCGGGTCAAACTCAAAGGACGGAGGTGAAAGTGATGTAGGGAGTCCATGACCTGCCTTTAAAATGTCTAACAGAGACGTGATTCAGGGTCTCATACACCTGCTGCAGTGAGAGCAGACCACACGGACCACCATGACCTCCCCATCACCTCAGTAAGGATCAGTCTGTCTGTCTTCACAGTCCATCCTCATGCCAACAAATCGTCTACAAAAAGTCTGTTAGATCGCTTATAATAATAATTTGATAAGTCTCTTGATAACTCAAATTGATGTTAATCGCTTGTACAGAAACCAAAAAGCAAATTCCATCAAACGAATTAAACATAGGTGACGTGACAGAAGTTCGTTAAGTCTGGTGTTTGCCCCCAGAAAGTTTGATGGTGAGACTTTTAACTAACCAACCTGGTCCGCCTTGTGGTTCTTTATCTTTTGTCTCCACCTAGCGGTTAGAACAGAAAACTGCCATGCGGCATATCCAATCTGGGTACCTGTACAGTACTTTTTTTTTTGAGTCACTGTAGTTATCTTAGTTTAAACAATTTTTAATACATCTTAACTTTAACTTAACTTAAAAGTAGATTTCTTTTTTAATAATATAATGTTTTATTCAAACACTATCCTATAATGTTATTAATTAACTTATAAAACGCTGAGCCATGTGGGGGGAAAAAACACTGCATTTTGTTATTCTACAAAAACATTTATTTGCAAACTTACAAACAATTAATCATACATTTACATTTTTCAGACACACACACACACACACACACACACACACACACACACACACACACGCACGCACACACTCACTCGAGGGCACTAAAAGCACATCTGCATGAGGTCACACAGGGGTCAGCTGAAGACTGCGGAAGAGCAGAGCAGGAAACCCGCTAGAGAACATCTGGAACACAACAAGCCACTAGAGCTTTACGGCTGGAATAAGATGCAAACCACGTGCTGATGCAGCACTTTTACAGCTCATCAACACTCTGTGAATGTGAACTCTGCAGTTCTTGAAAAGTCTTTGACTTCCAAATATTGAAGAAGCCTCCAATTTTAACACACACACACACACACACACACACACACACACACACACACACACACACACACACATATTTTTCCATGAATGTAGAGATTAGTGTCCATTAAGTGCAAAAAGAACACCCAGACTTCTGATTTTAGCGTTAAATATGTATACAGCCTATAGATACTGTATCTATATTTAGCACCCAATAGCATTTAACTGTCCAGTGAAGTTACACACACACACAGAGTGAAGTGACGCACACAAACCTGGAGCAGTAGGCAGCATTAAGACCTTGTGTCGGGGGCATGTGGGGGTTAAGGTCTTGATCAAGGACACTCAGTTGACCGGTATTTTAACTTGCAACACATAAAAGAGACAGATCCAACTCTGTTTAGTCCAGCCCAAACTAAAGCTGGACAAATGAACTCTGAAAAGTAGGGCCCATTGAGTACTGAAAAGTGTACACCATTGTGTACACGTGGTGGACACAAGTGTGGACAACCATACGCAATGTGAACCCTAAACTATACCATTGAACACTGGAAACATTGAAATTTTGGAAGTGTGGACCACCACATCTGAAAATCAAAACCAGAAGAAGATATCAGTGGGTGAAGAAATCAGCACTTAAAGAAATCAGAAATACAGAAAGGAAAAGGACAAGAAAGAAACATGTACAGTTTGATAATTTACAAGTAAATACATTTTACATTGTCATAATTTAAAACAAACAAAAAACGACTTGAAGCTGATTGACCTTATTTCGCACATTCCGTGTTTCAACCGAAACCGTTGATACTAAGCAATGTGCTAATCTACTGTACAGCCTAAAGTGACGAGCTCAAATCCTGACGAATCTGTGCGAAATATTTAATAAACTACACCAGGGGTGGCCAACTAGTCAGAGACTAAGAGACGCTTTTTTTGTGTGTTACTGCAAAGAGTTAATGAAAATAACCACACCAACATGATAATATTATTTGTAGTTTAACTTGTTATTTTTCAACAGTGTAATATTGTGTGCATATTTGACTCACGTGATGTGAAAGCTCCTGAAGAGCCGCATGAAACTAGTTAAAGAGCCGCATGAGGCTCAAGAGCCACGGGTTGGCCACCCCTGAACTACACGATTAGAAGATTATTACATGTTCTGAAACCAGCAGGGGGCGACGTTCGCGATCCATGGCAACTATCCAAATATTTGTCCTTGGTTCTCCGCTTAGAGGACGCAGCCAGAATGATGAGGTGTGATTAAATGTGCATAAGCGACATTATATTCTCATCAGTATTGATTCTCTCTTTTACAGCAGACCGGTGTTGTCCGCTCATATCTGCCTGATGTGCTTTTATGCCCAAGTAGTAAATAGTCTAGTAAATATGAAGCTACAACCCCGTCGGGCTGATGCCTTTAAAGCATCAGAAGCTGTTTAGCGAAGGTCGTCGGTGCTCGATGGGGACGAACGAGGCTGATACGCGGCTGTTTGATGGAGGACAGAAAGCATCCGCGGGTAATCACACGCCTCACTAACGCGACCAACAGAGGTCTTCTACCTCACACTGACTGACAGGAATACTGCAGTCATGTCTTCTCGATAGCCACCGAGCTCGAGGCCCGGTATCAAGGTGTCCACGTGCCGGTCCAAAACATGAATCCGCACCAGAAGTAGTTCACAGTTTTAACTGTCTCAAAGCAAAGCGGACAAACTATCTCAAAGCGCACAAAATTGCCAGATCATTGTGCGAGAATTGCCAATAATTTGAGATAATTGTGGCATGTGACACACACACACACACACGGATTTTTACAAACACACACAGACTCAGATATACAACATACACACAAAGACGTGCCCAAGAACACGCACACTCAGACCGACAAAACCACACACAGAAGCATGCACACAGAGATAAGCAAGTAGATAATTCCTGTTCTATACTTATGCTAATAAATGTTTGTGCTTTTGCTTTTTATTTAGTTGTTTATTTGTGGAGGTACAAGAGGAACAAAATAAAATAATAAGACACGCAGGTTACCATCATTACCAGCAGATGGCGCACCAACTTGTACAGAGACGTTCCTGGATTCTGCAATTCCTCTCCCAACCACTAAACACTGACAGCTTTTGTCCAATTTTCTGCTGATCACTTTCAGCCGTGTATTTTGATGTATCACGAGGAAGTTTTGGAACTTTGTTGGGTCTTTGTGCTAATCCAGAGGCCTTTTCATGACTCGTTCAACTTAACTTTGTTTTGATATCAACTTCGTTCATTATTCGAATCTGTCCCAGTAGACAGGCATATGTGGGCCCTGTATGGGGTTTACATGGGCATGGACATCTCGAGCTCAGTATGTGCCAGGGGTCTTTTCTGACCATGTGGGGTCACCATGAAAACCGGAGACAATTTTATTTATTTCACACCGAACATCAACCTGATCACTGACCTGATCAGAGCCACATGAAATCCTGACGTAAATGCTAAAGCAATCACTACTAAGATCCGTGAACTCCACAAAACAAAGCCTGTAGATAATGTGAACCATAAAGCTCTGAATCCATTTCTCAGGTGGTCTGTAGGCAGGCAGGTTGAAGAGCTTCAGTGGTCCCGTGTTCCTCCACCGTGGGACATGAGTCCAGCCGTTCCAGCCTTGAGTGGCTTGGTCCCACTAGATCGGAGCTGACAGGGCTTGAGCTCTGGGCTGATGGGAGCTGGAGCATCACGTCCCCGCGGGCAGACGATATTTCCAGAGCGTGCGAGAATTGCCAATCATTTGAGATAATTCGGCATGTGGATGTCCTCGGGGTAAGAAATGCCTCTGCAATCTGAATATAGATGCAAGCAGACGCAACATGTCTGATGATTCCTCAGCTGACTCAAACCCATTGGCCCACTGCTAAGCTCCGCGGGTTCCACTGAATCAACAATCCACTAACCAGCAGAACACACGCAGAGATCTAATACCGTCATTTTCACTTAAAATACTTTCATTTTGGAAAAAATTGACCGTGCAGCTTATAAATTGGTGACAAAAGACTACGAATTAAATGTTTATTGATGGTACGGATTAAAATCTGATATGGCTTTTACTGTAATCCAAAAAAAGGAAAATGTACGTATATTTGAACCACTTGAACTTGATCTTTATACTTGAACTTTGCCCAAATCTGCTCCTTTCCACTCATTGTAAAACCAATGACTGTAAATATCAGTTTGACGTCACTTCACAATCTCATTTGTCACACTAAAATGAACAGAAATTGGGTTTCGGATGGATTTCCTAGACAATCCAGTAGAACTAGTGACTTTCACTTGGGTTACTGGGCTTTTCATTAGACGTGGGTTAGATTGCCATTGAGGTTTTATTTCCTAACATAGAAATTTAATTTAACTCAAAATGGCATAACAAAATAGATAAAAAGAACAAACCGTCAGTCTCAGTCATACTGAACTGTGCAAAAAAGTGCAACCGCTAATTCACGTGAGTTAGCTCATAAACAGCATCCAGTACTTTCAGCATCCTGCAGATGGTGATAATGCCTCATCCATGAAGAAATTTAATTTATTAGAAACCGGTGCTGACTAGTCGTGCTTAATCTTAAAGTAACAAGTAGTAAATGTCCATTCAGATGAAGAGGAGTACAGACACTAAATACAACAAATGTACCGTAGTCCAGTAGAGAGTAAAAGTTGCTTATATTTAGGTAGGTTCCACAATTGAACTGAACACCATCTGCTCACTGACATTTATGGCTGCCCACTGCTCCGAGTTTGTGTGTCCGAGTTTGACTTCACTATGACTATCTTTCTTTCAATCTATCTGTCTGTCTATCTCTATCTGTCTTTGTCTTGCTGTTGACGATGCAAACAGAACGTGCTTGTAATATTTTCCATTTTGAACTAAACTATAAACATTGTGCAGATTGTATAAGGCTTTTTCTTACACTCAGAGAATTAAAATGATTATATTAAATGCATCAGCTCGCAAAAGGCCCATAAAATATACATCTTTTGGACTTTTCACCTTTACTGAATGTGTTTCTTGTATAAATCAAAGGGAAATTGAGTCTTTTATGGGTAAAACTCATCCATGTTTCATGAGGTGCCAGAAGCAAGAAACAGAATAGAATTCCTGTCACAGGTTCTTTGTGTTCAGCTCAACCTTTTCTAAAGATTCCTGCACCTTTCACAGATTAATACACACTGCGGAACGCATCACACCAGCAAAGCCGGATCGTTTCTTGTGTGTTGTCATGCTAATTAATACTTAAATAACGTGTCATCTGTCATTTATTATTTTCGTGTGTTGTCATAAAATAAAAAATAAAATATTTTAGTATGTCATTAATGTGCATTTACTTTTATTTTAAGTTCTAAGATCTACAAATTTTTCGTAATTCAGCATCAGGGAAAAAGATTAGTAGCAATATTCATCCAGAAAATTGGTAAAATTCCCTTCATTAACAATAGCATCTGTTATTAAATACTAAGCAACAAATAACTAGCCAGTTGGTTGCCACTATGACTTTGTTTGAGATTAAACTGGTCAAATCATACAGAAGTGTGTGATCACGATTGTTCATCCATCTGTTCACACTAGCGTGAACATTTGATGATGTCACGCTCTGACGTTAAAGTAAACACACCTTTGAGGAATTCTACATTCTGATTGGTAGCTGCTTCACAGCTCATTAGCGTGTGAATAAACTGAATTCATCTTTACTGGACCCTGAAGTTCGCCGCAAGCTTAGGTCGAAACTGAATGACTTCCGGTTAATTTGCCGTGCACACATACGGTAAAATAGTATTTTGTGTGTAAGTACTTAATAAAATTCTTAAGAATTAAATTAATTTAACACAGAAAGTGAACTCGAGCATTATGCATTACTTATTATACAGACTGATGCTTTATTCACTCTTAAAAATCTCAACTTTTTAAAAAATTGAACGAGTTTCAGAGTTTAGGTTTAAACTTAAATTGTGTACGTTTCAGATTTTGTGGCTGAAAAGTCACCCAAGGCTCTTTGTGCTGATCGATTACGGTCATTAGAGCACCTCTGTTCAACACCACACACAGAACCTGTGAAGAACCGTCCAGTTCGGCCCACTGATACAACACAGCCCATTTCTCACTGTCAGCCGACTCAAGGTGAACATCTCCAGCGCTTTTCTTATTTTGTGCTGCCGTACTCTTTTAACTTCTATATACCTAAGACGGCGTTTTCCAAACCCATGTAGGTAGGGTTTCTAAAATCCATCTATCCTGTCAGGGTTCTTCAGCTGGAAGCCACACAGACCACAGTGGTTGCCAGATCTTTGTGATTTTTAATAACGAAAACTCAAATAAAACACTAAACAAAACCTAGTAGCCAAAACATTGAGACTGATCAAGAACAGCAGCAGAACATGAATGTAACTTCATCTGCATGGATGTGACGTCAAGAACAACCTCAATCTTCCTGTGCAGCCCTTAAATGACAAGGCACAATTGCTCACAGGTGTGCTATTCAGTTGGACTTGATTGTGTCCTTGGCCTCCCTTACTGCCACTAGAGGGAGCCTGTCACGCTGACGATGACGCAGGAGTTCAAACTAAGGCTTTAACGTCAATTCCAACAATCCAGATGAAGAAGAAGAAGAAGAAGAAGAAGAAGAAACTTAAATGCCAACATAAACACAAATGTGAGCCATGCCAACTTGGCTTCTCACACAACTCATGACCGAGTTTGATCGGCAGTTCATGCTCCCCCGAGATCCCTTAAGAATCCTTCGGTGATGAGGCACGCCTGTCGCGGAGGGAGATGAGCTGCAGGTGTCTGATTGTCTGCCAGTTCTCCTGGACCGCTACCAGGGGGAGCTAAGCCCCAGGATCGTAACAGAGCCAAGGATCACGTTTCTTACACATCTATTATCTACATAAACCACGCGTCATGCAGAGCTGAAGCCAATCCCAGCATCTTTGGGACTAAAGTTGAGACACACTACATTGATGACCAATCCCAGAGCAGGACACGCAAACCTATATATTCACACTCACTCATACAAATTTGTATAACACATTTTTCCACAATTTTGACATTTAAATAACACTATTAGCCCAAATCCTAAACCTGCTGATGTTTCAAACAAGCATAAGGGATTACGAAACAACAATTTTTATATTCCCAAGAAATCCTATTCTCTTATCTTTTTTATATCAAGAAAAGATTTAGAAAAAAAAAACACATACCGTTAGTTTTTTGTTTAACATGTAATGTGAAGTTAACCAATCCTGTGATGAATCGGTTCTCTCTTTCATCCGATGACAATATTTCACGCCATCTACTGTGTTTAAACCTTTTAAAATGTATTTTCTGTGTGTTTACTGTGCAGTGTCTCTCTACACTACAGCAGTTCATTACACACACCTCACTGCTATAACTCACTCTGTGACTGATTATTAATGTCTGTGAAGTCAAATACAGAACAAAGTTAGCGTGAATGATCAGTAGACACTGCATCGACAATGTTATAAATTCTGTTTAGCTTTTGTCACGTTTCATTTAGAAAGAAAATGACAGCAGAAAATTTCAGGGTTCAATCTTTGCGTTTGATTAAATATGTAATGACGTTGAAAGTAGTAATACACAGTTACACGATACCAGTATTACTTGTGAATCTTGGATGCAATGCAATACTGATTTTTAATATTAGTTCATCACTCACCACTATTGGATGGATGGATGAATAGAGATAAAAAGAACAGAGAATAGAGATAAATGACAGAGATAAATAGATAGACATGAGGCTGAGCCATATATGCTACAGAGAGAGACTGACTGACAGACAGACAGAAGGATATATATGTATAGACAAAGACTAACAAACAGAATGAGAATAGAGTGAGACTGAGAGACAGACAGAGAGCTATTGAGAAACCTACTGACAGAGAGACAGAAGGATATTTCTGGAGTCACTTTTTGTACTTTCTTTGTATTTTACTCACTTTTGTACTTTTACTCTTTTTACGTTATTCAATTGTATTTTTATTTTGGACATTTTGTATTGTTATTCACTTTGTTCAATATATTCAATTTAATCTTTATATCTATTGTTTTAATCGTATTTCTATTCTTTATCAATTTATTGCATTTCCCTTTGCACGTTTTGTTGAATCTCCCCCATCCCAATGTTTAAATGCTGGAACGATCAAAAACACATTTCACTGCATGTTGTACCACGTATAAAATGTATGTGACAAATAAAATTTGAATTTGAATAGACACTGACAGACAGACAGAGAAAAAGACTGACAGATAGATAGACAGACAGACAAAATGATACAGAGAGTGACAGACAGACAGAAGGATAAAGAGAGACGGATATGACAGTAGGATATAGAGACAGACAGACAGAAAAAGGTACAGAGAGAGACTGAGAGACAGACAAATGAATGCAGAGAGACTGGCAGACAGAAAGATATAGAGGAGGGACTGAGTGGCAGACAGACATGAGTATAAAGAGAGAGGCAGACAGACAGACAGACAAACAAGGGAAAACGATTTTATGAACCTTCTTGTTAGTAGCGTGTAGTTTCCATCCCGGTCGCCACAGAAAGTGTTCCATCTGGAGTTCCCTGACAGATGATGGAGCGTCCTGGACCGGTCCGGCTCTGAAACCTCCCCGCGCTCATCAGGATAATGAGAAGCATCATTTGTGAACTCATGCAGCGGCTTACGGCTGCCACGGGCCTCTGGAGTGATCCCACCATCATTACTGTCTGCCAGCCAACGTCTGATGATGACACCTTACCGTCCTTCATTGTCCTGGACTGCGGGATCTTTCTCAGATGAGTATGTTTATTTATCACTTCTCTTTATGGTCTCTTCATCTTATGCTGCTTTTCAGTCAATACCTGTGATCATTTTTCTACACTTTCTTTACGCTACTTTATATGTAAGCGTATTAACTACTTACATTAATCTTTAATCAATATTTGTATGCATGCTAATATAATTAAAAATATTAGATCTATTGCATAAGGGAGCGAGAGTTGTATAGCTTGACATATGCACTGTATATAAATAGAGGAATACTGTATAGGCCGAGACAGAAGGATGAATGGATACACAGATCGATAGTCAGAAAGACAGACAGTAAGATGAAACAATCCATGCATGAATAGCCAGAGCTCAAAAACCAGACAGAAAGTCAGACAGATAGACAGGTAGATAATAATATCATATTTACATTTTACAACTTGGATTTTAGTCATTATTTTATCAGCAATGTTATCATTATTTAGTACGAACTAAGAAGGTGGAAACCCAAAACTACAAATTGGCGTCGCAAACGTTTCTAGTCAGAAATGAAGCTAAATGTAAATCACTGAATTGACCCCCCCCC
>CM051494.1:10470886-10497358 GCA_028031935.1 Paedocypris micromegethes | reverse complement strand
GCCGCAATAGCCGCGCCATAACACGGAAATAAAGCGCTGCTCCGGCTTTATTAATGCGCCTCAGCTCGGGGAGGTCGCGGGTTAAGTGCTGCTCCGTCTCACCTTGAACGACCTCCAGCGAAACGAATATCAACCCGTCAGCTAACGCCACACGCGAGTAAAGCACCGGGGACCTGGAGGTTTCTGCTGAGGCGGCGAGCGCGCGCGCGTGTGTGTGTGTGTGCGCGCGTGAGGGACCGGCTGCGCGCGCCATCGCTCCGTGTTTGGCGGGAAAGATTATTGCCGCGGGCGGTGAACGTGAAGGGCGCGTTATAAGCGGTCGTGAGATGAATCGCCCGGGTTATTGGTGCGGGATGCTGGTTGTACATGATAGATAATAAAGCCAAACAATACTGAGAAAAGATGAGAGATGTTCGCTCTCGCCGACTCTTCTACCATACAACACAGGTGTCTGTCACTTCTCTGTATGTATAGTGTGTGTGTGTGTGTGTGTGTGTGTGTGTGTGTGTGTGTGTGTGCGTGTGTGTGTTTGTGTCTAAGAGTATGTGATTGTGTGTGTTTGTGTCTAAGAGTTTATGTTTGTGTGTGTGTGCGTGCGTGCGTGTTAGTGTATATGATAGTTTTTTACGAGTTTAAGCCTGAGCATGGACACTAATAATAATGTTTTATTCGTTAGGGGCATTTTGAGACCCTCATGGTCACCACAGAAGAACTAGAAGCACAAAGGCAACACAATGAAAAACCAGAGCGAGTAGGAGTGTGTTTAAGTCCCATGGTGAGTATACTGTGTGTGTGTGCACGCGTGTGTCTAAGAGCATGTGGTAATGTGTGTGTGAGAGTATAAGAGGGTTTTTTACGAGTTTGAGCCTGAGCATGGACAGTAATAATCATTTTTTTATTTGTTAGGGGCATTTTGAGACCCTCATGGTCACCACAGAAGAAATAGCAAAGGCACAAAAACACAAAGGCAACACAATGAAAAACCAGAGCGAGTATGAGTGTGTTTAAGTCCCATGGTGAGTATAGTGTGTGTGTGTGTGTGTGTGTGTGTGTGTGTGTGTGTGTGTGTGTGTGTGTAAACCTTCACTCCGCCTGCACTGGATTTCTGATGAAGGTCATTTATAATGATTAAAATGGGAATGATGCATAAATGACTGGAGGGAGCGAGGGTCTCCACACAGAACAGGGAAATTGCATTATCAGTGTGAGAGTGTGTCCAGGGACCCGCTGGGCCGCGAGCGCACAGCCGTCACCGCCGTCATATAGGAAGTCACGTCTGTGGATGTTTGATATATGATGTGGCCAGAGGTGCAGAAGCACAGACTGATAATTAACACTCCGGGCAATGTTCCGTGATGTCATTTCCCGCCGGTCAGATGAGGTTTCCCTGTCTGGACCAGTGTTCTGCTTCATGAGTTCTAAACACACATACACACATTTATATTATAGTGGGGTCCCACCACTGAGTTATATACCAAGAGATATTTAACTAGACAAAGGTCCCCGTAAGTGACCATAGGGCCCCACTTTAGTATAAAAACACAGCATTAGCATTAGCCACCTAGCATTTGGGGCCAAACTGTGACCTTAATGCTTGTGGATGGACACACACACGAATAAGTGTTATTTGTAACACATAGAACACAATTTGCGCAAAACGGTAGTGTAAAAACACGTAACAGAATAAAACCGAGGCGTGTTATCGGGGTTCAGTTCAATTTATTACAAATATATAAAATTTGATATATTACACTACAAAAGACAAGACACAACAAAACATCTGGAAGAAGAATAGAAACAAACAATCCTCGCGTAAAACTACAATTCGTTCTGTGCTTTTTTGCCCAACACGCCGACCGACATGTTCAAACTCTGCGTGACGACAAATTGCGTTTCGTGCTCTGCATTTGTTCAGTGTTTCTACGGTAAGAAACGAACGTAGACTGAACGGTGGCGTCGGATTCGATAAATGTTAAACTCTTTGTGCTTCAGATAAATTCAAATAGCGAGAAAATTGTCTCTATATTTGACAATTTCAACTGGCCATCAGAGTTCAGAAGAACATTCCGGAATGTCTCGAACGTGTTGGAGTTCCTCGCATCTTGAGTTAATCGTGTGAATTCTAATAAAAACGCGACCCTAAAAGGAACGAAGCTCCGTCCTTCCATCTTCACACTCTTCCTCAGCCAAACCAGTTTGAGTAGAAACAAGTTGTTAGAAACAATTTGAAGAATGAAATTAGTGTCAGCAAGTTTGGCGCAATCCTCAGATTTTCATAAATTAAAGAAAGCGCTGCGTAAATATAGAAGTGTTTCACAGAGTTTGGAAATGTCTGTCTATCTGCGTCTTTCTCTGTCTGTCTATCTCTCTCTTTCTGGCTGTCTGTCTCCCTTTACTTCTCCCAGTCTGTATGTCTCTCTCTCTCTCTCTCTCTGTCTCTCTCAACCTTTCTGTCTTATTCTTTCTCTGTCTATCCATCCATCTCTTACTCTTCTTATCTCTTTCTTTCTCTCTCTCTCTCTCTCTCTTCCTTTGTCCCTCCATCTCTCTGTCTGTTTCTCTCTTCATCTGCCCCTCCCCCTTTTTTCTCCCTTTCTCTCTCTTTCTCTGTCAGCTAAACGAGTGGTTTGTTTATCAACGACGAGCCTGAAACATGCAGAAACGTAATTGTAGGAGGTTTTTTTTTTACTCTACCCATCGTTGTTGATGATCCACGTGCGTCTCTCACGACCCCAACGGTACAAGCGTCTGAAAGGCGGAGCTTAAACCCAACAGAGCGGAGCCACTGTAGACCACCACCGTCCCACCCAAACACCAAACACACCACTGAATCATCACCACGAGAAGCAGGAAACATAAGCGGTCGGTGAAGTACAAATGTCTTTTGTCAAGTCAAATGTCATTTTAATCCCATAAAGCATTCGGAACAGAAGATAATGCACAGAGACAGGAACCGACACCACGAAAGGCCAACCACCTCCACACAAATCAAGATGGATGTAGGCCACTGTACACTTTATACAGCTCCCGTTCACAGGAACACAAACAAATGCTGGTTTCCGAGAGTCCGGAGCTCCTCCACCTCAACTGTGCAAAAGGAAAACCACACGTCTATTGCTTGGTCCACTGGCTTGGACAAAAACTGCACGATCATGAATGAAGAAAGATCAAATCGACTATTGCTTGGTTTGCTTCTCCTCAGTCCAACAACCCAATCCTACTGCATGAACCTGGACTGAGAAAACATCCTGGATCTCCTAAGTGGATGATAATGTTCGTGGAAAAATGCTCTACATTCAGTCCGGAGACGCCTGATCCGCGCCTGTCGTCCTACCTGGAGAGATTCCAGAAGTCTTCATCGGCCTCGGTGCGACCTTTTGTCCACCACCGCGCCGTTTCCTCCATTCAAGAGTCCGATAAACACGAGTCCGCGGTAGAAAGTGCTGCTGAAGTTCTGGGCGCGTCTCAGATGGACAAGGTGGTGCTCATCATCTGGACGCGCATCTCCTGAATGCTGTTGAGAATCTTCTTCTGATGGCCGGCCAAACTGATTCCCACTCTTCTAACATCACTGCGGAGGAACACAAACAAACATCCATGATGCTCCGGAGACATGAGCACGCCTAGACATCATCAGACTGAACGGGAGAACGAGAATCAAAATTCAAAGTCAAAATCGACACATATGCTAAAAAAAAAAAAATAACAGTGGAGACATTGTCAGTCCTGACTAATCTCAGTGAGGGTGCTCTGGGCTCGTTTAGTCAGGTCTTAAAACGAATCTGACAAATTCTCATTAGTTTATAAACATCTACATTTATAATGAGGGAATTCAAGGCTTTACCTTGATTCAACACCTGCAAAGCTTATAAATAACATCTTGCCCTAAAGCCCTAAAGTGTCACATTTATATCTGTCCAGTGTCCACCTATCTGTCTCCTTGTCTGTCTTTTCACACTGCATTTTGTCCCTCTGTTGTTTCTATGTCTGCCTTTCATTGTCCTTTGTGTCTTTCCTCTTGTCTGTCTCTCTTTCTCTATGTATGTCTTTTGATGCCACTCTCTCACTCTGTGACACTCTCACCGTTTCTCTGTCATTGTCTTTCACTATACGTCCATCACTCTGTCTTCGACTTTGTCTTTCTCTGTCTGACTTCAAGAATAGCAATTACCTGCAATAATAGTCAAATGCAAATATAATTATTTCCCACGACGTGGCATCATTTTACATTTTCCCGCTTACTACAATTTTTTTATTGCCATATAAAAATGCAGTTTTAATAGATATATTTTCAGAAGTTGCTAAATTGTAATATTTTTTAATAAATTAATACTAGGTTCTCGAAAAAACTTGATTTACAATTAACGATAGACAAAGAGACAGAAACACACACACACACACACATACACAAACAAACACAGACAGACAAACATACAGGCGGAGAGAAAGACAGAGAGACTGATAGACACACACAGAGAGAGACAGACAGACTTACTCGGAGGTCATCTGCGTGACGAGGTCCAGAGTGGTGTAGCCGCTCTCCAGGAACAGCTCTGTGTACCGGGTCATTTTAATGTCCTCCAGCCACTCACTGACCGACCGGAACACACAGTCTCCACGAGCCCCGTGTTCCACTAGCAGATTAGACACCCTGAGGAAAGACAGTCCCCATCAACACTCCACACACACTAGCTAACCAACCAATCACCTAGTAACGAATTACATAACCAGCTACCTACCTACCTACCTACCTAACCACATCACTAACTACACAACCAACCATTTATCAATCAATCAATCAGTTTATCTATCTAAAGTAAAAAGAATGAAATGTCTGTCTGTCTGTCTATTTATCTATCTATCTATGCTTAAAATCATGTGCGTGTTGCAGATTAAAACATTTAAGTAAACGAGAGAACACAGGTTGTGTAAACACACAGTACAAGCAGCAGATGCGTCTGATACGTATAATATCTGTAATTAAAAGTAATTTACACACTGTCACTTCTGTTTAGCGCAACAATAAATCCTGTGACGTGAGTTAGAATGATTTGCTGTGACCGAGGCGCACCACCGCGATTAACCCTGAATTATCTCGGTAAAAGCTTCGTCTCGGAACCTAAACACACACACACACTACAAATACAGAGGAACAGCTCGGATGCAATGGAGTGTGCAGTGTGATTAAAAAAACACTTTCTGATTTAATTGAATTGCTGTATAATTAAGCAGTAGTTATACTGTAATTGAGAACAATATAACTGTAGGTTGTAATTGAAATATTTGTTGAACACGCATTTTGTGTGTAAATGCAATATTTGAGACAGAGAGAAAGACAGACCAAAAAAAATAAGGCCAAGAGAGCAATCTGAGAGCCAGACAGAGTTAAAGACAGACAGGAAGACAATCAGAGAAACAGACAGGTGGAAAGACAGAGAAAGAGAGAGAGAGACATGCAGAGAGAACAACAAACACATATAGAGAATCATAGAGACAGACAGACAGATAGACAAAATACAGACACACACACACACACACACACACACACACACAAAGAACGAGAGAGACAGACATTAATAAAGAGAATTATACAGAGAGACAAACATTCAGACACAGAGAGAGAGAGACATGCAGACAGATAGAGACTTGTTGTAAAATGGCAATTTTAGTGTTCAATCGCATTTTCTCTGTAATCACAATATTTGTCTATAATCACAATATTTGTCTATAATTGCAATATTTATGCGTAAACAAAATATTAATGTGTTTTCAAAAATGTACATGTAAATTGCAATAATGTAAAGTAAAGCGAGTGAGGAAGTGAACACACACAAACCCGGAGCAGTGGGCAGCCTGAGCCGTAGCGTGTGAGCACAATATTCACAAATTGGTCGTTTGTGTTCACAGTCAAACACAAGTCGGGTTCTGTACCTGCTGGACGGGTTGACCAGACTCTTCAGGCTGCTGGGATGCCGCAGGAGTTTGTCCAGTAAACTCACTATCTCCTCGAACTTGGGCCGACTGTTCCTGTCTTTCTGCCAACAGTCCATCATGAGGTGGTAGAGAGCGACAGGACAGTCCATGGGGCCCGGCAGACGGTAGTTCTCCTCCACAGCCTTTATCACCTGGAACATCCAGCAGATGCTCGGATCATCTGACACCACACACCAATACTGTACATGACACTGTAAGTACTGTAGTTACTTCTGCTCGTGTAATAGTGACACTACTGCACTGCACAAGTGTGCAATTAAAAAATAAGAGAGAGAGGGAGATGCACTGAATTATAAACAGATCAGACAGAGAAAAACAGGTAGAGAGACAGATAGAGACACTGACAAATTGACAGACTCTGAGAACAATAGATAAAACAGATAAAGAAGGAAAGCGACAGGCAGATAAAGTGAGATTAAGAAAAACAAGCGGAGAGAAACCCTGTGAAAAGACAGAAAGGCAAGAAGAGACAGTGAAAGACAGTGAAAGACAGAGAAAAAGACACGATCGACAGAAGAAGAAAGACATATAGTAATGGACTGATGTTCAGACAGACAAACATGACAGAATGATGAAGACAGACAGGCAGTCAGAAGAACAAACTTGCTGAAAGACAGACAGGCAGAGAGACAGACAGACAGGCAGGCCGTCTGAAGAACAGACAGAAAGAGAGATATTGACAGAATGGTGAAGACAGACAGGCAGAAGAACAGAAAGGTGAACAGACAGACAGGTAGAGAGACAGACAGACCGTCAGAAGAACAGACATGCTGAAAGACAGACAGGCAGAGAGACAGACAGACAGACAGGTAGAGAGACAGACAGACAGACAGACAGGTAGAGAGACAGACAGACAGACAGACAGACAGACAGGTAGAGAGACAGACAGACCGTCAGAAGAACAGACATGCTGAAAGACAGACAGGCAGAGAGACAGACAGACAGACAGACGGGTAGAGAGACAGACAGACCGTCAGAAGAACAGACATGCTGAAAGACAGACAGGCAGAGAGACAGACAGACAAACAGACAGGCAGAGAGACAGACAGACAGACAGACAGAAGAACAGACAGGCAGAAAGACAGAAGAACAGAGAGACATGCAGGCACAGAGAGACACACAGGCAGACAGAGGAACAGACAGGCAGGCTGGGGAGAAACACACATGTCTAGCTGAGCAGATGAAGTGAGATCTGAGGGGAAGCCTCCAGAAACTGTTAAATAAAACATCAAAGGACTTTGGCTGAGCGAGCGAGTGTGTGTGTGTGTGTGTGTGTGTGTGTGTGTGTGTGTGCAGGGATTAATGATGGAGCCCAGGACTGGATGTGAGGCGCAGATGAAGCCATCACTGCACCACGGAAAAAAAAGATCCGCCACGCTTTATACAACCATGACTGGAATGTGCACCTCCTTCAGGGAAATGTTCGGAAAACTTCTTCTTCTGTTTCATCTCTGCCTGCAAATACACTTGTCATCTCCTGCTCTCCTGACACATGACAAGTGAATTTACATAACAGAAGCGAGACACGCGGCCCATGCGCGTGCCCTGCACTGCAAACACGCAGACAAAACAACACCCATGAATATGCAACAATTTTTCGGACGAAATTTCGAAGAGTTCGCCAGTTGTTTTTTACGTCGATGAAGTGTCACACCAAACGAAAACGTCCATCTGATTCGTCCGCCCATCTGTCATGTATTGTGGTGATTTTTTTGCGATTGTGTTTCACGAAGAGTTTTGGGTCCTTGCACCATTTGTCTCAGATGAAAGCAGCGCGTTTTCTGTGTCGAATTTTTTTTCATTATGATTTTTTTTCAGGATGGACCTGCATTCTGAACATAATTCCGAAGACTCAAGGCAAAATTTTAAAATTGCATTTAAATTGGTGAGTGCGCAAAATTTTTAAAAATTTTAACGCAATGCGAACGATGCATTCACAATGAGTTCTCCTCGGAAGTGCCAAAAATGGAGAAAATTCAGACACGGCGTGTAGTAGCCCATCCCACTGATGCTGATTGGCAGGTTCTGTGAATTTGAGCTCTCAATTTGACTTTTTAAAATTATTTTGCAAATTGACCTCACAAATTTCTTGTTAATTGAATTCTTGTTTGTGTCTGTTTCAGCTTAACAAAAAATTACACAAATCCGGTAACTTTAAACAAAAACTATTCGAGAATATATATATATATATATATATATATATATATATATATATATATATATATATATATATTCTCATTTGGACAGAAATGACCAAACTTCTTCAATTGATTGAATTTGTGTTTTTTTGTTTTGTTTTTGTGCGCTCAAGCAAAAACAAACGTTGGTTTTTGAACTTTGGCACACTTGACACAGTGTGTCATTTTCATCACAAAGCACAAAAATTGCACATTGTACAATCCAAAATACATTATAAAAATTATCACACAGATTCGTTTCAGTTTTTGGTCTCAGAAAGCAAAATATCTTGTCACAGTAATAACCATAATGTATAAAACCAAGCAAACTCCCCGTCGCAAATGAGCCACTCTATCGAAATCCTTTTGAAATATGATTTGATTTTTTGAGATATGATTCAAAACCATTTGTGAAATATAGGAACTGACATCACAAAATGTCAACAGAATTTTGGCAATCCACAAGTTTGAGCTGTTGAAGGTCTTTCTACAAAATGAGAACCCAACGCCTGTTCTCAAACTGGAACATTTTTTACCGTCGGCGAAATATATTTGTACAAAAAGGGTGTTTTTAAATATTGAATTGGTGCAGCTAATAATCAGGTGCACGTAATGAAAAGTGTGAGACGATAAATCAAAATAATTCGTAGCTAGTCATAGTCATGTCAGTCATCTTCTACCGCTTCATCCTTTACAGGGTCACGGGGAGCTGGCGCCTATCTCAGCGTCTTAGGGCCAGAGGCAGGATACACACTCTGGATTGGTGGCCAACCATTCGCAGAGCGGGACACACAGACAAACACATTCACACACTCACTCATACCTATGTGGTCAATTTTCCAATTCCAATTAGCCTGAAGCGCATGTTTTTGGACTGTGGGAGGAAACCGGAGAACCCGGAGGAAACCCACGCAAGCACGGGGAGAACATGCAAACTCCACACAGAACGGCCCCGGCCGGCCTTGAACTCACACCTCAAGTGTCAAACGGAACCATCTTGCTGTGAGGCAGCAGCGCTAACCACTGCGCCACCGTGCCGCCCTCAATTCGTAGCTATATGAAGAAATAAAATTACTACATTATGGAATGCTGCTTTATGTTGGAGATACTGAATTATATCGCTAATGACGCTATCGTGGATCTTTTTGGAAAGACGGTCTAGTAAAAGCGTCGTGTTCATATCCTGAAGCTGTCAGCTTCGTCCCCGTAATCCATTATCCAGCGTCTCGCTCCTCCGCGTTCTCCGAGAAGAGCGTGTGATCTTTGACTCGCCTGCAGGTGCAGATCCCAATTCTTCTGCTCGATCTGTTAGTTTAGCGGAAGGTTTATCCTCATTTCCTGATCTATTTATAGGAATCAGCGCAAGGATTCCATCATGTCCCCCACGGCAAGTCTGAGGGTCCCAGTGGAGCGTCTAAACTGACCACGAGAGGCAATTACTGTGGTGCAGTGTGAAGACTAGAGGGCATGAAAACACTCAGCGGAAAGCGGTTCCGCACCTATAGTACAGTACACTTCAGCTACACGTACACACACTGCTATTCTGTTGCCGTATATGAAAGAGTATATGAAAAAAATATACACGTATAATGTAATATTATTATTATTATATTTAATATTATAATTATATATAATTATAATATATATATATATACATGTGGTTAATATTATTATTTTATTTATGAATATATATAATATTATTATTATTATTATTATTATTATATAATTTATGAATTATATAATAACTGTATTATACATTATAATTTGGTTTAGTATATTGTAAAATGTATGTATTATATATGCAAATTTATATATTTATGCAGTATTATATAAAATAATAACATAATGAATAGCATGTTAGTTATGATATAAATATAACACAATTATGTAACACATATGATTATATATAACAAATTGTCCTTAATTGTAACTAAATTGTGTGTGTGTGCAAATATTAAACATACTTGAAACCCCATCGAATTATTGTCAAATATCTAAGTTCAAGCTAATAAAAAAAACATGCAACTGCTTTTTCAAACACACACGAGACCGTTAAGAACATTTCCTAGCGTCTTCTGTCACTCCATGTTTCTTGCGCATTAGCGATTAATTCATCCAAACGTAAGCACACAAACTCAAACTGCCGTGTTGCTTACATCCTGGTTGCTCATCTCCCAGTATGGCCTCTCTCCGTATGACATCACTTCCCACATAACGATGCCGTAGCTCCACACGTCGCTGGCGGAGGTGAACTTCCTGTAGGCGATGGCTTCCGGCGCCGTCCACCTGATGGGAATCTTGCCTCCCTGTGAAACACAACGGCACGATCAGATCAGACATGCCTGTTTATTTTAGGGAAGAGCCTGTGGTGTAGAACAGATTCATTTCATTTGACCGATCCGAAAGAAAATAAAGAAAATGGTTATAATTTAAAATCTGAAGTGTGAACCTCTAGTGTACGCTTTTCAGCTAAGCTAATTAGCGCTGTATTTAATGACAATGCAAACGCTTTCATCAGGATATTTAATTATGAGACGCCAAAGATTCATCTAATAATAGCTTTGTTTTGAAAAGACAAAAAAACATGGACTAATTTGCTTTCAGTACAGTATAGGAAACAAAGCATAGTATAGGTCTAAAGTACAGTATAGGAAACGAAGATAAAAGATGTGTTCATCTTTAGCCGTCCAATAAATCGATTTGTTCTGTCGTGATGCTTTCACATACTATTGATAAAGAGAATCCATAGGTTCATCTTGAACTCAAATTAATTCCTAAATTTAGACAACGTGTTTATTTTAAAACCATCAGGTTTATTAATTGAAAACGTAAAGGCGTGTTTTGTTAGCTGTTCAAGAAAATCAGCTTTAAAATGCCTTAAACGTTTAGTATTAAGTAAGCTGAAATGCGGATGAAAAAGGTTCAGTTGACATTTTGTAAGTGTGTGTGCTTGTTGCTCAAATCAGATTTTTCCAGTACTAAAACCTTGAAGTAAGCAAGCGTCTCACAAACTTCCCGTAACTATCTCTTTGCTCACATGCCATGACCTGATACGGCATTTTGAGGTTCTTCTTCACGCTCTCAATTACTATATATGGTGATGTTTTTCTCATCTCCAACTGATTCCTATACACCTCCTGGCTTGGTCGTAACTGTATGTTACATCTACACCCACCCTAACTTTTCCTCTATGAATAAAGATTATAACTGAGGAGCAGAGGCAGAAGCTCGAGTGAGATCTGAAGAAATCAGCTGCGATCTGTGATTTTAAAATGAACTTTAATCATCGAGTGGTAGGTTTTATTTTTTTATAAAGTACAGGAGTTTAGACAAAAAAAATGGTCATGAATGGTTTTGGAACCAACTTTAGCGTAGCAGTTCATTCTGTCACACCTGGTTTAATTGTCATCGTAAGGTTCTTTTGCAGCTGAAGTATGACAAGCAGCTCGTGGCATGAGTTAGCATGAACGTACGCGTGTCGTGTAGGCCGCCTCGGGGTCGTCCTCCAGAACTCTAGACAGGCCAAAGTCAGAAACCTTGCACATCAGGTTGCTGTTGACCAGGATGTTGCGGGCAGCGAGGTCACGATGCACGTAGCCCATCTCCGAGAGGTAATACATGCCCGATCCAATGCCACGCATCATGCCCACCAGCTGTATGACGGAGATCTGACCGTCGTTCTTCTATTGAAGACCAAAACGGTCGATGAGAGGCGGACAATGAAACTCATAAAAAATGAATCGCTTTCTTTACGTTTACCTTTAAGAAGGTGTCGAGGGATCCGTTCTCCATATATTCCGTTATGATCATCACGGGTTTACCTGCCAAAAAAACATGAAGATCTTTGGTTAAGATTCGGTTAAAAATCTACGTAATGTACAGCGGTAAGTTGAGCTACGAGTTAAATGTGAATGAGTTACTGGATCCAAGGTAAATTTACATTCTTTATTATGTGAGCAAAAAATTTGAGATGTCAGTTGGAGAGTGAGAAGTGACATCAACGGACCTCCGCCTCCATCATGCCCATCACGCAATACACTTATTTAATTGTGAAACGTAAAACATGGTCCAGAATTTTTAGAGGTGGAACGGATTAGTGCATTTTAATTATTTTTCAACAAAATAATTTGACGTGTGCAAATTGAGATACGAACTCGGCCACAGAACCATTTAGACTCGCAGGACAAAATACCACATATATGTACATGTATATGAGTATAAACAACAGATCCACACTTACTCTTGGTGATCACTCCCTTCAGGTGGATGATGTTGGGGTGGTCAAACTGACCCATGATGCTGGCCTCCCCCAGGAAGTCCCTCCTCTGCTTGTCCGTGTAACCCGCCTTCAGAGTTTTAATGGCCACCTGGATCTCTCTTTTGCCCGGCAGACAGAGCAAACCACTGCACACCTCGCCAAACTCGCCTGGAGAACGTCAGACACATAAACATTCACTGGATCTTTACCGGTATCCACTTCTAAACCACTCAATTCTGTGCCACTGGACACACCCCCTGGACAAGTGGCCGACCAATCACATACATTCACACTCCTAATTCATCACGTCACTCTTTTATCACTCACCCGCACCAATCACTCGCTCAATGGTGATGCAGCAGACGTCGATCTCCTTGGCAAACTCGTGCACTGCCTGGCTGGGATCTTCATACGTGTGAGGGTCAATGTACGTGCGGACCGCCGGGAATTTAACTGCAGGGAGAGAGGTGACATTGAGAAGACAGACAGATCTACCCTGAAAAGACAGACAAGCAGGGAGATCTACAGATAGACATACACAGATAGATAAATAGATAGACAGACAGACACACAGACAGACAGATCAGTCCTGAACAGACAGACAGATCTATTCTGGACAGACAGAGAGATCTACAGACAGATATACACAGATAGATAGACAGACAGACAGACAGACAGACAGACAGACAGACAGACAGATAGATAGATAGATAGATAGATCTATTATGGACAGAAAGACAGATGAATCTATTTTGTGCAGACAGACAGACAGACAGACATACAGACAGACAGACAGACAGACAGACAGATAGATAGATAGATAGATAGATAGATAGATAGATAGTTCTATTCTGTGCAGACAGACAGATAGATAGTTCTCTTCTGGACAGACAGAGAGACAGATAGATCTATTCTTGATAGAAAGACGTCTGTGTTACCGTGACCGTTGTGGAAATGCATCTTCTCTTCATCTGGATCTTGCTTGGCTTTGCTGTAGCCACAACGTCTGAAGACATACAGAAGATTCCGTCATTATTTTCTGTTTTTGTCTGTTTTTGTTCTGCTTTCTAATTTTATTTGTCTTTTTTTTTTATTTAAATATTTTACAATTGTTTATTAATTGTCAGTTTTCTTTATGCAATTAATATGTAATCAAACACAAACCATCAGCAAAGCCTCACGCAGTGTGAACATCTGCGGAGACCGATGAGCAGCACTGACCAGATCTACTACGTTATTGGCTAAACTCTAATGAACGTTTCTATTCAAATTATCGTATTCAAACAAACGTTTTTTGATTAGTTATTGACACAAGCAAACACACAACTGCAGGGGTTGCAGATTTGAAACCCGGTCCGATTAGTTCCACAACTGACCGTCTTTAAGCACAATACTGACCCCCCCCCCCATGCACAACTCTTTCCTTCTCTCTCTCTCTCTCTCTCTCTCTCTCTCTCTGTCTCTCTCACTCACTCACACACACTCTCTCTCTCTCTGCTCTACTTTCTGTCTCCGCAGTGACTGAACTAGAACAATGGCTGGTCTTCTTCCTCTCATAACCTTCATGCAGATGAGATGTGATGGTGTGACAGAGACGTGAGAGAAACGTGATTATGTTCATCATTATTAGCCTGTGGTTTTATGTCATGACTTTGGAATTATTCACGTGGACAACAATGTGATTAATAATTTAAAAAAGTGTGTGTGTGTGTGTGTGTGTGTATGTGAGGTAGGAAGCAAGCTTCTTGTTGTGTGTCTGTGTGTCTCTATAAGTGTGTATGTCTTTCAATGTGTGTGCGTTTGTGTGTGCGTGTGATATTGAAGGTCACTAGAGGTCAAGCTGCAGAGCTGCTGGTCAGCTGTAGAATGATGTTCTCGGCCTTGTGGTGTTAATGAGGCGTGGCGGCGCTGCCCGGTGGCGTCAGGAGGAACGTTACTTCCTGTGACGACCCTGCAGCTTTGACCTGCCGAGGTCAGGACAGACGCCGTCATCCACTGCAGGATCTAATTTTTTTCTTCAACAATGAATTGTAACGTGCAATGTCTTATTTTTTATTGCATGTTTGGCATATGTATTGTTTCATCATTGTATTATTGATAACACGTAATGACTTCTGAACTTCTAGTGGCTCTTGGCTCCGCCCACTTACGTGCTACTGATCACATGCCGTGAAGTAGCCAATGGCTGGACTGAATTGCTGTCAGACTGCTAATTATTAATCATAAATTAGAATTTCTCATTAGAAATCATTAGAAAACATTAACAAATGTGGCTCACTCAATCTATTGTAAAAAAAAAAAAAAGTTTTAATGTAAAATATGTCAGTGGAATACGCAGATATGATCATCGTTCTGCGACTCCAGACCAATTACCCACACAATATTGTGAGGAAACGAACCGGAATGTTCACGATGGCAGAAACAGCTTCTGTGTTTATTTACAGTAAAGCCTGTGTATTTCCAGTAATGCACTGGTTCGTTTCCTCTCGGGAGAGGACAATAGAACGCATTACTATCTTATTTATGCAGAATAAGAGAGTGTATATGAGACGGGATGCTGGCGGTTCGCGCTACCATTGTGCTTCGTAATGGTAAAAACAAACATCCTGTGGCAGTTTGACTCACACAACCAGCGGCGAAAGAATTCACCACCTCAATTATTTCATCAAAAGTTTATAAAATGGAAAACGATAGATAATATTGCCATGGCAACAAGCACGACAAAAATTGAGGAAACCAAGAATGAACCGGCACAGTGCAGTGGAGATGCATAAGTGTATGTTTTTTTTTTTCTTTTTTTTTTTTTCGTAATTTTTGCAATATTTTAACGATTATGGAAAATCTAACGATCAAAAAGATTTTCCCTGTTCTGTTCGGACTTTTCGTAGACTGCGATTGACTGATTGGAGCATCATAAATAGGCGCAAAATAATTTTTTTTTTAAGCGACAATGAAGGGACTTTTCGCAATAAATTGTACAAAGTTATTGGAAACGTTCACAATCACACAAATGTTAATTTCACACAATAAGTTAGACTTGTAAAGCGAATAAAACGAATGTAAATCACAGGCTTACCTGCCGCTCATGAGAAAGCCGGTAACCAAGGCGATGAGGATGATGCTGACCGTGACCGCCACAGCGATGATGGGCACCTGTCCCTGCTCACTGGAGACCGCTACTAACACGAGAGAGAACATCCGTCAGTGCAGACCCTCCACAAAGACCCTCCATCCTACACCGAACCGATGCCTGATTGGTCACTTAGAAACACACACACACTTGCATTCATACCATAGTGGGGTCCCACCATTAACTTGAAAACAACACAATACAAAAGTTAACCTTGCATCACATTCTCGCATCACAGACAGTGACAAATCTTGACCAGATCTTTCTGAACCTAGTTATGGAAAACGACCGCAGACCGTAGATGGATGGATGGATGGATGGATGGATGGATGGATAGATAGACAGATAGATAGATAGATCTGTTCTGGACAGATAGATAGACAGACAGACAGATAGATAGACAGATAGATAGATAGATAGATAGACAGACAGACAGACAGACAGACAGACAGACAGATAAATAGATAGATAGATAGATAGATAGATAGATAGATAGATAGATAGATAGATAGATAGATAGATAGATAGATAGATAGACAACCAGACAGATAAATAGATAGATAGATAGATAGATAGATAGATAGATAGATAGATAGATAGATAGATAGATAGATAGATAGATAGATAGATAGATAGATAGATAGATAGATAGATAGATAGTGCAGATAGATAGATAGATAATTCTGAACCTAATTATGGAGAACGAGCGCAGACGGTTTAAAACAACCATTTTAAACCGTCTTCTCACTTTTCGACAACCTGATTTAACGTTGTGACCCTACAGTAGTTGGACTCACAGGACGGGCTGGTCTCAAACTCAAAGCGCCGGCTGAACCCTCCGTAGCCGGCAGACGTGCGCGCTCGGATCTGAAAGATGTAGCTGGACGAAGGCCTCAAGCCGTCCACCAGAACCTCCTTCTCCTTGGACTTCACGATGGTGTAGCTGGTGTCCTGGTCCTGCAGAGGAGAAGAGAAGGCGGTCAGATCCCCGGAGAGCTGAGCTAAGTGCTGGCTCCATTAGTGTTCCCGCGGCCGGTGTCGGTGTCTGAGAGGTTTGGGTTTCAGGCTCGGTGAGTGTTGCCGCCAGTTGCTCGACCTGTCGGACTCGGCGATGGAGGATTGTTACGGCGAGAAAAGCTGACGTGTTCTTCTTGTGTGTTAATGTTGCTCCTGTATTACAGTCGTCTACTCTTCGCGCAGGAAATGCATCGAGTTTGTCTTTGTCGCTTGTAATCGAGAGCGTGTGTATATGTGTAGTGAGTGTGTTTTTCGTGTCTATAGCTGTAGTACTTGTAAATGTGAGTGTGTGTATACATGTGTCTGTAGGTGCATTAATTTGTGAGAGAGCATGTGTGTTTAGGTAGTGTGTGTTTATGTGAGAGTGTGTGTTTAGGTAGTGTGTATAATTAGTGAGAGTGTGTGTTTGGGTAGTTATGTATTGTGTGTGCGTATGTAGGTGTTATCATTGGTAAGAGTGTGTGTTTAGTGTCTGAATGTTACAAAATTGCAGAGATTTAAATGTTAATTTGCATCAATTTTACCGCCACTATTGATCTGTGACTAAATCAGAGCCAATTCTGTGGATCAAAAAACTCACACCGCTAGTTATTGTAGTCAACCGCTAGATTAGAGTTCTGCTGCGTTCTGATTGGACGACAGAGGGCAAACACGCATCCACCGCGACAGAATCATCACTGAACAGCAGCGTAACAGCGGCGAGACTCTGATAACGGCGAGACGGATCCGCTCACGCTTGAAATCACTTTGGATCGGAAATCGTTTAGTTTTGCGTCATGTGTTTTATAATCTGGTGCCTCATGTGTGAAAAAGGATTAGGAAATAGATGTTTATTAATAGTGTTATAATCCAGTGTCATAAATATGTATATATGGTGTGGCCAAATCCCAATATGGCCGGCCACATCATAGGTGTGTGTTCAGATTTGCAAGGGGACAAACTAGCTGCTCTAATCCTGAATTTGTTGAAAATGAGTAGAAAAGTTGAAACAATCCTGAAATTAGGAAAATTGTGGGATTAACGATGATTGGTTGTTGGGCATTTCCTGGCCGCCTCCCACTGACCACACTCACTTATATAGACCACCATTATTGTCCTAGTGGGAATTATTTACCTTTTCAAAATACTTGATCTCGTACTCCAGGATGATGCCATTGGGTCGGTCGGGTTCTTCCCACGACACCGTGATGCTGTTCTTCATCGTCTTTCCTTTCTTCACGACAGTTACAGGAGAAGGAGCTGGAAACAAAACCACTTGGGACTTTAAACAGTGTTTCTTTTTAAAAATGGACAGAGCTTCCTATTCAACATTAAATAAACAGAAGGCGGAGCTTCAAAATGACACAGAAGGTGGAGGATCCCATTTAACAACAACGAAACATAAGGCGGAGCTTCTAAATGGCACAGAAGGTGGAACTTCCTGATCAACGTTTAAGATTCTAAAAACACAGAAAGTGGAGCTTTCTAAAAAATATTACAAAACAGAAGGCAGAGCCTCATAATTTCACAGTAGTGAAGTTTCTCAAAGACACAGGAGGTGGAGCTTCCCATTCAACAATATTGTATTATCTTTATTACATTTTAACAATTCTTTATTATCTTGAAGCCTGATGGTAGGTTTCATCTGGGTCTCCAGTTTCTTCCCACAGACCAAAAAAATATATTCATGAGAAAAGGAGTGTGGAATATTTTCCATTAAGTGAGAGTGAGAGTGTGAATGTGTGTGTCTGTGTCCCGCTCTTTGATAGGTTGAGCACACTAGAGTGTGAATCTCGCCACTAGGCTCCGAGATTATTGGGTCCAGCCCCCGTGACCCAGAAATGGATGAATTTGCTTATAACTTGCACATCTATGAACATTTCAATGACGGTTTCTCTTATACGCTCAACAAGTGTTCTTTAAATAACATATAGCCAGAGTTTAGCAACAGATGTAATACTGAACCAAATAAACCTGTTAACTGTTTAAAAAACCAAATTATAGCCCCTTTTACTGTTAAAGAACCAGAAAATGTATTTTCTTCAGCTCGGCCACTGGAATAAAACCTCAAACCTGCTGTTGTATCACCAAACAGAAGTGTTGGACTGTGTCCATTAGATCCAGCCAGAAAAAGAGAAAGCAGCGGAGAGATTCCTCAGGGTGCGATCCAATAATTCAACAAAACCCCTCGATCAGAACCAAAGAGAAGATATTTCCCCCCGCCACATCCTCTCCTTCCCAAACAAAGAGTAACTGTATCCTCTTTGCTCCAACAAAACTGTAATCACTCCTATCTTAAAAGCCTGAAATGGAATACTTGGCAACCTGATCTGGGAGCCTGGAGGACAGAGCGGTATTGTGGAGAGAAGATGTTTGACATTCTGTCCGGTCCTGAGAGTTACTGGTTCACAGTTGTCCCTAAAGTGAGCGCAGGGAATTCACCTCAACACCAATAAAAACAGCAGCACTCAATCCATTCCAGCAAGCGCTCGCGCCACAAACGCAATAATCCAGTTCCGGGATGGATCCGATCTCCTAGAGAGTCTGGTCCCGCAATGGTGACATCACAAACTCGGTTTCGCTCATGTAAAAACCAAATTTGAATATCAGGACACAACCATTGAATATCTTTCTCTCTTCTCTTTTCCAAATTTAGCTTTAGCTATGGCATAGCAATCGTGGCTGTTTTGGTTGATTGAAATAAGCTCGTTCACAGAACAAGAACTTTTTTTAAGTTTTTGTTTTTGCTCTGTCTTGTGTATACTGTATTTGCAAGCTAATTGGTTAGGAACTATTAATTAAAACAATTTAAAAAATTATACATTTTGAAATAAAAGTTGAAATTTGAAATATTGTTGGAACAAATTTGCAGTCTTGTGCAATTAAGAAATTTGGAGGAATTGGAAAATCTCTCATGTAAATATTTAAAATCTTTCAATTAATAAAAAAAGAAGGTGAAAGTGTCTTAATAACATTTAAGTAACAGAAGGCGGAGCTTCCAAAAACAGAAGGTGGAGCTTCCCAATCAACGTTTAAGAAACAGAAGACGAATTTCTAAAAACACAGGTGGAGCTTTCTAACAAACATTAAAAAACATAAGAAGATGGAGCCTCATAATTTCACAGAAGGTGGAGCTTCCTACTCAACATTAAATAAACAGAAGGCGGGGCTTCTAAATGACACAGAAGGTGGAGCTTCCCAATGAACATTAAATAAACAGAAGGCGGAGCATCTAAATGACACAGAAGGTGGAGCTTCTAAATGGCACAGAAGGTGGAGCTTCTAAATGGCACAGAAGGTGGAGCGTCCTATTAAACATTAAATAAACAGAAGGCGGGGCTTCTAAATAACACAGAAGGTGGAGCTTCCCAATGAACATTAAATAAACAGAAGGCGGAGCATCTAGAAGGTGGAGCTTTTTTCAACATTAAGGAAACAGAAGGTGGGGCATCTAAATGGCAAAGAAGGTGGAGCTTTCTTTTCAAAATTAAGGAATCAGAAGCTTCTAAATGACACAAGGAGGAGCTTCCCAATCACCAATAAAGGAACAGAAGGTGGAGGTTCTGCTTTTCTATCATTAATCAAACCTGATTTCTGGCCTGAAAATATCATTTTCATAGACAGATATGCAAATAGCACCACAGCGAATGATCCAGCAACTATGTAGCATTGCCTCATCCATAACACTTCTTCTGAGAGCCCTCTACGAAAACCACGACAGAAATCGTGAGAAATGTCACCGCCTTAACCGCACTGAGCAGCTATTTTTGTCTCGTTTACAGAGACCCGGTGTGAAAAACACTCACTTTCACTTTGTCGCCGCGTGTCAAAGATCCATCCAACAAAAAAGTTTTGTGTGATGCAAACACCAGGCTCAACTAGAGTTTACGGGGTTTTGACAAGGGCATCAGGTCCAGCAGAACCCTGGCGAGTATCTAGCGAGGATCTCTGAGAGCCGCGTGTTAGTAAACAAGAGTTGCTCGGGGAGTCCGACCGAGAAGCGCAGAGTAAATCCGCAGGCAGTGCAGCTGGGCAAAGAAACCCGCAGCAAACTGCTGCCAGCCAGAAGACGGACCCCAGAACTCCAGCAGACAGGAGATGTGCTGTAGTGTTTGTTTCTGGAGCTTTATGGAGGAAAGACAAGAGCATAAATCTCAATATACATGTTTGCAAACAGCTAAGACACTTTGGCGGCTTGTCAGAATTACACAGCCACATCTGTGAGAGAAAAATTGATGTCGAAATGGAAAAAATAATTACAGTATCTTTGAGCAGAACACATTTCTGCAAAGAAATAAGGTGAAATAACTACTAAATGAACATTTTTTTTAATCAAAAGAACTACTTTGCACTTCCTGCAATCAAGTAAACACTGTGTTTTCCTTTTTTATATGTACCGGGAACAGTTTTATTTCTCTGATTGGAATATTCCAGCACATTGGTGCCTAAAACTAAAGAAAAGCAACAAAGAATTATGGGAAAGGTATTTTTATTTATAATATTTTAACACATTTGTGCAGCAGTTTCAGACACAAAGCTCCACGCCAGCAGGGGGAGTTGTGGCACATTCTGCCTGGCATCACTTTCTCCTTTGCTCTGACTTCCTGTCTGACAGTTCTATAAACACGGTACTTACGCAAAAACACGCCAAAGTATTGTCGCCATTTTCCTGTTCTCCGATTGGCAGATTTTATTTACCGTTTTTTACCTGGTTGCTGCACTGGACGGTAACGTTTGTGTGTGTGTGTGTGCCGTTGTGTGTGTTTGAAGTTTGATCGGTGGGTGTCCCAATGTGTATGTGTATTTTTTGTTTGTTTGTTTGTTTGTGTGTGTGTGTGTGTGTGTGTGTGTGTGTGTGTGTGTGTGTGTGTGAGAGAAAAATAGAGTTGAGTGTGTTTGAGACAGTGTGACTGGCTGTGTGTGTGTGTGTGTGTGTGTGTTTGTGTGTGCTTGAGTAGATGTGTGTGTGTGTTTGCATTTTGTGTGTTAGATAGTGTTTTGTGTTTGTTTGTGTGTGTGTTTGTGTGTAAAAAGCAGATTAGAAATCGATATCAAACCTCGCTAAATATTTAAATCAACGGGATCGACACATTCCTAATGAAACGACATTCCTTGAATATTTGAGACAAACTTCCCGCTGTATCTGATTGATTCTGTTTTTGTTTATTTAAAACGTTTGGATTCTACGACGCCTTTGACACGAAAACGTTACGACATGCACCTAACGGATTATCCGCTGCTTAGCATTCATCTATAACCTGCTTTATCAACACTGACACTTCCGCGGTCAACACTTCACCACACGCGCGGATCAAGCGGATTATCCTCAGTGTTCACTCAGAGCATCATTAGCCTAATGAAGAGTCAATGGCCAGCAGGAGCCTGGGCAGCGCTAGCGTCTTCACAGCGCAGAGGTCACGTAGACGTAGAGTTAAACTCTCCAGATACACAGCGATAGCGCAAGTGCGTCTTATCAGAGGATAAATACACATTTAACTCACTATAACACACCTTTCACAGTCTGAGTGTCTTACACACAAACACAAGTGAGGAAACTACACACACACACACACCTAGTTGCACATGACACACACTTACTAACACACACTCACTCGACACACACTCTCAAGCCAAAACAAATGACACATACACACACGCACAGCTCATTTGCACCACACACAAACACTCACAAATATATGAACATGCATATCGACACACACTAGCACACACATTCTCACACACACATACATGACACTGACTCGCAGAAACATACATAATCACACACACACACACATAATCTCAAACCAAGACACATGACACACAAACATTTGCTCATTTGCACACACACACTCTCATAAATGCACACACTCTTCTCCACAAACACACTCTCACAAAAACTCAACGCTCACACACACAGACACACACACTCGCTCATTTGCACAAGACACATGCACTCTCATAAATGCACACACTCTTCTCCACAAACACACTCTCACACACGGACACACACACACACACACACACACACACTCCTGAGGTTTAGCTTCATCTCTGGCGTAGATGAGTCAGCGCTCAGGAGTGAGATGGACAGCTGGTGTCAGGGTGCAGCGCTAGCAACTTACAGCTCAAGGTTCTGGCCAGTGGAGATGACAGTTGACAAAGACTCCGCCCCTCCCCCAGTCGACAACCCCCTCCACTCCCCCAACCTAAGGACAGTCCATGACACTTCACAGGTCACCCCATCTCAGACCACCTGCTCACTCACTTCACTTCACTCTACATAGTATGCGCATACAATTATATAGTGTAATTCAACCTATCCGTCACGTTTACTCAAGTACGCAAATTGACACTGCGAGGTTTGCACGTACTTAACCGGGAGGTGAGTACTTAAGATCGCGAGCAAATAGAATGAGCATTTGACCTCTCTTGTGGATATCTGATCTTTCTCTTAGGAACTCCCGGAACTCTCTCGGAAATGCCTGATCTCCGTCGCGCAAATGTCTGATCTCTCAAATGTCACATAAATACCGTATTTACGCAAATATTAGAACCTTGTGAATACTATATTTATGTGCATATTTGAAATCTGCAATTATAAGCAGTCAAATTTTTGAGGGTCAATATATATTTATATTTAATAAGTAAACAAGTAAAAAAGTGTTTCTTGACTTTCTATCAAATGTCTGATCTCTCTCGGGCACTTATGGACCGTTATCACAAATGTCTGATCTCTCTCTCTCTCTCAAATGTCTGATATCCTCCGAACCTGTGCAATACTTCTTAACTAAAGACATTTTAACTATAAAAAATCTCGAACCCACAATTAGATTTGATCATCAATTCGATTTGTTTAATATGCATACTCAAACAAGTGCATACTTTAGCGTGAGGCTAAACAACACACACATACTATACACACAACAAACACAGACGCAACACACACATGCTCACAACACACACATACACAGACAATCACAAAAACACACAAACACGTTCATCGCACACTCGAAACACTCCAACAATACATATACACACTCTTGTACGACACACACACACTTACAAACTATCCCCTGTCACCCCTTCATCTTGATCTGAACTAAAGCCGTGACGTCCTGCCTGAGATTCTTCTGATCCACCGTCACACTCAAACTCTGAGTGGAACCATGTGTTGATTGGATTAAGAGCTAAAAGAGAGTGGAGGGTCCGGGGACACGTCCCCTGAACACTGCCTTCGGACAAGGACAACGCCCCCATCACTATAACCTCTACAAATTTACAACCTAAAGGCACAAATGCATCCATTTTTTTATTTCTGGGTCACAAGGAGTAATCCCAGCAATTCTGTACCTGAAAGCAGGGCACACCCCCAGGATTCCCGGTGACCAATCACAGAGCAGGACACACAGACACACTAATTCCCAAACCCAGCACACGCCAACCACATGGTCTCAACTTAAACAGGTTCTTGTTGGACATACATTTCCCACAATGCTTTTTAACTACGATAGCCGCAACAGTATTTCCACAGTTTCATGTTATTTTTCTTTAGTTTGATCCTTCATTAATGGAGTTATGTGTGTTTTCATAATCTGACACATAAATTTAAAAAGATTTATATTAGAGCAACAAGCAAACATGGGTTTTCTACGCAACTGCAATTGTCACTTGATGAAGTTCTGATAAATAGTGAGTTGTGTGAGACACCGGGCCATTTCAGGACCAGGGACAGTGATGGCAGATGTTGCAGGATGGCCAGGTGTCTCACGGTTGTTTAACAATGAAGAGTAGTTGCATTTATTTTACATTACATTTGATTACACATAGTTACATTTATAAGTTACATCCTGCCCTTCAAGGACAAACATTATGCTGATGTGGCCCTCGGTGAAAATGAGTTTGACACCGCTGCTTTAGATCTACTCACCCGCCTGGTTGGTGGTGACGTTAAGTGAGACGTACTGCCGCGACGAAGCTATTAGTTCCGACACGCCGTTCACAGCTTCCACCTCGAAGGTGTAGTTGGTGTGAGCCAGGAGGTCCGCGACCATGACCGAGGTGTTCCTCAGACCGCTCCGTGATGGAAGGAACCGCACGTGGCTTCCGCACGGCTCGTGACGGCCGAGGTCGCCGCTCACTTTGCTGCACAGGATGTTGTACGTGACGTCTTTCCGACCACCGGTCTCCTCCGGGCTGCTCCACTCCAGGAAAACACTGGTCTCGTTGACGTTAGAGATGGCGTTGCGGGGGGCGGAGGGGGGTTCTGCAGGAAGTCATTTATGTCACGTGAGAAATACCAAAACATTTTTTTTGCTTTACAGTTGTTTGTGCACACGCTTTCATTCAAGACAAAAAAAAAACAAGGAGCATTCAAAGCAGTTTGTCTATAAAAGTCTTAATGTTGTGAAGATGTCACAAATACTATAGTTTTTACACAAATATAAGCATCCTGCAAATGTAACCCCCCCCCCCCCCCCCGATTATTCTCGCTAAATTTTTGTAACAGTACTTAGTTTAACAAATTTTACTCGTGACTCTTTTACTTGAATTATAGGGACAAAATAGTAGCGCTAATTATATGCATGTCTGCCTCTAAAAAAATTTCAAAAGGTTGTGAATAAAAATGTAATAAATTGTGAATGAAAAATTTGAGCTTGCGTCCGCTTAAGCGCACAAAAAGAATATATTTTGAACGTATTAATTTTGCACTAGAATTTGTGTTTAATCTCACAAGTCTTATTCGCAAGGTCACAAATCGTGTATTAATGTTAATACATGTTCAATCAGTGTCATAAACGCAATTCTGGATAAAATTGGCAGTGACGATTTTGTCCCGAATATCGTTCCATATTTAACAACACTGTGCACACAATTGTTGATGCAATTTGTAATCATTTGAAGTAAAACATGAACCTTTGTTAGAAATTGCAACATTATTTATGGCTGTTGTTACTCGCAATCACTATAAAAAGTGTATTAAACATTTCTTTAATTCAAATGTTGAGACGTGAATCAACCACTCCAGAATCATTTGAACGAATTTAAACAAGATACAGACAGAAAGTGTTTAGCTCTATACGTACTTGTGCAGGCCATGTTGGCCGGGTCAGAGTCGGTCCGGTAGTAGCCCGTCTCACACTGACAGGAAGTGGACGCCTCCACTTTAGTGAAGCTTCTCGGGGGACATTTACTGCAGCTCCTGGTCTGAAGCGCCGACCTGTAGAAGCCAGGTTTACACACTGCACACACACACACACACACACACACACACAATTAAATAACCTGGTTCGGCATTCTTCAGATGATCAATAAATACAAGACATTATACAGAAAATGATGTCAAATACAATAAACGCTTAATTTCACTAACCTACAATCTTAAGAAAAGAAACAATTATGGATTAGATAACAATTAATACATATCTGTTTGTAAAAAAAAACATTTACTTTAATTATGAAAATACACCAAACTGTGTGACTTTTGAGTCTGAACCGACTCATGTCTTAAACTCACAAACCTCATTTAAATCAACAGAGTTAAATGCTTTACCGGGCCGGACCAGTAAACTCAAAGCCAAAATACAAAAAACGAACATTCATCTATTCTTTCAAATTACAATGGTAATTTTTCCAATCTCAACTCATCTTCAAAACTCTTGTTCCGGGGCAGTGTGAGAAAACTGGAGACCCAGAGGAAACCCAAGCAAGCATACTTAAATAAGTATAGCAATATTAAAATAAGTTCAAGAATATATGAACAGACAGACGAATAGAGAGATAGACAGACAGATAGACAGAGTGGAACAGAGGAGAGAGATGCAGGACAAAGTGAGAGATATACAGAACAAGTATATGTATGAGAGAGAGAGAGAGAGAGAGAGAGAGAGAGAGAGAGAGAGAGAGAGGAGATAGATAGA
>CM051494.1:10450812-10470866 GCA_028031935.1 Paedocypris micromegethes | reverse complement strand
AGGGTGAGAGAGAGAGTGAGGGAGAGACAGAGAGAGAGAGAGAGAGAGAGAGAGAACCAATAGCATTATCATCCATATTGCAGAAATGGACAAACAGAGTGGTGGTCCCTGGTGCGCAGAGAGACAGATGCAGCCTCATTCTTCATCAGATCCAGCACACCAGCAGCCGTGTACAGTAATCCCACCCTCACTGAGCATCTCCTAATCTCGTCAGTGTCTCTCTCTGTTTGAGTCTTCTCGCCTCGTTCATTATCTGCCGTCAGTGATGCTTCACACATCAGCATCTCAAACACTCACACGACGACTCGCTGTTTGTTCTGAGTGATGAAGGGAAACGCTTCTGTGCTCCTCACAACACACAGAGTTATACAGCCCATACATCTGTGTGTGTGGATAGATAGATGGATGGATGGATGGATGGATGGATGGATGGAGACATAGATAGATAGATAGATAGATAGATAGATAGATAGATAGATAGATAGATTGATATATAGATAGATAGATAGATAGATAGATAGATAGATAGATAGATAGATAGATAGATAGATAGATAGATAGATAGATAGATAGATAGATAGATAGATAAATGGATGGATGGATCAATGGATGGAGGGACAAAGAGACAGACACAGAGATGGATGGAAAAACGGATGGACAGATAGGCATAACAGATGAAAGCATACTGACAAACAGCAAACTGACAGACAGATGAATGGATGAATGAATGAATGAATGAATGAATGAATTAATTAATTAATTAATGGATAGATTGATGGACAGATCCAAACAAATCTGTCTTGCAGAACCAGTCGTGTCTGAACCAAGAGGTTTCGCCATCCATTTTGCATGCAGATGAACAGAAAGAGAGACAGAAAAACATAGAGAGAAATAGAAGTAGACAGAGAGGGATGAACGGAGAGAGAGACTGATATGAAGAGAGAAAGAAATAGATGAAAGATAGAAAGAGTGAGAAAGTTGAAGAGAAATAGAGAGAAAAAAGTGAAAGAGAAAACACACACACACTCCAGCAAACCTGTGTTTTTTTTCGAGTGGCAGCTTCTGGTATTATTACTATGATGAGCAGATAAGATCGATCCCACATCTCAGTGTAAATATATAAAAGCTTTGGCGTGGATGGGAAGAATGGAATCTCACATGACTATTGACTGCGGATAAACTTCCTCTTCCCTGTTTAACCTTCATACGTGAAGCCAACGTGTGTTACGCCATTGTCAAGCTCCAACCTTGTTGTTTTTTGTTTGAATAATGACGTTTTAGACACAGACGTTTGAGAGACAAATCCACAAATGTCTCGGGATAAAGGAGCTACACAAGGGTGTGTGTGTCTGTGTGTGTGTGTGTGTGTGTGTGTGTGTGTCTGTGTGTGTACGTCAGAAGTTATCTCTTGATGAATCTTTCACTTTCACACAGTGTATCCCTTTGAAACCAACTTTTGAGTAAATGTTGGTGTAAATAAAAAATAAAAAAATTATTTTAATAAAAAATAAAATAATAAATGGTCTAAATGGTGAGGAAAGATTTTACAACAAACCCAAGCTGATGTCACTTAACGTTCTACATAATCACATCTATCATATTACCTATGAGGAGTTTGGCATTTATTCATGGCAATTATTATTTGGAGTATTACTGTATTTGTAGCGTTTACAGGAAAAAACTGTTTACCTCTATAACTCCTAAAATCATTTCTTAAGTTTTGTGATTGTTCTGCGCTACTGTAACTTTCATGAATCGTTTGCCCCAAAATTCTGTGGACATACGTCAGTTGTTTTTAGTTTTATCAAAACCAAACTATTTTCAGATGAATCTGTTGAGTCGTTATCAAGCTTTGGTTAAAACAAAAAAAAAAATACTGATTTTATTTCCAAAAAAGGTACATGTGGTTATTACATGTCGAGTTATGAATTGCGGGATTTCAGAGTGAATTGTTGAACATTTCCCATCACCGAGAGATTAAACCATTTTTTCATTAGCCAATCAGATTGTGTTAGATTCATGTGATGACGTAACCAAGCAGTGGAAGTGTTTGGGTGTGAGCCTGTATGCCTGTGACTAGCGACTATTCCATTTCCTTGTCACTGAGAGTTAATTTTGAAATTTTTATATGGTGCCACAATTCATGCCACTGACAAAGGTCAAATGCGGCCTTTGTCATTTTCCCACATCACACATAATTACTGAGCTTTACAATTATACTATCAATCACACTCGATTAAATCCAAAGAGAAAGAACAAACTTTGCTACAAAAAAGGATTTCAGAATGAACAAATCTGATTTTTTACATTGATAACGGGAACTTGAGATTCTTAAAATTTAAGGAATCCATCTAGAGCTAGTATAATAAAAGACTTACAATCATACAAAACTCACAGGCTTGATTTACTTTAATAAATGAAAAAATAAATGAAAAAATAAATGAAAAACGTGGTCTTTCCTGTTCAGCCATGTTTGTCGTTTTTTAAGTGGTTTTCAAAAATAGATTTTTCAGGTGAAATCAGGTGTAACAGGGGTCTTTACTAATTAATAATAATAATTATTATTATTATATTCAGGAACATTACGTGAAAATGGTGTAACAAAACATATAATTTATAATACAGTATACGTACATTTTATGTACACTTTACTATATGTCATTACGCTTGTTATTATTACCCAGCTCTACACAGAGGCTTGACTTTGCTTTACACACATTTTCTCATCAAACTGCAGCCTCTAATCTAGAAAAGGCACAGACATAAAGGTCGGGTTTCGTTCCGAGAAACAGTTTCTTCCACACACAATCCGGCTAAAAACTTATTCCAGAAATTCTCTGATTCTATTATTATTTTTGATCAGAAAAGCCAAACTCAGCCTGAAAAAATCCTTATCACAAAGCAACAACTCGGGCAGCAGACAAAAGAGCCGCGGAGGCGAGGAGGAGCCTGGACCGCTCCATCACTTCCTGCTCCTGCGCTGAGGATGGGGGAAGGGCTCAGCCTCCGAACATTCCCTCACAGCACCGTAGAGAACAACTGCCAACGCTGGATCGGTCAGTCAGTGCGCGTGTGTGTGTGTTTGCATTTTATCTCACTCTCACTTAGCATTGTCTCAATATCTACTGATAATAATTTCACTGCAGACGTCTGAGATGATCAGAAAAGCATTTCACAAAATAAAAAGTTGCACGCAAATATCAGCAAAACCATTAAATCACGAATGAATGAGCAGCACACTTGCGTCGCGTAATAACAAAGATGCTCACCAACCTTGACAAGACCCATTAACTTCCTCGTGGCCCGCCTGGCACATGCAGCGCCCAATGGGCACCAGCCACTCCCCCTCCGCGCTGCAGTGCATCCTGGGAAGCTCCTCCGCCACCGAGTTGTTGACGCAAGTCCCGGAAACTTCCAGAAGCTGAGAGGAATCCGCCCCAGTTATAGTATCCGGAAAGATGGCCAGGTTCCTGATCACCGTGGGGCATTTTTTGAAGAAGACGCGGACGGACACCAGCGCAATGCAAGCGCCCAGGTCCTGGAAAGCCAGGTAGAAGCCTTTCTTGGTCAAGGGGCCGACGTCTCGGACCTCCGTGTTGAGCTTCATCACCCGGTCTCCGAGGTCCAGCTCCGTAAAGCTCTCGTCGGCCGCGATGGTGTCGATCTTCGTGTACTGGCTTTCCAGGATGTTCCATCTTTCCTCATCGTTGGACTCGTAGAAGTAGACGTTGAAGGTTTCCTTGCAGGTGCCCAGTCCTCCGGGGAGGCTGTTGCAATCTCGCAGCGTGAACTTTAGCTCCACAAAGATGCGCTTGGCTCCTTGGTTTAAAATCCAGTTGGTCTGCAGCCAGTTGTTCTGGTTGTGCTCCATCACCTTACACACCTGGTACGTGTGGATGGGCGCGTAGTTCTCGTCCACTTCTCCGATCTCTTCCCACTGGAGGAACAGAACATCTTTAAAACAGACTTCTGATGTTCCTTACTGTTACTCGTTACATTGTAATCGTGTGTGACAGATCAGTATCTTTTCCTACCACGGTTAATTTCTTGGGTGGATGAGGTGATGTGGCAATCTGCAGGATGCTGAAGGTACTGGATGATATTTATGAGCTAAATCACACCAATGTGAATTAGCGGTTGCACTTTTTTGCACATTTGAGTTCGACTGATACTGACTTTTTGTTCTATGTTATTTATTTTTTCTGCCATTTTGTAACATTAAAGAGGTGGATTTCTGTAACAGTCCTGCTCCACTGCTCCACCTGGTGGAGAGTCGGGAATATGACATCACTAATTGGTTGCCAGGTGTTTGTAATAAAGGATACTATAAACACCTGGCAAACAATTAGTGATGTTATATTGGAAATAAAACCTCATAAATAGTTTCTTGTTTAACCCATGTCTTGTTGCTTTTTGAGCCTAAATTACTTTTAAAATGTATACTCAGTACAAGTAAAATACTTACATTAATTTAAAATAGGATACTTTTACAAGTATTGATGACTTGTAAGTTGTAATGGAGTAATTTTTACAGCCAGGTATCCATACTTTTACTGAAGTATGGTTTTTAATTACAACTTACACCTCTGACCTAAAGTAATCGGTTGAGTTTACTAATCCTTATCTGTGGTTGAAGTTCCACCAACTCATTTTAGAAAGTTGAGCTAACTTGATTTGCGTTCAGTCTCTTCTTCTAAACGTTTTCAAACTTTAGTTCTGCTCTACATGAATTTGACATGACTTGGTAGATCGGTAGAGGTGGTCTGAAACACCAAAGTTTGGCATTTAAATCTGATTTATTGACGCAAAAAATGACTTCACTGGCCTGGCAGAACCGAATCGTGGTGTTATGTGATGAATATGTTTAGAATATGACACAAAATCATTTAATAGTATTGGAGCTGCACAATTATAGAAACATCTAGATTTTTCATCCAAATGTTAATCTCAATTAATCCTTGAGATTAAAATGTCTGACCGGACACCATGTTGCGCTAAAAGCTGATCCAAACTAGCAGCAACTACACGACCTAGTAAATCACCTCGTAGATAAAGGATGGGCACTCAATTTATTTTGTATGTATTTTGCATGTTGGGTAACGCGACTCATGTTGTTGCTCCGCAAAACATTTGTATTTTTTATTTAAATTTTTTATTCTTTTAATATTTATAATAAAGTTTTATTTTCTTTATATAATTTTTTTACTCTGTTTTTTAAACTGCATTTTATTTTTATCAATTTTCGTTTTATTTTCAGCATCAACCACCATTTCTGAGTTTGTGTGAGATCATAAAACAAATCAAAAGCAGTTTTAGTCCTGAGGAAATGTCAAGGTTATATATTTCCATTTTAAGAAGACTGAAATATTACACTGACAATCCATAAAAAAAATTAAATCGTTTCATTTGTGTATGTTGAATGTTTTACAATCTGAATGTTTTAAGGTTTTACAATACTGTACTTTAATGTCTTTATTTACTTTTATTTAATTTCATTTTAGTTTAATTAAGTGTCTACATTTAGTAAATTGTTTTAATTATTTTAGTTGCATTAGTGGAAAACATGAGAATGATTTGAATGAGTATGGAGAATATGTACAATATAGTCATGCGTTCAAAAATATATAATTAATGAGCTTGGAAAGAAAAACACTTTAATACAAAATAGCTCAAATTGGCCTGCAAAGAGGACATTTTTACAAAATTAAACACTTTTCTAATATAAAGTAGATCTGAAAACACTACGGGGGCCCTGAAGGGAGATTTGCAAGGAAATTTGTTTTTCTCTGTCGAATTCCCTGGAAAATGAAAATGTAATGAAAAGGCTGAAGAAGATTTGTGCTCTACAGAAAAAAATTAGCAAATTTGCATGCAAATTTGTTTCATTCTCTGAATAAAACTCTTTTTTGTAAAATGAGATTATGGCTAACGCTCTGTTTCACAGTATCTGAGGTTTGAAGCCTCGTAAGACCCTCCACCGGCCGAATCATTAAGAGTGAGTAAGAGTATTAGAAATCTTGGGGTGAAGTTCCAGGATAAAGGAGCAAATCCTGTTAGTTCAGATGAATCAGACGGAATCTGACTTTAAGAGAGATTAACCTGACCAGATGGTCCGATCGACGAGATGCCTTCAAAAACACATCCCCACTTAAAAACGCCGGCCCTGAGTCGCCAGTCTCAGTCTCACAGTCTCACAGAAACGCCATGATGAACTGTGTCGTTTTCACAGTTTATAGCCATTTTCTCTGTCGTCAAGCTACGTCAACATCTGATATAAATAGTTAACATATACCATGAGTTGGAATTTTTAAGAGTCATGAATTTCATATTTTGTGAAACAATCTTTTGTGAATTTTACATACTGTGATGGTGAATACTTTAGATTAGCTGTAGTGACCAGCCGCGGTAAAGCTACACACATGACTGAATAATCTGCGGCAGTTTGGCTGGAGAAATATTAAACAATGGTTTCACGCAATTTGTTGAGAAAAGTAAAAAATAAATGAGTTAGAGAATAAATTATTGGTGGAAAGTTTGTCAGACTTGTCGCTTTAGCTTTTCCTGTAGTTTTTTGGTTTTAAAAGCGAACGATTTTATCGTAATGTTGTCCTCGAAACGTAAAATGAAGCTGCAATGTGGGAAACACCAGTTACCACACGTTAACTATTTAGCACGTGCTAAATTTTTTCCCAACCAAGAATTAAGTGTTTCAAATCGTTTAATAGTGCTAAAAAAGTGGTGGTTATATGTTCGACTTTAAGTTCTCGAAAAAAAAAATTGAAATGTTTTAACGTTAAAAAATACGTATATCATAGAGCGTTTGTCCCTTTGTGTTCCACTCTGGGATTGGTTTGTAACCTATCCAAAGTGTGTGTCCCGCAGAGCTGCTGGGATTGCCTCCCAAAGATTGAATAAGCGGTTGAAAATGGATGGATGGAAATATATCCTATCGCAATTTAACACAGTTGCGAGATTTATATCGCATTTACACTAACTAGTTTTTTCGTTTCAAAGTTGCCCTGTGATTGGCTGAGCCACGTACACAGGGAACGTGCTAGAAGCTGTGCCGCACGGTTTTAAAACGAGCACTTCCTTTTATAGCTCCGTGGGATCCACGAGTGTGACTCTTCTGCAGAAAGAAAAGGTTCCTGTCAGACACCAGGCACATTTTTCTTCTTCAGTGAAACACGAGAGAGTGGCAGAGGTGCCCTGGGCCGGAGCAAAGCTGGATTTAGATGAGCTTTTATAAAGCGCTTCATCGACTTGGCAAATCTGGCGGCGCTGACAGCGGTAAAGCAGCGTGAAGCCGGGGACACAAACCGTCCAGGGAGAGAAGATCAGTGCAGTGTTTTGTGATGCACCTCGTGTTCATCGCAAGATTTACTGCTTTTGAGGATCTGACCCAATTACATTACAGACACAAGAACGCGCGGAAGAGTCCAGAAACACGGCTGCCATCCGCACCGCCAGGCTGACAATGTGAGGTGGGGAATGAATTCATCATTATCTCTATATAACAAACCTCTACCTATAAATCTAACATATGTCAGCATTCAGAACCAAACGACTCCACATTCAGAACCGAGAAAGAAATATGCAAAAGGAGTTAAATGATGACACAATTTTCGCAGCTGAAATGCAAATCACTCACATTTTCACACCAGGAACATTCAAACTCTAGATTCATTCTAATTTTGTGTGTTAAAATGTACTTAGTGAATAGACTGACATCATTTAACAGCTTTTTTCATTTCTGGGTCACAAACCCACGCGAACACTAGGAGAATGTCTGAGGTAAAACTTTTAAGGAGGTTGCTCGAATCAGGCACGTTGCACTACAGTCCGTCTGTCGTGACACGTAAGATGACGTACGGGTCTTCACTCACCCCATTCTTCGGGTAGGCCACCCACCCCAGATCACCCGCCACAGAGCGCGAGTCCACCAGGTTCACTGCAACACAACAGCACAGAAGATACCATCAGGATCAGACATACACAATCAGTCGTTAACTTACTCAGCATATACAGTAAATATGTAGATTTCTATTTATATATAGAAAAATATATACAGTATATACGTACAGTATACAGCTAATATATAGATAGATATAATGTAATAATTTCTATATAATCTATCTATCTATCTATCTATCTATCTATCTATCTATCTATCCATCCATCCATCCATCCATCCATCCATCCATCCATCTATTTGCTTGTCTGATTATTTGACTATTATTTGATATTGACTGTCTATTATTCTGCTGGTCTGTTGCCTCTCTTCATATGCATCTATTTTTCTGTCTATCTACAGATTCGTCCTTCCATCTACACACATATGATCCTTGCGTAATACTGTGTTATTTGAATATTATTTATCAGTGTTGGTATCAGTAAATGCCGTAATGATCCTAATCTGAATGACTGAACAAGACACGATCATCATCAAGACGTTTCTCGGTGAGCACTAATGAAGAAGGAACAGTCACGGTTCTGTCTCACATCCACTGGCTCCAACATGGTTTATGTTGCTTCACTTTATCTGCCGGAACCTTTGCGAATTGAGTCACGACCTTTGCGACCTTTACATTCACAGTAAAACCACAGCTGAATTTTCACTTGACCTTGTGTTTTTGTTGAGGACAATTTTCACAGTTATTACAAAAAAGTACTTTACAACTCTAAAAAAATTATCATATAGAATAGTGTTAGAGAATCTATAATAAATCATATGGATTGTACGCATAGTGAAGCAAGCGCAGAACAACAGCTGTATTTGGCAAATAATTCAGAGAAAATGTTTGAATTACAGAAACAAGCCTGGTCTGATTTACCGTGTGTGTGTGTGTGTGTTTTCTTTCTGATAAAAATAAAGATTTATAGCACACCATAAACTGATTCTGGTTTTACAGACAGTTTCAACACGTATTTAATCCAATTTTCATTTTACAGTTTTTAATGAATGTAGCAAAAATGTAAAAAAAAAATGTGTTCAAAAATGCATTAATTAACTTTCAAATACTGTATATGTAGCAAAAAAGTATTCTATAATTTCTTTTTTTAATTTAAATGTCTGTATTTGATTGATGGTTTATCAAATGACTGATTTAAAAAATTGTACCCAATACTGTAATTTCAAAAAAGAAATGCATCAAGTAAATTCAACTGATAAATTTAGCAAAGAAATGTAGCAAATAAATGTGTCAGATAAATTGATGTATGATGGAATGTATCCAAAAACATAGCAAATAAATGTTTCACAGACATGTAATGTATCAAACAAAAGCCTCTTGTTCTATAGTAACGTGAATCATTTTCTGATAAACTCCATATTAATCATGAAGAATGATGGAGCACTGATTCTTTTCTAGACTTTTCCCATGCCTGCAGACGGTCTGATGCTCAACATCTCACACTAGTAATTCAACCTGAACTCCACATGACAAAGAGCTTCTCCACAAAGCCCTGGAACATCTGCTCAGTCACTCAGCGTCTCGGAAGCATCTAAGGAACTGTACATATCTCCACACACGACAGGCAGACCCCAGCGGACCCCAGGAGTCGCTATTGTTCTCATTGTCCATCACCATCAGTCTCTCGTACTGTCAATGGGAAAAAAAATCCAGTCTGACCATCAGAACCCAGCGATTCTGAGGAGCTGGATGTGTAGCATCTTCCAGTGAACGGGTGATCGTTCGAAAATCTTATAGAAGAAATCTATGGAAGAAATATTCTATAGAATGCCACTGGGAGAAGGAACGCCTGTGGAAAGCCAATTCTGCTTTTTGATTGGCTGCTACAAAGCAAACGTGGGAAACTTTGAAGCTGTCAGTCCTTCCTTTGTCTGCTCAACGCTGATGCAATTTCAAGATCCATGCTTTCTTTTTTCCCTTTATCTAATAACAAACAAGTCAAGCTGTGAAGCAGAAGTGTTCCAATGTCAGCTGAAGATAAACTCAATTATATATATTTTTCAGTGGGGCCTTTTTATTGAGAAGTCAGTGTTTCCAAAACTAAATAATGAGGAGAACACACACACACACACACACACACACACACACACAGACACACACACAATTGTCTGGTGTCAGAATCACTGTTGGCACTATGGATTATTTATTACATAATCTTTCACACGTGACATTTGCACCACTGAGGGTCTCTGCAAAAGAAAATGGATTTCCTAAAAATAAAATCCAGCTTTTCATCCTATGCCGGTGGTTTAAGTAGCTGAGAAATTCGAGCGATGTCAAATGCACGTGACACGTCCTTTGTGCTGAAAGCGGGTTATTTTCTGATGGTTCCTCACGCACTCGCACGCAAAACTCGAGTGTGTGCAAATAACACCTAGAACTTTTTTTATTATCGACTAACTCGGAGAGCCCAGGAGCCGCAGATATGTCAGATCAGACCGCTGATGGATGGAGACATCATCACATTCCGACGATCTCACATTTCCCGCCTAGACGTCTTACCTTCATTACTGGAGATGGAGAACGTCCTTAACGCGGTGATGCTGAAGACGCAAAGCCATGCGATGCTCCACCGTGAGCGCATACTAGTCTACTCAAATAGAGCTCCGCTGACTGAACGTACTGGTCGGCTCAGTACTCAAGCGATGCCGGGAGATGTTCGGAGGACATGGGGACCGCTGCGCTCTGACAGGCGGGAGTGAAGCGCATGTGAGCGGAGAGAGGCTGTGCGCTCGACGCGGTGCGTGTTCGAGAAGCGCTCCAGACTCACGGAGCTGTCAGACACCCACACGGCAGACAGCGCGGGCAGGGGGTGGAGCCGACCGTCGCGCTCCTCCAATAGACTCCCGCATCGCCGTCGGCGCGCGAAGGGGGAGGAGCCGGCGACCGGCCGCTGCGCGTGATTGGACAGCGCCGGTGCTGATTGAGACGCAACTCCGACAGACTGACAGGAAAGAAATTTCAACTCTTTTATTCGGTCGCTTTTTCTTCATGAATTTGCAACGCAATTGAACTAAACGACGAAACCACAAGCGACTTTTTAAACGCGGTGGCGTGTGACGGCCGCATGTGCTGCCGTGATCGTTTATTGGCCATTATCCCAAAACACTTGATTTATAAAAACTGTTATATTTGCACGCAGCTTAATGGGAGTCGATAGATTGTTGTGTTTAAAGCAAAACATGTGCCAAACTTAAAATAAATAAATGAATAAAATTTTTGCACAACAACAGATCGTCTGTTTGGATGGTTTTCATAATTTGTTTAATTATTCTGATTTATTTTGTTTATTTTATTCTTGTTTATTTGTATTGCTATCTTTATTATTGTTATTATTATTATTATTATTATTATTATTGTAGTTGTTGTTTATATACACACACACACACACACACACATTTTAATATTATTATTAATAATAACAACAACAATAACAATAATAAAAGTCATTTTTTTCTTTTAATTGAAGTGTATATTGCTTTTTTAAATTCGAATTATAGAAATTCCTGGCTCAAATTCCGGTCGTAATTTAACCGTCAAAAATTCAAATTTTTTGCAAAAATTCTGCAAATACGATTTTTGGAGAATGCTTATTCTGATTATTCAATGATCAGAACTCAATCACAATAGAACTCTCAGGTTCGAGGCATCTCTAAAAAATAGGATCTAACCACAATTCCACTGGATAGCTGTGTCCCGAAACTTCATTTCCCAGAATCACTTGCCTGTCAGGTGCTATTACCTATTGGAATTACCTTTTATACATCCTGATTTTTATGCATCGTGTATTTTATATTAAAAGCTTAATGCATATTAAAAGATCTGCTGTTTGCATCATCATTGTCTTGGTCTCTGGCAGAAAGTCTCACGTTTATTAAAGAATTACATAAATGAAAATGAATACATATTTAAATGTTGCACATTTCTCATCTTATCTTAACGTCACATTATTCTCTGAATCTAAATTTGACCAGATTGTTGCTCAGTTTTCCCTGATGAGTCTAGTATAAGCGGCCTTGCCTCAACACGCACAGACACACACGCACCATTTAAAACAAGCTGATTATTTTCACAGATGTCAACATGGCAGAAATGCTGAACATCTCTATGTTATAAGTCTGTTCTAGACTTTCACTCACGAGCCGTGTTTGGTGACAGGAACGGTGAAGTCTTCCTCATGTGTGTGTGAGTGTGTCAGACATCTGCTCGTAACTCCTTCACACACACACACTCGCCATATGCTGAAGCTTCAGTCCTCTGATACTCCTGAAATCTCTTCTGCTTTATGTCAGGGCCACAGTAATGATCTCGCCGCTTGTAAACTGTCATGATTAATAAGCAAAATACATAAAACATTTTATTTATACATTAATATGCATTTTCGGTTTATGTGTGTGCATAAATAGATACATTAATATAGAAACAAATATAATTAAACACACACATACAAACTATTATAATATATTGGTTAATTAATTAAGATATCTGTCTGTCTGATCATCCATCCATTTGTCTGTCTGTCTATCTATCCATTCGTCTGTCTGTCCGTCTGTATGACTGTCTGTCATTTTTTAATTGAAAAATTAAACACTAAGTGGTTTTTCTGTTTTCATCTGAAGAATTAAAAGCTTATTCTATAGCAAGTCTTTATTTCTGTCGTTCTCGACTGTGGGTGAAGGAGTCGCGTGGGATATAATCACGCAGATGAAAGAGAAGGAGACACACATTTATCTTGTGGGTGGAAGTTCTGCTTTAGCTTAAATTTGGATTATATTCAGGCGAGAACTAATCCAGCTAGAAATAAGTGGGTCAAATTCACATGTTTAAATAAATGCATTAAATATCAATACAATACGGGCGGCAAACAGGCACAGTAGGAAGTCGCCTCAAAGCAAGAAACAACCCGGGACTCAAGTTCAAGGCCCGGTCAAGCTCTTTCTGTGTGGAGTGTGCTTGCGTGTGTTTCCTCCGGGTCTTTGGTTTCCTCCCATAGACCAACAACATACTGGAGAGTTGAGATTGTGAGTGAGAGTGTGAATGTGTGTCTGCTTGTCCTACTTGGTGATTGGATGGTGACTAATACAGGATGTGTCTCTTCTTCAGGCCCAGAGTCGCTGAGTTTCGATCCTCTCCGTAACCCAGAAATGGAGTGAGTGGTAAAAAATAGAAGGGTGGATGAAATACAATTTATTATTTACTTTATATTTTATTATTATTTACATTTCCTTCTGTCTTTTTTTTTTTTGGTGAACATTACTTTTTTTTAGTGCTGTCAAAGTTAGCGCGTTAACGCACATGATTTATTTTAAGTGCTTATTGTCATTAATCACAGTTGCATTTTTGTTTACTTTTGGTTTGGCAACATGCAGTGAATAGTGCATGGTCTCATAGTGTGCTCATTAAGATCCACAGCTCACAGTCACCGAGTTCAGGTGTTGTCACTTAGGCGCAAAGTGTTTAATTGACACTGACCTACTTTTCCCCTTTTCAACTGCAAGTAACTTGCTCTGTTCAAAAAGCCTAAGCTTTAGATTCATACAGATTGTATAGCAGATTCATAACAGACAACACTGTATTTACTTACACTTATTTTTAAAAACAGACACTCTAAGTTTTATGTAGACATATGTTTTATGTTAGAATGATAAGTATTTATTAAGTTAGAGTTCATTTTCAGCTGACAAAGAGAAGGCAAACACGCTTCACGTTTTAGTTTTATTATTATTATTATTATTATTATTATTATTATTTTTACAAAAAACACAACTTCCTGTTTTTATTAAGAGTGTAACCTAAAAAAAACATACTTCAAACTTTCAATCAATGTACAACAGTCCTACTTTTTTTACTTGTTGAACATTTTATTGTATTTATATTTTAATCCATTCTTCTATCCAACTATATAGAGACAGATTTACAAAGAGAGAGAGAGAGAGAGAGAGAGAGAGAGAGAGAGAGAGAGAGAGAGAGAGAGAGAGAGAGAGAGAGAGATAGAAGAAATAAGCGACATGGAAGTGAGTGTGAATGATTGTGAGAGAGACAGAAAGAGAATATATTATGAAGAAATGTGCCTTTGCATCAAGTGCATTATTAAATCGCCATTAATTCTAGACGTTCACCAAAATCGATTGAAATAAAATGAACGGTTATTAACGGTTGAAATAAGTTGTAAATATGTTCGGCAGAACGGTACAGAATTGCAAATAGAGAAGCTGAATAAATGTGCGGCGGAGGATGATTGATTAGAACACGGCCGTTTCATCACTGCAGCTGCCGTCGCTCTTTATGATCATAAAGTTCATTCTTCATCGACATTTGCATATAATCCCGATCAATCGTCTGGTAATGAGGAGGAATCCGTCACGGGCCGCACTGAGGCGGGTGGTTCGGGTGGTCCAGCTGTCTGAAGCACAAATCTTCTTATCCGGTGGCGGGGGAGGAGAGACCACAGAACCGTCTGTTCAGCCCCAGCCCGGAGAACCACGCGCTGCTGCCCCGAATCCACCACCCAAACAGTGTGTGGTGTGGTGTGTGTGTGTGTTGTGTGTGTGTGTTGTGCGTGCGTGCGTGCGTGCGTGCGTGCGTGCGTGGGTAGGTGTGTGCGTGGTGTGGCGCCTCAGTCAGACCAGCGCATGGAGAACGACAGAAAAGTCAGAGCCTGAGTTTTAAGTTAAAGGATGATGGAAGACAACAGGTTAGTAATGCGATGCAGTAGGAGAGAGAGAGAGAGAGAAGAGCAGAGAGTGAGAGAGAGAGAGAGAGAGAGAGAGAGAGGAGAGGGAGAGAGAGAGAGAGAGAGAGAGAGAGAGAGCTGAGGAAGAATGAAGAACATGGTCATGGATCATCCGGATGTGTTGCTGCTGACAGGTTTATTAAAAATGAAGGTCTGATTTGCAGCAAGTTCAAAAAATGCACACACACGGAATTGTAATGTCGGTTGAGCGGATTCCGGAAATGTAATATTGTCAATGCACAGATAGAGTATGGAAAATATGAATGGATGAATTACAGTTGATGTTGACTTGGCATGTCTTTAAAATGCCAGGGTTTCATAAGAGCTGGGATTCATAAGAGGTCGGAAATTACTGTGAAATAATTTGTTGTAAATTCATTGTAGGTCCAGTGTGAGAGGGGAAAAAATACAGTGTAGAGAATAAATAGAAACATAAATCCATAATAGAATGAAACATGGATCAACTGCACTAGAACAAAATAATCAGTTCTTTTGAGGTGACTTGTCTTCACTAGTCAAGTCTTTACTAGTCAAGTCTTCAGTGGTCAAGTCTTTACTGGTCAAGTGTTCACTAGTCAAGTGTTCACTAGTCAATTCTTCACTAGTCAAGTCTTCACTAGTCAGGTCTTTACTGGCCAAGTGTTCACTAGTCAATTCTTCAGTGGTCAAGTCTTCACTAATCAAGTCTTCACTGGTCAAATCTTCACTAGTCAAGTCTTCACTAGTCAGGTCTTTACTGGTCAAGTGTTCACTAGTCAATGTTCACTAGTCAATTCTTCACTAGTCAAGTCTTCAGTGGTCAAGTCTTCACAAGTCATGTCTTCACTGGTCAAATATTTACTGGTCAAGTCTTCACTGAATTAGGTCTGAATTTGTCAAGGTTCATTGGTCAAGGTCATTGGTCAAGGTCAATCATGCCTGCAGGGCTGCACTACTCAAGTCTTCACTAGTCAAGTCTTCACTGGTCAAGGTACGTAATGATCATGTCTTTACTAGTCAAGCCTTCACTGGTCAAGTTGGTCACTCACTGTTGACATCAAGTCAAGTTTTTACTGGTCACGTGTTTACTAGTCAAGGTCATCATTGGTCAAAAGTTCACTGGTCATGTGTTTACTAGTCAAAGTCCTCACTGGACAAGTCTTCACTAGACGCAGTGTTTATTGGTCAAGGCTTTCAAATGGTCAAGGTCCTTACAGGACAAGTGTTAACTAGTCAAAGTCCTCTTCTTGAAAGTCCGGGAATTGCAATTGCATTGCTTTACAATGTGGCGGACCCGCAAAGAGAGATACAATCCAAACTTAAATAATCTCTATGCGTTCAGCTTCGTCACACAAAAATGGACAAACTCCAAATTAAATTCAAGAACTCAATTTGCAAGGTCAATTTGCCACATCATTTAGTGAGACCGATTCGCAGGATCAATTTGCAAGGTCAATTCAAGAGGTCACGTAATCCCAATCAGTTTCAGTGGGAGGGGCTTGGCTTTATGTTTAGCTTCTTAGTGAGAATAACTTCTGCTCACAATCACTTTTGCAATAATTAATACATTAATAACTAATAATAAAATACACTTTATTGAAATAAAAATGCTCATAAAATTTGACTTTTGTGTCCCAGTCTGTGATTGGTCGGCCACAAAGCCAAAAGGTGTGTCCTGCTAGACCTAAAGTTGCTGAGATTGTCTCCAGCTCCCCGTGACCCCAGAAAGGAATAAGCAGTTTAAAGATGAACATGCAGAGCTCACAAACTGCTTCAAAGTCGTACAAAAGTTCTGGAACCTTCGAGGTCCTCAATTGATTGGTTTGCTTACATTTTCAAAACCTCATGAAGGAAACTGGTTTCTTCCGGAGACGGACATGTACTTGCTCATGATCAGTTCAGTCATTGTCATGAGTCGTTCAGCAGAATAATGATCCTATAGGTGTCCAGAAGACACACGGCATCCAACCGACGCAAGCCACACGACACTCGCCGCATTCCCAAGTCGACCTTCATCTCATCAGCTGTTTAGCTGCCGTGTGATTCCGATGTCTGTGATCATTTCCTCCCCCTCCGCTGACGTCTGCGTGCATTCGTCTGATCGCTCACTCACTCGCGCTATACGTGTCCTACTTTCAGCAGCTCCAGCATGAATAATGTGCAGCGGGTCTCATGAAAGAATCATCGGCCGATGAATTATTCAGCCGAAAGAGAAATGTAAGTGTAGTTACAAAGTGTGTTTGCCCACACTAAGTTAAGCGCCCTGCTTTATTAATCAACGATACGCGAATCTGTTCAATCTATTGTCGCTTTTTCCCGTCAGAGGAATGAACAAGTGCGCAATCTGCAGAGAGGGACGAAACACCCGGGTGTGGGGAAATGAATCCAAAGTTTGTTTTGAACTCTGACTTACCTGGGGATCGAACCCACTGCCTTGGTGTTGCGAGTCCAGTGACTGAGCTCTTTCCTATGACACGTACGTGTAGCAAAGATCAACCCTGCCTTCTGAAACCAGGGATGAAACTTTTAGACAGAGAAATACTGAGATGTGCGCAAAATTATCTGCAAATGCAGATTTCAAGTCATGTCATGACTTATATATGTAATCTTACATAAGTTGGGTCTAAAATGAAAAGTTGGAGAGATACCTGAGCTGATCACGTTTGATTCTTCCATCTTTTGAGTGCGGTGGTGTGTGGAGCCATTGTGACGAGCTGCACTGTGATTGGGCAGCTTTAACCAATGGATTCACAGTTTCATAGTGTAACTACATGGGGGATGGGCTTATTCTTCATATATACATATATATATATATTATATATATTATATTTTTTTTTTTTTTTTTTTTGTCATATTTAGAGAGAGGAAAGGGTTTGAAGGAAATATTGTATTTATTCAATATATAAAATAAAAATATTGAAAACTATGAAAAAATAGCAGTTAGTAGCGAATATGTAGCATCTGTATGTATAAATCACAACTTTTTTTTTCATCATTAAGATTTTTTGATACGCTGATCGAGAATTGATTTTTGCTCAGTGCTACAAGTGGTCATTTTTGGCGGATCAATTTCCGCCATAATTTCTTATTTTGTTTTGTAAAATAATATTTATGCAAATAATATAATGATCTGAATATTTTAACATAATTTCTTATTTTTTTTCCCAATTACGTTTATGATTTCAGCTTCCCATGACTCAGAAATGGAAGGAGCAGTTTATGATTAATGAATGTTGATTTAATCTCATATATTACCGTATACGCTCCAATTTCTGAGCTCCAACCCCATCTCTCTACATGGACGCAGCAGCTCTGAGGAACATCTTCAAAATTCTGAGTACAGTACTAACATCTCTTAGGCCACGGAGAACAAGTCCGCCGATCCAAAATTCTCACCAGTGGTTGTCCTTCCTGGGGAAACATCACATCTGATCAGTTTCCTGAGGAGGAATCATCTCTTGCGTGAAGAATCGCATCTCTGTGAACTTCCCCACCAGCTGCGTCTCAGTCTGGTACAGAAACCGCTCTAATACGGACTCCGGCACTACAGAGGGCGACGCAAACTGCCCAGTGCGTTCCTGGGTCTCCACTTCCTGCCCTTGAGGAAACTCAGAGGAAGTCTGTGCCACGCATCATCATAGATCCTCTCATCCAGCACAGAGATGTTCAGACAGTCCGTGTTTCAGCCTCACTGAACTCTACTCGCACTGACTGCAGTCGCAACACGCAGGTCATTTGCCTAAATATTCACTTCTACTGGGTCTACATCGATATTTGTGGCGTTAAATTTTGTGATAGAAAATCATAGTAACATTTCATGAAGTGATGATGATAGATCACCATACAGCTTTAATATGACATTCTTTAATCTGGAGTGATTAGAATAGAATAGAATAGAATAGAATAGAATAGAATAGAATAGAATATCTTTATTGTCATTGTAACGCTAGGTCATTACGTGCAAAGGGTTGAACAATAAAAATTTAAAAATATACACCCTGGATAAAAAGAATGAATATAATACAAATAAATACAATATATTTAAGTATAATTTAAATTATAAATTCAAATTCAGTATATATAAATATTTGCATTGCACAAGTACTATAAAGTGACCAATAATATTATAATTAGAGTATAGTATAAATTACTCGAGTCAGATGCTTGTTCAACATTGTAAACAGATCTTGGAAATACTGTCAATTTATTGGTGGCAGTCTGAGGCGCACCTGTGTGCAATAATCACGCTGTCTAATCAGCTTCTTGATTTGACACACCTGTGAGGTGAGATTTATTTTCTCAGTAAAAAAGTGCCACTGTCACAGACTGACACAAACTATATTTGAGATAAGCAGTGATGGGAATAAATAAACGTCGTTACTAACGGCGTTACTTTTTTCAGTAACGAGTAATCTAACGTAAGTACTTTTTTCTTCCGTTTCAACATCGTTATCTTTACTGACAAAAATGCGGCTTTACTATAATTGTTTTTTTTCTTCTGGTGTGTGTGTGTGTTCGGGGGGTGGAACAAAACTGGTGAATGGTGTGTCTGTGAACGTGGTGCAACTGAAACCTTGATGGCTTAGATTAAATATCTATCATTTACCAATTGGAAGCAGAGCATGCAGTGTCTTTGGTCACATACAAGTGCACGCACATGGAGTTTTACAACTACCGGTTTACAACTCATTTTAATTTGCACAAGAAAGAGTGTACATTTTTGTTATTATTTTTCAATTTTGGTCTATTGTTAAGTATTTTATTGAGAGGAGAACACTTCTTGCTAAACTGTTTATTTTTGTGAGAAGTTGATTGACATTTTTATTCATTTATCTTTGGTACAATCCTTAAGATGCATAATTTACATTTATACTTTTTTGTTGGCCAGTTGTGGTCTGTTCAAAGTTCTAAACCATCTATTGGGTTTTAATATTCACTATACTAATGAGAATATTTACAATAATATATTGAATTTGGTCTGTGTCTCACAGCAACATTAATTTGGAGAAGATTATTGTACAATGCTTTATAATATTAATAATAATTAGGTTTTTTTTTTTTTTTTTGTCTATTTAATTTTAATATTTAATATTTCAAATTTAATTTACAGAGCAGCCAAGTTATTTGACAAATAAAAAAAGTGTAAGTAACGCAATTGTTACTTTGCCTAGTAATTAGTTATTTTTAAAACTCAGTTACTTTTTGTGAGACTAGTAACTGTAACTAATTACTTTTTAAAGGAACATTGCCAACACATGATAAATAATTCTTCTGTGATGAAGACGTTTCAGACGTTTTTTAACGGTAAAGAAATACTGTAAAGTAAGCAAACCAGTCTCTTTCTCTCTCTCTCTCTCTCTCTCTCTCTC
>CM051494.1:10422103-10450161 GCA_028031935.1 Paedocypris micromegethes | reverse complement strand
CGCAACCACAAAAACGAAAAAAAAAACCCCTGTCACTTCAGGGAATCTTCAGCGCGCATGTCGTGTCCGCGAGCGAGTCTGTTTTCATCGCTTTGCTTCACCAACAGAAATCCAGCGCTGTACCAACAATCCATTCCATTCACATCTCCTGCCCATTCCCACTTCAGCGGGAAGGACGGGCCGCCTTGCTCCGGGAGCCGGGGTATAAGAGGACCATCGCACCTCATTAAAAAAACATGCAGCACGGTCGAATCAGATCCCGTGCTAATCGCTAGAGACAATGCTCGGTGTTTAATTCTGCCGCGGATGGAGGCACTTTCGCCCGAGGTGACTTCAGCAGGAGCCATGTTTGCGTGCAAAGCTTCACTTTAGAGCCGGGCTGAGTGGCGGAGTCGCTCACATGAGCATAATCTTACAGTGAGAGGCTGGGGACACTGGAGACACACGGCTCTCCACACACTCCGCAGAGGCAGCGCGGTGATGTTTTATTGAAGCTCGCTCCTCAGAGACGGGCTAAAAAAGCACTCGTGCCTGGGCAGACCTGTCTGTTTTGGCTGCCGAGAATGGCTTCCAATCACGCAAGGATAAAAACATCAAAATAAACTAATCGAGATCCGCCGTCTGCCGCCCCGGAGGATTCCCAGCACGTGTGTGTGGAGGACGAGGACGAGGCCGGGCAAGAAAGAGAGGCTGCAATCTCAGCCCGCTGCCTGGAAACAGGTTTAGGATTGTACACTTAACGTATGGAACACACGCATATATATAGTATGGCTGTCAAAGTTAACGCGTTAACTCATGCAATTAATTAAATTTGTTAAATCGCGTCAAATTTTATTAACGCCATTAATCGCACTTCCAGTTTTTCGGGCACTTCCGGTTTACCGTATTTCCGGTTTTTGAGTTTCCCTTCAAAACCATTCAGTATTATGTGTACAGTTTTTTGCAAAGCAAAAATCACGGCTCACTTATAGAAAAAATAGAGTGCAATTCAATTATTCGCAGTCTCTCAGACGACTGCGTGCGCACTGCGCACAGACCATTTGTCGGACTTTGTTAAAAATGTGTGATCAGCCTTTTCAGCTAGACTAATTATCAGTGCAATATTTTTGCCACACAAATATACAAATACATATCCGTTGTCTCTTTTACTATAATTTTTTAAAAAAAATGACATATTTCTTTTTTAATTATTATGACCGGCTTACCCGTTGTTTTCTTTAGTCAAATCGGATTTACAGTATTTAAACAAGTGTTTATTTTGTGTTGAGTTTACATTAATTTACATTTTACACATCAATATTCCATATTACCAGATTCTATATTTGTTCATGTTATTAATAATTGTTAATACTGAATAATTATTATTAATACATTATAGTTATTTTTTTTGTGATTAATCACGACTAATTTGGTTGGGGATGTGTGATTAACTAGTTTAAAAAATGTAATCATTTGACTAGTATATAGTGTATATATAGTGTATATATATATGCATGCATGTATGTATGTATGCATGTATATGTATATATATATATATATATATATACTATTTAAATATTTATATGAATATATATAAACACTTACATAAACACACACACACACACACTAACACACTCACATTCGTTTAAACATACAAACAAAATCAATCAATCATTCACTTTAACATATATTATAACACACACAAACACACACACACACACACACACACACACACACACACACACACACAAAACACACACTCATCTAATCACGCACTAGACACACTCACAAAAAGACAATAATTTAACTCACACACAATAACAAATAACACACAAACATGTATAATTATACATACACACACACTCATCTAATCAATGACACACTCACAAAAAGACATTAACTTAATCTCACACACACAAACATATGCACACACAACCCCCCCCACCCACTGCACTCACACACACACACACACACGCACACACACACTGCACTCACTCTCACATTAGACACGCGTGAATACACACCTGTATGCATGGTCAAATAAACACACCCACCCACACACACGCAAAGATTATTGATCCATGTTATTATATGAGATTTTTAGAGAGGGCGTAAGGAAGGGAGAGAGAGAGAGAGAGAGAGAGAGAGAGAGAGAGAGAGAGACGCCTTTGAGGAACAATGAAGTGCATAATCAGAAAGCGCAACACAAACACACAAAATGCTTTCTTTGAAGGAAACATACACCGGTATTTGTATGTATCTTTCATGTTACATGTTTTGTTGTCTTGTGCTGTGAATGAGACTGTCAGTACCTCACCCCACCACCAGATGGGGTTCTGTCTCCCAATACTTCAAAGCCAGGCGCTGTAAAGAAGTCGTGTTCTGTAAGTTGTGTTGCCTTTCTTGGCCATTTATTTCTGGTTTTATGGATTTTGTGTTTGTTTTTTGTCATTGCTTTTTGGACTATCTGCTCTGTGATTTATATTTTTTTGTTTGATTTTCTTAATACACTTGCTAAACGAGACTCGCCATTTTGTACTGTAGGATGAAGATATTAAACAGCTCATTGGATTTTTATGATAATGAGCCACGCCTAACTATATGATTAATTCTCAGCCAATTGAGATTGAGAGTAAGTCTGCTTATATTTCTATATATCGTGGATATGTACGCCTTTCTTTCCTCCTGCTAACAATATTGTTTCATTTTCTTGCATAAGCATTTGCCAGAAACACATGAGAAATGTTAATGTTTATTTTCATTTATTTTTTTAAGGCAGCTTGTCCATAAATTCTACCAAGCATAAAGTCCTTAAGGACCGATTTTTACGCGTGCGAAATTAAAACAAGGTTTTGTAAAAGTAACTAGTCTGCGCGCGGTAGATCACGTGAACCGCAGGAGTCAATAATTCAACGCGTGCAAAATTGTTAGTTCCTTGTTGGTTTACGTTCGCTCTCCAAAAAAATTGCTTAGTTTAAATATAATCTAATATAATTTTGTATAATAACGTAGTACATTTCTGTGTAATGCTTTCCAGAGTCAGTCAGAAGATGTAAAATGATGTGTGCTGTAAATCAGAATATTAAATTGCTAAGTATAGCATATCTATATGACGTAAATAATCACCACAACCTTTAAGCTAGACAATTAGTTTTAAAGGCTATTCAGATTAAATTGCCACAAATGCTGCAGTAGCATATATTGGGCAAAAATCAACATGAGTCTTTGAGGAAAAGAAATTTCATCAATCTATTTACAGATGTTATACACGTGAACGGAATGGCCCTTTTTTCATCCAGACACACAAAGGGTCTTAGAACAGTGAGTATTAATCACAGAGGCCTTGTGTGTCGGACGCCTGCTGCTGCGACACGGACCACGCAGACGTCTCATTTTTTACTGCTGATGACAGACACGCCATGTGGCTTCTGCACAACATAAAGCTACATGCACTTGCTAATCAGCAATAATATAAAGCTTCACTAAAAAAGCTTCTTACATTTTTTTTTTCTCAGCAATTTTACATTTTAATGAATATTCATTGGGCCCGATGAATAGGTTACGTGCATTAGCATGCCTGCTAACTTTCAACGCTAGTCGAAAAATGCCAAAGGGGCCTTTAAAAAGAAAGATACAAAAAAAAAAAAAAAAAAAAAAAAAAAAAAAAAAACAACATCAATTAATTTAAGATTGATTTGGCAAAGTCTGAAAAATAAAAAACATTTCATACATGAGTGTGTGTGTGTTCACTAAGGTTTGGGCCTGAACAAATTGTCCCATGGGTTGAGACTGTATATGTGCAGAATAAATATTTATGAAGGTGACATTTTAGTTGAAATATTTTTTTTTGTATTTTTGTATTTGTTTTGTAAAGTATTTCTGTGTTTGAAACCAGGAAAAAGCCTTTCATACGGATAGAACATATTATTATATGAACATTTTAATTGATAAACATTTTAATTGTTAAAAAAAAAAAAATGTGTTGCTCTCTCTGTCATAATAAAAGTATTGGAAAATAAAAACATAAAAAAAAAACAAAGATTGTAAAAGTGTAATGTTTACTGATGTTTAATAAGCAAGAGTGTATAGGTGAAGAGCTGAAGGAAGTGAGGAATGCAGCGGTCTGGAGGTTGATGGTGGTGTCTATCAGGAGGGAGGTGTTCACAATGGAGGCGGGTCCTCCTAATCATTAATGACCACCAAAAAAAAAAAAAAAAACAGAACCCAGAGAAAAAAAACAGTTGTAACACAGTAAAAATCCCACTGTAAAAAAAATCATGTTTATTTTTTTATTGCAAATATTTATTTTAAGAATTTTTTTCCTGCAGAAAGGGAGCTGTTAAAAGTTAGTGTACCGTTACATTTATTCATCAGACGGAGCTTTAAACGTGTATCACCTTAGAAGTACAGTTCTGTATAAAGCACGTGCTTTTTTGTGGCTCTGCTCCCCTCTAGTGGTTTTTTATCATCACTTTTGACACCATGCCTGACACCATGTGGTGAGAAGAGGAATTACATTTTTGAAGTACGTTATTAACAATTAATTCGTTCCGAAAGCCGTTGTATTCGTTTTAGACTAATTCAATTGTCTGAACAATTCCATTGACAATTCAGACAATAATTTTGTATTTTGGAAGTAAGATATCTGTAACCGACACACATTTTTTTGGTTTGGTTTGTTTGACGTGCATGAAGAATAAACAACTATTTTTACACGCCTGGATTCTTCCATGTTTTACACGTTCATAACTCATCTCCCTGCATGCTAGCGGACTGGCTTAATCTTGTGGATACAACATTTGGCCTTTGGTATATTGAACCATATTTTGTAACTTGATAAGACGAAGATGTGCTTTGTAACATTAAACTTTCGTTAGTATAGTCTTTTGTAAGTTGAGGTATCGCAGTGTTTTTGTTGATTATTCTGATAGAGCTCGCAACACAGAAATTACACGTTATAAGACTGAAGCTTCAGTTTCCGACGATTGGAGCACAGAAAACTGTTGTAATAGACTAAAAATCCCACTGTAAAAAAGACGATCATGTTTAATTTTTTATCTGCAGAAACGGAGCCGTTAAACATTAGTGTACCGTTACATTTATTCATCAGACAGAGCTTTAAATGTCACGTTTGAAGTACGCTTCTGTATAACGCACATGCTTTTTTGTGGCTCTGCTGCTCCCTTGCGGCTTTTTATATTCATTTCATATTTATATTGAATGTCATAAAATTATTTCATTTTAAAATTGTATTTTATTATTAAAGTTTAATGTCTAAATATATCATACCTATTTATCTAATATGCTATGTATTTTATAATTCCATCTTCATAAATGAGTCCATCTAAAACAATTCATACCTCTATTTAATTATACGTATACGTACATCTATATTGAAATCTAGTTCTATCTTAATCCGTGATAGCGCTGAAAGAAAATACATAATGTGTCATGGAGACATTAGCAAAGCTCACGGAGTGACGTGCATGACATTTCCGAAGTGTACTAGACACACACACACCACACACACACACACACACACACACACACACACACACACACCATACTTAAGGCATAGATTGAATCTAAATTTGTTGCTCACAATTACAGCTGTTTATAAAAGGTAGAAACCAGAAGTTCACATTAATTTATGAAAAACATTTTTAACACGTGAATTTGAACAAACAACAGTTAAATTAATAAAAACTGAAGCGAGGTGCTCTTTATTGGTCCTTACAGTGGCCCTGTAAGAGACAAGACACAATTAACTCTTCAAATGTATCATTTAACAACAACAACAACAACTATAGTCATTATTGGGCCTGACACAATCACACCAGGGCAGGATGCCTTCCACAGTTTTAACAATAAAAAAGCAGAACCTATTTTCAAAACAGGGGTGTACAAACTTACTGAATACTCACGTCACACCAACTGAAATCCAAAAATGAACAATAAATAAGAAAAATGCAATCACACATTCACACCACACTGACAAATCACAAACATACAGTAAATGCTCATAACAACTCTGATGTCAACTCAAAACAAGAACATGCAAATCTCACACCACATCGACCAATCCAGTTCCTGACCAATCCTGTTCATCGTCTTCCATCCAGCCACTTCAGGCAGAGGACAAGATTGCTACAGTATTCCGCATCCTCCTTAAAGCGGCGGTGCTCATGTCTGACACCATGTGGTGAACAGAGGAATAACATGTTTAAAGTACGTTATTACTTAAAAAATCAGTTTGTACCGAAAGCCATTTTGTTCAGTGTTTTTTGTTTTAACTGTTAAACTTTCGTTAGTAGAGTCATTCGTAAGTAGAGGAACCACTGTGTTTTGGTTGATTTATTCTGATAGAGCTCGCGACACAGAAATGAGACGTTCTAAGGCTGATTCTTCTGGGTGACCCGTCTTGTGGATGAGCGCGAGCACGGGCCGAGCGATTCCCTCCGTGGTCTCTGGCGCCGCTGAACCACTTAGAAACAGCTTTTTCAGCCTCTCGCCGCGTGATCCAGTTCGTCAACCGGTTCTTTTTCAGGCTGCCTGTGAAATGAACACATGAAAAAGAGACAGGGTTTGTTTTGAATAAAACAGAATAAAACAAAAAAAATATATATATATACAGTATATATAAAATAAAATATTTTAACAATTTATAATAACAATTAATAACAATTTTTTTGTTATATGGTTTTGCACACATTAAAACAGCAAGTGGGCCGAGTGGGATGAAAAAAAGGTCTCCAGAATGCAACTGCACTGTCTGTCCTTAACTTTTGAATTAATGATTTAAAATATTCTTTTGAATTAATTGTTTAAAATATTCTTTCGGTTTATCCCATTTTTGCAGAAATAAAGGGTTACAATAATAATAAAGTAATATTGTAATAAACGATTTTCTTCTTCTAAAGCACCACAGAAAAAAACTAAAAAGCAGGAGGCAGACGAAAGTAATAAAGCTGTAATTAAACCGTAAATCCTGTGGGAAACGGCGATAAAGAGCAAAGCCCCCCACCAGCTCCCTGTGAAGGCCGGGGTCCATCAGCTTCAGCTCCAGGTCCTCGACGTCAGCAAGTGTTTTGAGGGGGAAGCTGATGTCGGTGGGCAGCTCGGCGGCCGTGATGCTGCTCTGGCGCTGGTTGAGGAGAGACTGGATCATCATCCCGTGAACACGCTGCGTCTTCTTGATTTCCTCCAGGAGAGTGAAGAGGCGATCAAACGCGGCGTCTCTGAACTCAGAATGGTGGATTATCTGAAGATGAGGAGCAGCTGGTGAAGATGAAGAAGGATGTGGATTGGATGGATTCTTCATCTGAGCTCCACAGTCGGTCCGGACTTGAAATAAACGCAGCCTCGTTTAATGTGATAAGATGTTAAATGTAATTTAACTCTTAATTCAAATTAAAATCCACATTTCTAAACACAAGAAAATCACAACGTATCTCACACAGATGATGTTGTCTCACCTTCTTTCACGCTTATTTCGTCCATCACAGTCTGAAGTTGCCTGTAGGTCAGAGGTCATTGATTTTCACCTTTTCAAATAATTTACACGCGTCTCTCTAAATATTGCTTAAACAGACTTCACTCTAATAACACAAACTTTTGACTAGTAATGTCTGTAAAGTCGAACACAGTCAAGTTTTATAGCGTCAATGATCGACACAGACTCATCGTGACAATTAGATTTTCTCACATTCGCACAGAACACTTGAGCTGTAAGAACTTGGTTCCCAATCACAAAAGTACAGTATAAGTAAATGTAGAAATCAATTTTTCTGTGGTCGATGACAAATGTCTAGGCAAAACTTTACCTGGGTTTATCTCCCACTGCTACCTGCTTTTCCCAGCACACGGACTTTAAACCGAAGCCAGTTAGGCTGTGGGGACATTTCTTCCTTTGCAGCCTCGCTGATGTCAAACAGTTCCGGTGGCCAGAAGCAGGTTTCCTCCTCTGGTCCTGAAAACCACTTGCAGGGAATAACAACCACACCACCTTCCTCCAGCAGATCCACAATGGCAAAAGGAAGCATCCTAGAGGAAATAAACAGCGATGTCACATGACCAGAGTCGCCACTGCACAGTTAATCATATCCGTCTGCGTCCCGGGATTAATGACAATTCATTGTGTCAATATTAATGTTTAAATGCAAAAAGTCGCAAAACGGCAAACTGTGGGCGAAAAAAGTATTCGTAGGAACTCATGATGAATTACAATTCTAATTCTCGGATTTGCCTCATTTAATTCCGGTGGCGGAAAAAATGCACAAATTATTGGCCGCTTCTGCAGATGTTTCCACAATTCCGTGTACTTTTAATTCAATGCATATCAATGAAATAGCGCTTTTTTACGACCCTGAAAATGTTCAAATAAATCACCGGAAAACCTTTTTTTCCTATCTGTTGATGTTGCTGATGATCAGAATATTTTTCTGTATTTTGCCGGTGTGGTGGGGGTGTGTTCTGACCTCAGGTCTGAGGTGTCCGGCCACACCAGAGGTCACACCCTGCATTGAGATCCGGACCCTGAAAGTAGATGAGAGCTGAGGCCCGGGCTTTTCTATGTGGTCTGATGTTTCCTCAGGGTCTCTGGATTCCTCCCAAAATCTAAAAACAAGTTCAGCTGAATCAGAGCTTATACTATTGTTCAGAAAAATGGCTGTATGAATACACATTCTGATGGTACATTTACATGTATTTAGATTTGTGTTTGCAAAACATTGTGAGCCAATTGAAAAAAAAAAACCCCAGCTACGTAGAACTATAAAAATTAAGTCCATATTATGCCCAATAGTGGCCCTTATGGACCCCAGATATTATGCCACTTTTTAACCCCTGCCCATGTAAAGCCCATGTGGGGCCCATACAAGTGTTCGCTAGCTAGCTTTAGCCAAGAAGTTAATGCAATTGGCACGAGGAAAACAACAGCCATTGAAGTAAGCAATGTTAAAATGAACAAAATATCAAAGGTAAAATCCACGTTACGTTTAAATTCCAACCGTCATTGTGTCAGTAATATCTGTATATTACGGGCCAAAACAATAGCACTGCGCAGCCTTTACAAAACACGCGTCGCTCTTTCACTTTACCTCAGTGACGACTTTAGACGTTTTTGTGAACTGTTCAGACGTTTAGGAACAGTGAAACCGCGCGTAGTATTCAGACGTAAATAAAATGGGCTTCGCGCCGTTCACGCCCACTGAACAGCATCTAGACACGCAACTAAACATGTGGTTCGTTCCCGCCCACTAAACGCCGAACCTGTTCCCGCCCACTTTGTTGTCCACATCGTTCAATTCATACTTAGGAATGTGGAAAAACGCTTTCTTTATTATATTAAACTTGGATCAACACAATAACGCAAGCATTATTTTTAGTGCATTTAATCAAACAGCTGCAAACAGTAAAAAAAAAAAACTAAACTTGAAAAATAAACTACTTTCCACCGTGAAAAAGCAGAAGGCGGTTGCCATGACGACGGACACGCGTAATCCAGCGTCAAACTTTAAGACGGTTAAAACAGTCTGAAGGAGATGAGAAAGACAGGAAGAATTCTTCATCAACAAGCAAGATTCAGATGTGCTCTGCTCTCTAAACTCCATCAAGCTCGACTTTCAAATTTAAACGATGTGTATATACGTTAATATAAACATATAGTATATCTGGTGATGTGCTCAGCAGCGATCGGGACCATGCAAACCAGCAGGACACTACTGTACTGTCAGTATTCTTTGCATAAAAGCAAATTATTTTACAAACAAGGTGACGATCTTAAAAAGACACGATCCTTCATTAAAATGCGTCACATCACGCTTTTAAACAGTGACGTAAACGTTCGCCCGTATTCACGTGATGTGACACTTGACGCAGTGAGGTGAAAATAACCAGTGAGGTGAAAAATTAAGAGTAAAAATAACGCAATACTCTGTCTCTGTGCGTTGAATTTGTAATTTAACAATAACACTTTCCTCTTTGATACTAAGATTTGAAACTATTTTATTACCGTATTTTTTTGGACAATAAAGCACTCTCAAAATCCTAAAAACTCTTTAAATAAACAGACTGCTTATAATCCCAAAAATATGCCCTAAATGTGAGAAATAGAAATAATTATATAGACATGAATTATTAATAGGGCTGGTTCGAAAAAATATGGTTGTGATTTATGGTGATTGCAGTGATGTTTGAGCAGTTAGTAAAGTTTTTTTTAGTCAATTAAAATAAATCTAGGGATTCATGGTGTGAAAATAGCATGTGAATAGAAATCTTTAACAATCCTGATGTCCACAGAACCAGTCAGGTGTCACTTCATTCTCTTTATTTAAGGTACCACTCAGAAAAATAGATGTATAGTTCTTAAATAAAGCTGAAGAAATGTGAAAAACCATCAGAACAATAATAAAACATCTGGAATATTTCATGCTTATACATCGCTATACATACACGCTCAAAGGGAGTCGGTGTGGCACATTTCAACTTCCTGTCTTGTTCTTTTAATCGCACGTCAAGGGCGAAAACTAACATAGTTGCTCGGACAACTGGCAGGCAAAACAAATCTGGATGACGAAAAGATTAGAAAACGATCTGCATAATAAAAACATCTAAATACGATAGTTTGTACAAACACCACGTAACACCGAGATTCATGTTGATGATATACATAGGCTGCATCTTTTTTCTTCTTGTGACGACACGCATGACACGTATGTTTAGACACTGTGAGGAAAAGCTACAACATTCTCTGATACAAAATGTACAAAAGTCTAGTGGATACGACATAATTATACCTTCAAACCTTGGAGTTGTTCTAAAATATGCCACAGTACAAAAAGTTTTTGTGCCTAGAAGTGTTGAGGTGAAGCAAACGTGACTCTCTGCTGACGTCTTAGTCATGTGACTTCATTCATCGATGTCGAGTGGTTCTGAAATTAAAGAAAAAAAAAAAAACATTTCACTGTCTTGACATGCCCTTTAAAAGACATGGGAAAAACAACAGAATCATTTGATAAAGAAAGGACAAAAAAGATAAATATAGAAAGAGAAATATAGCTGCAGGCAGCGATGGCAGGGTTCAATTTCTTAACTCCTATTTGGTTCAAATTTGGCACACAGCCTTAGGTTAATGACACAAATTTGTAGATTTTATAATTCGCCTAACTTTCATTGGTCAGCGTTAGTTGTTTGTTTTAATTTCATGTTAATTACTAGATGATTGGTGATTTTAGATCAGTTTTAGATGATCTAGCATACTTTTCACATTATAGCGCTACCCAGAATACAATTGATAGAGGAATTTCATATAGACAAGTTGTTCGGCTCAAAAGGATGTCGAGTAAACAGCGCTGATCAAACGATTTACCATGACAACACTACGGACAGGAAGTGATTACCTGTGCAGTGAGGGTCTCCAGTGGGCTTTCGACACGGGGAAATGTCAATAAAGGTGGGCTTCTGTAATCCTCCAGCTTCTGCTTTACAAAGCCGGAATGGCTTCCTTTAAAATTGTTCACCACACATATTCCCTTCAATCATAAGAGATCAAGTGAGACAAAAACACCAAAATGTAGTGGAGATGTTGATTTGTATGTATTTTATCCCCAATCAGAATATTAAACAGTATATGCACTGATATAAACACATACACAGAAGAATCACATCTCACAAATATTGTTTCTGTCAATCTGTGATAGTGAGATAATCCATCCCACCTCACAGGTGCGACAAATCAAGACACTATTTGATACCAATTTTGCAATTGATATGATACCAATTACAGGTCCAGTATCAACGATACCAATATCGATACTGTAGGCACCTAAAATAAAAATTATTTTTGCACACTGTTTATTATTGTCTTTAAAGAAACAAATAATGCTCACTTAATAAATAGATTAAATACAAACATGAAAAAACATGGCTTTTAAATTAATAATATCTAAAAAAAATATCTCTTAAATTGAAAGATTGTAGTTCTCAAAACCCTCACACTACAATCGTAGAAAAAAACTTAACAAAACAGTACATATTTAACAGTAAAAACATAATTTGCCACCTAGATGACATCAGTTAAGTTTTAAGATTTGTTTCAGGAAAAGTAGCATGTTAAAATTCTTAGGTTTAAGCCGATTTAACCTATAATTTCTCCTTCCTCGTACTATGCCTCGTACTATTACCCACTCTGGTACCGAAACATACGTAGATAAAAAAAGTTTATAGTCCCACTATATCAAAAAGTCCTATTAAATGTACACTATAGTGCAAAAATACACATAACACAATTTAAACACTTGTAGCTTTTTCTGATAAGCATGTGCATAGCACGAGGTGGGAACAATTATGGGTGAGAACATGATAGAAATACATCAATACATCAAGAATAAGACTTAGAGTGCTCATCCGATTGGCTGCCATAATCATGTGACACAAAAGACCATTTGAAATACGCTTAAGCTGATTTTCACACATCCAAAACACTCAGAAATGAAAATTAATGGCACGTTGTTTATTAGAATCGGTATCAATCGATACTTAATAAAGTATCGACTCCAAAGTATCGACCAACGGGTATCGAAGTATCGATTCCAAAGTATCGAGACTGCCATCCCAAGTAGTATCACACGGCTCAAATAGAATGAGTTAATCCCACAAATAATCCGGCAAAAACAAAAATATTGCGTTTACATTTTTATTCTATAAATAATTTTTATTATATAAGTAATTCCTGGTGCAAGTAGCAATGCAGTGTTCACACTCCAGATTCCCCACATCCCTAACACACGACAAGCACACATCACACAAAGAAACCCACCAGAAAAAGGGCTATTGAACATCCCAGTATGAAGCCGGCGATGACGTCCGAGCAGTGGTTGCGGTATTCCGAGACCCGGTTCAGGCCGGTGAGGAAAGCTGCACACAGGATTCCCAGACAGAGCACGGGCTTGGCCAGACGACTGCTCTTCATCTTGATGGTGCTTGTGATGTACATCTGAAGAAAAGTGTCCAGGCGTGATCAGAATTCCAACACACACACACACACACACTCCTGTCCGTCTTACGGTCACATAGACTGCGGAGTAGACGCTGAGGGACGCGTCTTTAGACGGGAAGGATCTCCGCGCTCTCTCCACCACCACATGGTTCCCCGTGCAGATGTTCCCGTTGGCGACAAACTGGTGCTTGAGGTGACAGTCCAGGCTGGTGTAGTTCGGCTTGCACACGTTCAGGAAGAAGGGAGTCAGAGTTCCAGTCACCACCTGTCCGGCGTTGACAAAGATGTCGGTGGCAAACAGGCCGAAAGCGAAGACGCCTGCGAAGAGGAAACACAAGCACTCAAACACGGCTGAGATGATGCTCCTCAACACGAGAAGACGGTGTTCCTGCAGTGAACCGAAGCCAGAGTAGGAATGGTGCTCACCGATGAAGCGGACGATTCTGCGGACCAGAGGGTTTAGGTAGCAGCACTCGCCCGTCACGATGGTCTTCTCCTGGACCAGAAGAGCTTCTCGCGTGTTTTTCATCACGTACATGGAGACTTCCCCAACAAACATCTGACGGAGACACAAAGGTCAAGCAAGGTCACGTGGGAACTACAGACTAGTTGAGACTAGCGGACGGTTCCGACCTGCTTAACTTTCCTCATCAGTGGGGTTTAGTTTCAGCAAAATGTAATGTCTTATTGTGTGTGTCAAAACGACAAAATGCAGTTTGTAATGATTCCAAATCATCGTAGTAGTAGTAGGATTTAGTGTGTGTGTGTGTGTGTGTGTCTGTGAGTGAGTTCTTGTTTTCACACAGTATATGTGTGTGAGCTTGTGTTTAATTGCATGTGTGTGTGCATAAGTTTAATTGTTTATGTGTGTGTGCTTGTGTAAATGTCTGTGTGTGTATTTGTGCGTGCAAGCTTGTGAAAGTGTTTAAATGCGCGTGAATTGTGTGTGTGTGAATTGTTGTGTAACAGTCTATGTGAGCTTTCGTGTAAGTGTGTGTGTGTGTGTGTGTGTGTACTGACAATGGCCATGAGTGAGTACATACAACTTATGTACATACAATGTTTTGTATGTCATCAAGTGTGTGTTTGGAAGTTGTAAGTGTGTGTGTGTGTACTGACAGGGTGAGGGTCCATGTACATACAATGTGGTGTATGTCTTTAAGTGTGTGTGTGTGTGTGTGTGTGTGTGTGTGTGTGTGTGTGTGTGTGTGTGCTGATTGGCCGTGGGTGAGTGTCTGTGTACATACGATGTTGTGTATGTGTTTAAATGTGTGTTTGGGGGATGTAAGTGTGTGTACTGACAATGGGTGAGTGTCTATGTACATACAATGTTGTATATGTGTTTAAGTGTGTGTTTGGGGGTTTGTAAGTGTGTGTGTGTGTGTGTACTCACGATGGCTGTGGGTGCAGCTGCCACGACGCTGTAGAGGATGAGTGGAGGGATGAAGCTGCTCTCCTCCGCCCCAGGGTACGGCTTCATCAGCTCCGCATCATTGCAAAAGAAACCCTGGATGTGGATGGCAAAGATGTCCGTGCACTCAAAGTAGTACGCCAGAAGCACCGTCCCGGCCATGAGCACCAGCTGCGGAGAAACATTCAGAGCTTCATCACGTGACATCACTGCTATACAACTGACAGTCATTACCGTAGCCTTCGGACTATAAGCGCACTTAAATTACTTTATGTTTTGCCAGGTGACAGATTTGTTACTGAACAATTACTAACAACAGGATTGGGTAACCAGCAATAATTTCAAATCACTTCAAATTTAAAATTTTTAAATTTTGACCTGTTAAACTCTGTCATTGAATGTGAAGACTTTCCTAAAAACCTGTGTTGTTTTGTTTGTGTGTGTTACGAGGGAAAATGTTCAGATTTTGTGACTGATTTTAGTGTAGTTCATTTTCCAAAGTTTAGACCTTTATTGATGATGGGATTTATTATAGTGCACCTTATAGTCCAAACAATGTTAATCACCATTCAGTTTGTATAACCCATAACTTGTCAGTGCAATAGTTCTCAAGAAATGTATTTATTTAATAAATGTTTCCCATATATATTTATTATTTATCTATCGATATTAATAAAAAATGTAATCAAGTACATTGTGTAAATATATTTTTTAGCTTGAATATTATGAGGGATCTAATTGGATGCAAACTACGCCACTGAACCAAATAAATTCATTAGTCACGGAACACTTTCACAAACACAAAGTTAAACTTGAAAGTTTTCAGAACAATATGGAACAACTTGGCATTGAAAATTTTGAAAAATTGGCATTTTCAAAGAAACTCACCTCAACAAAAACGAAGCATGGTATGATAGAGTAGCTGCGATGTGTGTTAGCAGACGCCATTTCGTAGTGATTCAACAAACCACAGAAAGAAATCTAGAAGCCAACAAAAGTGCAAAATTATTATAAATGACAGTATAAAAACAGTAATTGTGTGCTCCTGCAAAGTCGGTGCATTCATTAATATTTAAAACAATTAAAACAAACTTCACAAAGACTTTTTGATGACAATTCAAGCTAGGGATGCCGGTATCGGTTATCAACCTTGATATCACATTTTCTAAAGTAGTCGTCCTCGTTAAAATCCGCAAATACCAGAAGTGTTAAATGTCTGCATGAAGAGGTAATCAAACTAGTTTTATCAAATATGTATTGGTCACTAAATAGCAAAGATGTTTATTAAAGGCTACAGTGTTGTCTAAATCGACAATTTACAACAAAGTAAAATAAAAACTTGAGTTGCGTTTGTTGAGTTAAAATGTTCTATAATTATTTATTCTGTAAAATGTTGCATATAACATGCTTTTCACTTTAAATCATTGTTCTTAATTCCAAACTAGCTCCTTTTTTGAATATGACTAAAGCTGTTACCTGTAAAATTAAATCATGTTTTTATTATACGAATTCCTGCCTCAAATGGCGGCGGCACATTCAGCGTTTTTGTATTTATTTTTGGACAATGATATAATTGGTACAACCAGTTAGAATTCACATCAAATGACACATTTCACAGGTACAGAAAATGATTGCGAATCAGGGACTAAATTCCCTTAGCTGTGGCGTTTCAGACTGACAAGGAACGTTTTGGTTTCATTAATTTTGGTTTCATAAGTGCAACGTTTATTTCTCACAAAGAACAATCCTTAAAAGACATAAAATGAAAGACATTTCTGTTATTCAGCCGATATCATTGTGGTGAAGAAGTTCACAGATCCAGCACTGCTTAAGTCAAATTAAAATTGTATAAAAAAAGTTCCAAAATACGTCCTGCTATCGTAAACTGCTTTGTTTTGTTTAAACCCGTTTCGTTGGCACGGGCCTGTGTAATGGATATAAATAGAGCGAGCAGACGCCTCCTGGATTATTACGACCATTGCAGCCCAAAAGAACCATCTGCCACAAACAGAAACACATTCTAGAAGGATTCAGTCACACACTGAACAACAAACAAGACCCCGGAGACCCTCGGTGACAGCACCATCACACCGTCTCCGTGAACTAGCACGAATACAGGAAAACAACAACCATCGTATTTATCATCAAAATGACAATGACAATTAGTGAGAATAATTGTGGTGAGCACAATTCAACTGAAAACCAATTTTTACCCAAATTACCTTGAATTATCGGAATTACTGCCGTCACCTCACTCCTTTCTCCTTTTAGTTTAACTTTATTTGTTAATGAAGCGGCAAAGCTTTGTTCTTTTGTAGTAATTTTCACAAACTATATGATGGGAGTCTGTGATTACAGTTCATGTGATGTTCTATCCTTATCTTTTTCTCTTTTGTCTGTAACAGTATTGTTCTTGTAGCAGCGCATAATTTAAAAAAATTGGTATAATTTTCTGATGTCTGTTTTTTTTTGAGTGAACTAGACAAAAGCTAATCAGAACTTTTACTTGTAGCTTGTAGATGTAGCATGAATGGTTAGCTTTACTGCTAACTTTTTTCTGTTATTAACTTGACAGACATAGTGAGTTAATGAGACAAGTGAGTTTTAGGAAAAATCCGAAAGAGCATGCAAACCAGAAGCAAACGCAGAGAAAATCCACTGGATTGTTGCAGCCAAAGGTAGAAACGACTGGAATCTGTTTCTCTTGCCTTCAGCATATATTCTCTTGCTCTGCGAAAGCGAGAGCAGGATTTTCTCAGTCTCTTACCCTGCTATTCACTCAAAAACAGTGATATGAAATCAACATTGTCAAAAACCTTCAACGCTTTTTAACAGAATTGTCCGCCGCTAATCAGTCACGCCAGTTTTTCTCAATTCTGTGATCATTTGTTTCCTCTTTGCCATCCAGCAAACTTTGTGCGCATGTGTTGGGCTATAATCATTCTAGTCGCCACGTAACATCTGGAGACGGACGGATTTCCGCTTCAGTGGAATCTTATTTTTGTTTTTGCCCAATTATTGGTTTAATATTTTCGTCAGACATTTTTATTCGTCTGAAAATGACGTTGACTTTCGACCATCAGCTATAATATTATTTATAGCAGAATCATGTATGAAAACCTGCGTCGTGCATGTAGATTGGTTATGTGTAGTCCTGCGAATTCTGCTTATTGCTGAACTGTAACGTTTCTCTCACGGTTCTGATTGGACAGAGCGAGTCACGCCTCTAAAAGTGGAGAATACTTCCTCAACTTCAGTTAACGATGCTAAAAAAGTTTCTGACGAATGCTATGAATATAATACTAAAGCTGTATTATTCTAACTAGCCTCATCACTAAACAATATATTGCTATAATTTTCAACCACAATATTGTATGCCACAAAAATAGATGTTAACGCAATACAAGTCAACAAAACAACTACATGCACTACTGTTCAAAAGTTGGGTTCAAATCTTCAGTTTCTTGGCAATTTCTCGCATGGATAGTCTTCCTTTCTAAGAACAAGAACAGACTGTCGAGTTTCATGAAAGTGCTCTATTTCTGGCCATTTTGAGTGTTTGATTGACCCAACAAATATGATGCTCCAGATTCTCAACCTGCTGAAAGAAAGGTCAGTTTTATAGCTTCTTTAACCAGCTGTTTCCAGCATTGCTGACATGATCAAACAAGGGTTCTACAATCATCCATTATTGGCCTCTATACACTATATATATATATATATATATATATATATATATATATATATATATATATATATATATATATATATATATATATATATATATGTGTGTGTGTGTGTGTGTGTGTGTGTGTATACACACACACACACACACGATATATACTACATATATTATAGTATATACATATATTATAATACACCTGAATCACCTCCCACATTGATAACGCTTGTTCCGATACCAATATTGATTCAATCGACAATAATTAGTCATGACGTGGTATTTTGAGGTTACTGAATAATGATAAATACACATTAGGAAAACACGACGACGCTTGTTGCGCGTTATTTGCTGCATCGTCATCCTAACTGTACATTCCGACGAATGATGAAGTAAACAGTCTTCGTCGTCATCATGGATACAAACACGGTCGGACCCTCCCGAACTGCTACCCGCGATTCGGCCGCTCCATTACGGCGTTCCCTGGTTCTGTTCTCCTAATACACAGATTTATTTTCGAACAAACACCCGACACGGACCAACATTGAACGCACGAGACAATAGCAGACCGAAACTAGCACGCTGCTTCACGACCATCTTATCTCAACTAGCATCTTACCGTGCGATCGATCTATATCACTGGCTCAAGCATCCGTCCTCGAGCGCGGCCATGGGAAGAGATGACGGCGACCCCGCTTCGGCCCGAGCTGGAAGACCACCGCGTCCGAGACTGTAGTTGTGATTGATTGAATCGCACAGATTTACCTCAGGAATTCACGCGTTGAAACACAGAGATGCGGAGGGGGAGGGGCCGGGGGGTCTCGCGTGCGCGCGCGGGGTTCTGCATCCTATTACCGTCGGTGGTTTTAAATCATTAAGCTCGGGCATCACGAAATCGGCTTTAGATTAAAAGCCGAACGTGTTATTCCGCGGTTGATTGATTTGTTTTGTATTATTTTGGGTTGCATCTTAACGATTCTGCAAGATCGATTAACTGCAAGACCTGAAAAGAAACGGCCCTACATCGCATGACGACATGACTTTTATGTGACGTTTGCCTTTCCCAGACTCTTCGGTTCGCATCAGAGGAGTTGAAGATGCTTTCAGACACTTGCCGTTGAGGACCATCTTCCTCGCGGGCACGAGCACGCGTCTCCACGTGATTCACTAACGCTTCACTGATTCTTCGCCGAGTCCTGTTCAAATCGAAATAATTGTTCGCCTCCTCGACTCAAACCTCAACTCATAGACCCGAGCATCAAGCGTTGCATTTCTTTTAGGGACTATGTGGCGTGGAGGCTTCTCCCTAAACCGGCAATTCCGTGGTGACTCCGCACCAGTAGATGGCGACCTCTTCTGGCACTGCGAACAGGCGCCCGCCGTTTGTTGGCTTCGCAGAGAAGAAGACTCGCAGTTATTTACATATGCTAATTAAACGCGGGTAATTGAATGCGTGGTCAATTACACGAGCTGTGTATTTCCTCACGAGATTTACTTGCAGCTATAACTTCACTTAAATAGATTTACTTGATGTATATGTGCAAAAATTTGTGCATCTCGTCATGTCTTTTGCAACAGCTATTTACGTCAAAATCAACTAGTCATTCAAATTCACGTTTAGTTGATTACATTGGATTAGATTGACTTTATTGATCTCATGGCGGGGAGATTTAAGAGGCAAACGGCATCTACTCTGGGTGGGTTGGGGGTCTCGTGGCGCGTGCAGGGTGTAATTTGCATCCGATTACGCAGTGACATTTATTAAACATGGCCATCGCGAAATCGGCTTTAGAAGGCAATTAAACATGTCATGAATCTGTACACAATGCATGGGATCCATGGAATCAAGTACCAGTTATTACACTTGTTCAAAATGTTATAGTAATCTAAATCAGGGTAGTGCGAAGAGTCGAGTCAATGGCTCCGACATCCAGCTTCACGTCGTCTTCAGATTAATGAACCGAGAGGAGGAGGAGGAGAAGAACCGAGTGAGGAGAACTTTATGGATCAGCAAGTGCAAAGCAAAGCATCATCTGGACCATAGAGAGCGAGCTAGGACCCTCTATGACGTAAGAAATCACGCGTCTCCATCTTGTGGATTAAAAATGGGATGTTCTATTAATATGTTGTTTCAAAGTAAATTGCAATTAATAGAGCTTTTAAAAGCAACAAAATATTGTTAATTTAAAATGTACCGTAATTTGTTATTTATGTACAAATCTGTGTTTTAGAGTTACACAGTTGAGGAAAAAAAGATAGATAATAGCTGCACTGTGATTTGGCTTAAATGCGGTTTAACACTTTCCATTTTTCATTTTTGATTCTCCACGCGTTACAGTAGCGCGCGCGTGTACGTCATCGTTACTTCAGACACTGATTGTTCCGACAGAACTGATACTGTGTGTGACCATCAACACAGTGACGACAAGGAAGCGCAGCTCAGTGTTGCATATAAATATAATTTATTAGGTGTTTAAAAATTCTTTCTTACAGTTTGTACAGAAACTTCACAGAGATGAGCGTGCCGTAAAGGAACCGTCTTCACTATAAATACACCGCGGCGGCTGTAAAAGTCTTAAAGGATGCAGAATTTGCATAGTCACAAACACTCGCATGGCTTACGTTTTCTGACGCGTGACGTCACCGGACGCTTCAACTAGGTGTGACGGGTCCATTTTTAATATGACACTTTTCACGCGCTCTGCCCGTTTCCGGCCCGGACGGAAGTGAGTTCAAATGCAGGGCCCGGAGAGATCGAACAACACTGTCTGGGATTCGGTTTCACTGAAACGCCTTAATACGCCAAACAGTAGCTGTGATCAACGTCCGGAACAGTTTAAAAAAACATGACAATTGCTAAAAAATATTTTTTCAAATTTTCTTCTAAATTGCGAGTAAATACAGATCACTATGCAACAAAGCGGAATTAACATTATAGTAAAAAAAAACTTTTCATAATAATATTGTTAATTGACTATATACAGGCTGCGCTCGCGTGCCATTCGCGCTCCGTCCACAAGATGGCGCCACAACACCAGTGACGGAACCTGTCAGAGACGCACAGTCCAAACACGAACCCAGAACATGGCGGAGAGAGACTAACGGTCAGTGATCGGCCGACAGGAAGCCGTCGTGCCGACCCATCTCCTCCAGCACGGCCGCCAGGCGACTCAGGTTGCCGTCGGGAAAGTGCTGCGCCTCCCACAGGTCCAGAATCACCCCGGTCGGACTCGACTTGGTGGCGAAGTAGTTGAGGTACCTGAACCAGTTACACATAAACATACCGTTATTCCTCCAGTCCAATTAAAACTGCTCATCTAAAAAATAGATGTGTCTGTCTCTCACTCTGTCTATCTCTGTCTTTCTTTTTGTCTAATGTATTATTTTCTATTTACTTGTCTGCCTCATGTCTGTCTGTCTGTTAATTTATCCATCCGTCCATCCATCCATCCATTCGTTTACTGTTTTTCTGGACCCCCCCTCTCTCATGTCTGTCTGTCTTTGGTTTAGATGTCTCGGCAGCTCGTAAACTGAAAGACGGCAATAAAAATAATTTATCGAGTTACTGTGAAAGGATTGAGCACATTTGATTGTTAAAACACCATCATATGCAGAACGTAGATGATTGTGATCAAGAGAGAAAATAGAGCGTGAAAAAGAGAAAGAAACGAGTGTGAGGGCGAACGCAGTGTGGGGGGGCAGCACGCTCGGGCTGCTGGGATTGATAAGACGCCCCTGCTGAGATGTGAACTCACTGACTCAAAACACCACACAGAGAGAGACAGCGAGAGAGAGGGAGGAGAGAAAAAGACAGATGGTGAAAAAAACTGAAAAAAGTATAGAAAGATAGAGAGAGGGAGTAAGAAGGAGAAAGAAAGAAATTTGGTGAGATTGAGATTTGGGAAAATAGTGATGATGAGATAGAAAGACACAGATTGAGAACAAACAGTGGAGATGGAGAAAGAGAGGGGTGAGAATCGAGAGAGAGAGAGAGAGAGAGGGACAAGGTGACAACTAGAGACAAGAGTGGGAACGACAGCAAGAAAATAAGAGAGACAGAAAGAGATAGAGAACTAGGGACAAGAGAGAGAACGACCGCAAGAAAATAAGAGGGGGAAAGAGATAGAGGAATAGGGACAAGAGAGAGAACAACAGCAAGAAAAGAGAGAGACAGGGTGATTGAAAAAGAGAGTGAGTGAAAAAGAGGGGAGAAATAGAAACACTGATAAAAAGACAGATGGCGAGAGATCGAGATCTAGCTTTCTCTTCTGGTCATAGATCATAGTCTGAACACCGATGAACAATGAACACTTTTCTTTTTTAATGACTCTTATTTCCTAATTCCGCATAGCAGCTTTACAATAAGCTTTAAAATAAACTTTAACTTGAAAGAGAGCAAATGGAGAGAATGGAGAGATAAAAAAGAGTGAAGGAAGGCAAAGAGAGATAGAGAAAAAATGTGGAGAAAGAAAAAACGATGGATAGTAAAAAGAGAGAGAGAGGGAGGGAGGGAGAGAGAAAGACAGAGAGAGAGAGAGGTAGAGGGAGGAATGGAGGGAGAGAGACCTGTCGAGGTTGAGTTTGTGAGCGAACATCCTCCAGTCGTTTCCTCGTGTCTGAGGCGCGTCTAGACTTCCACACAACTTCTGCCGAATGGACAGAGGAATCCGGAAAGCGTTCGGACCCACCAGAGTGGTGATGTTACTAGCCGGGTCCAGGAGAGACGTGTCGATGCACTGAGAGTCCTGCACACACACACACACACACACACACACACACACACACACACACACACACACACACACGGTCAACTAATCATTTAGATCTACTGTAAAACAACATTCTTCACTCTCAGAGTAAAAAAACAGAGCGAGAGAGAAAGAGACAGTGAAAACACAGAGTGAGAAAGAGAACCACACACATTGGAGAGATGTGACAGACAGAACATGAGAGACACACACACACAGACTGACCTCCGTCAGGGTGGTGTTGAGCTGGAAGATCTGACCCTCGCCCTCCACCTGCCGGACACAGAGCTTGCAGGAGAGGTCGGTGGTGGCGGGGCTGAAGCGCTCCAGGCTGAAGGAGCAGTGCAGGTTCCTCTGGGAGCCGCTCCACACCTGCAGGAAGCTCAGCTCCTGGTACTTGGCCAGCAGTTTGCTTTTCCACAGCGTGTGAGGCACGTCGTGCAGCGACAGACGCAGGTTGTGGCTGCTGTCCTTGAAGTTCAGAGACTTGGGCTCGTCCAGCAGCTTCCCACCGATCTGCTTCTCCATCTGAAGGACCTCCTGAAGCGCGCACACACACACACACACACACACGTCTCACTCCTCTGACACACGGACGGTGCAGATGTGTGTGAAGCTCAATGGATTCGATTTGATCTCACGACACAGTGGGAGATATAGTCAACTTTTAGAGTGAGAAGAGTGAGCGAGCGAATAGGATGAAGGGATGAGGGGCATGACATTTCTAGAGTGATAAGAGTGAGCAAGTGAGTGAGTGAAAGAGAGGGAGTGAGATGACTAATAAGCAAGTCGAGTGAACTAGTTGAACAAACGAGTGAGTAAGAAGAGTGGGAAAGAAGAGTAAAGTGAACTGGTGAGTGAGCTCAATGTGTAAGGTAGGTGGACAAACAAGTAATAGAGAAGAGTGAAGGAGTGAAGTTGACAAAATTGGGGAGAAAAGGGCCTTCCTGTGAGGTAAAAGAATGCACATTGTGAACTACTGTAGTGAGGAAGAAGAGTGATGGAGAAGGTTTGATAAAAGAATGAATAGAGAAAACAAGTGAGAAGAGTGATCTGGTGAGTGAACTTAATGTGTGAATTGAGGGAATGAGTTAGTGAACAAATGTGTAAGAAGAGTGGAATGATGAGTGTGAAGAGTAAAGTGAGGTAGATGGATGAGTAGTGAAAAAGTGAGTCCAGCAAAATAGAGAATGTTGTATATTGTGAGATAAGTAAATAGAGTGAACCGGTGAGTGAGATGAGTAAATAGAGTGAACGGGTGAGAGAGATGAGTGAGTAGAGTCAACTGGTGAGTGAGATGAGTGAGTAGAGTGAACTGGTGAGTGAGATGAGTGAGTAGAGTGAACTGGTGAGTGAGATGAGTGAGTAGAGTGAGATGAGTGAGTAGAGTGAACTGGTGAGTGAGATGAGTGAGTAGAGTGAGATGAGTGAGTAGAGTGAACTGGTAAGTGAGATGAGTGAGTAGAGTGAACTGGTAAGTGAGATGAGTGAGTTGAGTGAACTGGTGAGTGGGAAGAAGTTACCAGAAGAGTGACCGAGTAGTGAATGGCTGAACTGGTGGGTGAGATGAGTGAGTTTAGAGAACTGAGGAGTGAGATGAGTAGAGTGTGTGTGTGTGTGTGAGTGAGTGAATGTGTGAACTGGTGTCAGACCTTGAGCGCGTCCTGTGTGTCGTCCAGGCAGTAAACCCTGATGTTGTACTCCAGCACGGTGCAGCTCACCGGACCAAACACGGCCAGGTTCAGCCTCTTGGTGCAGCCGGCGCTGACGGAGCGGCCCACCAGACAGTACGTGCCCAGGGTCTCGGTCAGCACGTGACACGCCTCCTCCTCCATCTGGATGTAGCAGGGCGTGGTGAAGTTCTCCTCACCCACAACCACCACGTCCTGAGAGAGATTAGAGAGAGACAGTCAACAAGTTAGAGTGAGAGAGTCGTGTGTGTGTGTGTGTGTGTGTGTGTGTGTGTGCGAGAGAGAGAGAGAGCCAATGAAAGGGTTAGTGTGCGAGGTGTGTGAGGTAGAGTTAATAAAAGAGTTAGTGTGTGAGAGAGCCAATGTGAGTGTGTGAGTGTGTGTGTGTGTGTGAATGAAAGAAACAGTGTGTGAGAGTCACTGATGGCTAGTGTGAATGAACATCAATGGAAGTGTTACTGAGAGATAGATGAGTAAATCAGAGTGTGAGTGTGAGCAACAGATGAGAGAGCGAGAGATACACATGTGATGAATGTTTTGAAAGTGATTTTAGAATAAGAGTGTGAGAGTGTCAGAGAGTGTCAATGTGTGAGAGTAAAGTGTATGTGAGAGTGTGTGAGAGAAGGTTTGTGTTAGAGAGATTGTGTGTGTGTGTGTGTGTGTAGAGCAGCATTAGAGAGTTTATGGCGGACTCGGCCGTTAAAGTGCGGTGATGAGTGTTTAACGGCTCCTGCGGGACGGAGAGTGTGAGCGGGATAATTAGCCGACAGGATGGAAAACTGGGCTAATGTTTTCCAGAATGATTCATTCACTCCAGCTCTCAGTGTCTTAATCACGCACACACACACACACACACACACACACACACACACACACACTTTACATTATTCAAAGTGAACAAGTGAGTGAGAGAGAGACATACTCATCAAATCAGTCTTTTCTAGAAAATTCTCTCTCTCCTAGTTAGTGTTATTAGCCCCGCCTCCTGCACTAATTAATCATAATACTCTGACTCCGCCCACTCACTTCCCATTGGCCCTGCTGTGATTGGCTCTTCAGCTGAATGAGCCAGTCTTCGCTGTCGGCCTCGGCGCAGTGGTGCATGGTGATGATGACGGGCCGGGTCAGGAGGGCACCGGGGGGTCCGCAGCTCACCACCGGACTCAGCAGCGTCTGCGAGTCGTCCACCTGCGGTCTGAGGACACGCCACATGATGCGTCACACACTCCCAGAATTCCCGGTGTGAAGCGGCAGGAAGTTACCTCATGCTCTCCTTCCTGTGAACCGTCACGTACATCTCGTAGACTCGACCCTGAGGAATAGCGCCCGCCGGCACCAACAGGCTGACCCCTGTGGACCCACACACACACACACACACACACTGTCAGGTCATCCCATCACTCAGACACACCAGTGTTGACATCAGCAAAAAAAGAAGGCAACACACACACTTAAGATGACACTTGATTGAGAGACATATAATGTTAAACAGAAGCACTTTTGAGCTTCTAGAAATGTGTAAATGTGTACACACACACACTTGCATTTATATCATAGTTGGGTCCCACTATTGACCTACAATTCATTGCCACACACAAACACTAATACACCTTAATCAAAACTCAACTGTAACTTCAGCCCTATCATTTCATCTTGAAGGCTTCAACATTGTGGGGACCAGACAAATGTCCCCACAAGTCACCGTAGGGCCCCACTTTAGTATTAAAACCAAGATTTGGGGCCTAAATGACTCTTTAGGTCATTAACCCTCTTAATCTCTCTTTTCACATACACACACACAAACATGTGAACTGATCTTAGTGGGACCCAAAATGCTAGGTTTTTGTACTAAAGTGGGGTCCACAGGGCTTGTCTGGACGCTTTGAAGTCTGTTTGAGGGTCTAAATGTGACAGTCGGGGCGATGGGACGTGTTTTGGTTGTGTGTGTGTCGTGGTGTTGTAAATCTCTCACAAGCACGGGTGGTCTGACCTGAGTTGGGGACGATCAGGTGTCCGCCGAGGGTGTTGAAGGAGCCGAAGGCCGTGCAGGACGGGTCCCAGGAGCGGGCCAGCGTCTGCGTGCGGCGGCTCATGGTGTCGGCCTCCATCAGCGCGTGCGGGAGTTTGGGGGAGGCGTCAGACAAGTCCTCCTGCGGCGTCACCAGCCCGGACGAGTTGTACACCTTGATCTTCAGGTTGGGCAGCGGGTCCAGCAGCGGAGAGTTGGTCATGGGGATTTTGTCCGCCACGTCGTGGAGGGCGTAGACCGGACCCCTGTACAGCGCCGCCGCCGAGGTCAGGTCAGGAGGGGCGGCCAGGAGGTCAGCTGAGGGTGTGAAAGAGTGAGAGAGAGAGAGTGAGGAAGTGGGAAAGGTTGGGTAAGAAATAAATTAGAGGGAGAACAGAAATGAACAATAATAGATAGATAGATAGACAGACAGACAGACAGATAGATAGAAAGAAGGGATAAAAAAAGGAGAAGAAAGGTTAAATAATATTGTAAAAAAGAGAGTATAAATATAATTATAAAAAAATATTGACATTCCGTCTCCCTTCCTCTCTCTCTCTCACTCACACTCACACACACTCTCTCTCTCTTCTTGAGGGCGTCCGACAGCAGATGGCTAATTCTTCACAGGTACACACATGCATATTCATGAGCGTGGGTGTGATGTCACAGCCCGTTCTCTCCATCATGGTTGTGGAAACCATGGCAACTTTTCGCTGTGTGAGATCAGACTCCGGCTGGAAGTTCAAGGAGGGGTCAAACACACACACACACACGCACGCACACACACACACATACACACACAGAGGCAGTGGGGTCTAGTCACCTGATCAGGTCACATGACACCTTCATGTATTAAGCTGATTTCCTGCTGCTGGTGTAATTAACACAGCGGTGATGTATTTACACGATGAATTTTTTTTTCCCTTTTACACTTTTTTTTTCTTTTTACACGGAAAAACTGGGAATCAAAGCCGTGACATTTGGTGCTGCAAACACTAGAATCTTCTGGTTAAACCGTGACCAGCGTTCTCACTTAGTTCTATTTTAGCTTCAGAAATGTGTATTATTTTTATATATTTAATTAATAATTGAGTAATTGATAATATTGATTAATTAATAATGAATTAATATGTGTATTTATATATAATTATATTTATATATTGCGGAGTCTGAACTGTGTGATCTCGGCTCTGGACTGACCTGTGCGCGCCGTCTTGATGCTGACAGGCTGAAAGCCGCCGTTAAGAGCAGACGAGTCCATGATGTCCGAGTCGAAGTCGCGGTGGTTCTTGCGGTAGACGAATAGAGCCACGATTACAGAGATGACCAGACACATGATGACGGCGATCACGATGCCCACATACAGCGCCACGTCGTCTGTGCTCGGAGCCGCTGTGCGGAGAGAGAAACACACTGAATTATAGACAATTTATAGAGATGAATACAATGTACAATTAAAAGACAGATATTATTAAACCAGGAGGAATCTCACAGAGGAAGCAATTATAACGCGTATGACCATCCTATCAGTGAAGTGACTAA
>CM051494.1:10404900-10419575 GCA_028031935.1 Paedocypris micromegethes | reverse complement strand
AGAGAAAGAGAGGTTTTATATTTCTGTCTTTCTCTCACTCTCTTTCACTTGTTCAGGATTCGTCCGTGAGCAAAACATTGTCGTGGATGATGAACGTGTGATTTCTCTCTTTGGTTTCAAAGACATAAAGATAAAAGTACGAATAAATGACAGTTTATACATATAATATAACAGTAGTTACTCTTTCTGTTCATCTGTTACAGAAGTCAAATGAAAGAGACACAAAAAAACAATCAATAGAAAATGATGAAGGGAGGATGACATGCAAACAGAAGAGGAATGAAGTGAGGGACTCACATGGCCGAGGCAGAGCTCTGCCCGGGGCTTTCGACTCTGAGGACGAGGTTGAGTGAGCGGAACCTTCCGGAGAAAAAAAAAGGGAGGGAGGGATGGAGGGTTGATGGAGGGAAATCAAATTAAACTGTTGGATTGAACAAAAATTAAACAATGCAACAAAACATGAAGGAGGACAAAAGCATTTCATTCTCTATTCAAGTCATTTCTGGCATCTCATCGCTTACTCTCTCTCTCTCTCTCTCTCTCTCTCTCTCGCTTAGTCTCTCTCTCTCTCTCTCTTTCTTACTCGCTTAGTATCTCTCTCTCTTTCTCTCACTCGCTTACTCTTTCTCTCTATTTCTATCTATCTCTTACTGACACTCGTGCTCAAGTTCTCTCTTACTCTTTCTCTTACTCCATTTTGTTCTTTCTGACTTTTTCCTCTTTCACTATAATTTCTTATTTCTCTCTCTCTTTCTCTCAGACAAACGAGGCCCGTGAGGAAACAACACCATCATCCATCACAGGCCTTTTAGTGCTTCATTAGGAGGAATGGACGAACAGAAGAGATGGTCTTAAGCTGATGAACAGTCCTGCAGTCAATGATTCAAAAACACTCACGATAAGCCAGAGAGAGACAGAGTGAGAGTGAAAAGAAAAGGAAGAGAGAAAGACATTCAAACTCTAAAGAGAAAGAGAGAATGCAGTAAAATGTGAGTACGTACAATCTAAAGAGAATGATATATGAATATGATATACAATATAGAGATCAAGTAAGAAAGTGAAAAGAGAAATATGGAGTGATTACAGACTTACATAAATGGAAGTTGTGAGTTATATAGACAAATACAGAAGAGTGACACAGAGTGACAATGTGCTACGTAGTGATGTATAAAGAGAGAGTGTTACACAGTGATGTGTAAACAGAGTGCTACAGATTGATGTAAAAGGAGTGAGATGCAAACGGAGAGTGATAAAGAGTGATGTTTATAGATTGAGTGCTACAAAGTGTTATATACAGAGATAGTGTTTTGTAGTGATGTATAGAGAGATACACCGTGATACATAGTGATGTGTAAAGAGAGAGGGTTACAGAAAGATGTATAGAGAATGAGAGTGCTACATAGAAAGACAGAGTGCTACAAAGTGATGTATACAGAGATGAGTGACAATAAGATAGAGTGGTGTATATCTACTGCTTCATTAAAAGTGAGCGATATATAGTCATGCATAAAGACAGAGTGACACAGAAAGAGTGAGTGATATATATATATATATATATATATATATATATATATATATATATATATAGTGCAACATAAAGAGAGGATGACATAAAGTTGCCCAAAAATAGTGTGACCATATGTATAGTGATCCATAGAGTGATATACACTGGACATAGAGAGTGAAGCAGTGATACTTAAAGAGAGAGAGTGATATATAGTGACGGGTATAGAGAGAAGAAGAGGTGTAGTGTGTGTTTACATGCGAGCTGATTTTTCTGGCGGTGAACGAGTTGATTTGAAAGAGAGTTTATCATCTCACACACTGTGAAGCTTCTCCAGCAGAAGGAAGTGAAGCAGAAAGGTGGATTTATCCCCGACACAAAAATCAATCTGATGATGGATGAGCGATTGTGAAATCAGAGGGGACCAGAGAGAGAGAGAAAGAGTGAGGAAGAAAGAGAGAAAGTGAGTGAGGAAGATAGAGAGAGAGAGAGAGAGAGAGAGAGAGAGAGAGAGCAGACAGAAGGAGAGAGAAAGGCAGAGTGACATAGAGAAAGAGAAAGGGAGATATATATATATATATATATATATATATTTATGTGAATGTTTGTTCTTCTCTCGATCTCGTCTGGTGTGTTTCGTCACTGATACAGAGCAGAAACCAGACCCCCGTTTAATCTGATGACTGAATTATTCACACACGTTCTTTTATCTTGACCTCATGTCGGACATGTATCGAGTTTCATGCTGCAGAAAAGACGCTGAAGATCCGGTTTGAAAGAAAAACGAAAGTTTGTGTTTGTCCTTGTGTTTGTCGTGACCTTTCTGCCAATCGATACTGCGAGAAAATGCCTGTCCCTGTGTTAAACAACCCCAACTCACAGAGAGAGAGAGAGAGAGAGAGAGAGAGAGAGATACAGAAACAAAGAGGAAAAGAGTGAGAATGTGAACGTGAGCAAAAATTAAAGAAGACTGTAAAGAAAGAGTCTGTGGGAAGCTAAATGCATAAAGAGAGTGGAATTCAACAAGGGAAAAGGGAAAAGGAAAAGACAAACCAGAGAGTGAGAAAGAGAGTGAGCGAGAGACAAATGTGTGTATATAAAAGTAGAAGAGTTGAAGAAAGTGAGAACATGTAACACACTCTTACATGTTCTCTCACTTTTTCTCTCTTTCACTCACCCAGTCTAAATCTATTTCTCTCACTAACTCACTCTAACACTCAATCTCTCACACTCTTTGTTTTCTATTTCATCTCTCTCACACTTATTTTCTCGCTCGCTCGCTCTCTCACTCACTCACTCACTCACTCACACGTTCTTTCTCTTACTCACTTAACTACTCTCTCTTTCTCTCTCTCTCTCTCTCTCTCTCTCTCAATTAATCACTCCCACATACCCTTTCATTATATCATTCACACCTTCAATCTCTCACTCACTCAGCCATTCACCCTTTCTCACTCAATCATATCATTTCTCTCACTCTTTCACTCACTGTTCTCTCACTCATTCATTCACTCGTTTACACTAATTTTCTCTCAGTCACACACGTGCCTATTCACTCTTTCCCTCGCTCTGTTTCTCTCACTCTATCACTCTTTTTCTCTCTTCCTCACTGGTCTCAGTCGCTCCAGCTGGAGGGGTTACAGCACGTCCACCATTAGTGGGGTATAAACGCTTTCTGACGGCTCTCTCAGGTCCGATCGCCCGTTCTTGCGCGATAACATCACTCATTAGCATGAACACAAGCGCTTTCACCCTTTTAGCGAGAGAGCGAGAAAGAGAGAGAGAGAAAATCAATCAGGGCAAGTGAGTCTGGATCTATAACCACTCACCATCAATCAGCCGGGAGCTAATGCTCCCACAAACAAGCACGCCCTTCCCATGATGCACTGCTGTAGCAGGTGGGTCCTGATTGGATAGAGGGAGGAGTGAACTCTGACATTTGCTCATTTAAATGTAAACAAACATCAGGATTTATCTGCAGATGTACACTTTTGAGTTTTATATTAACTTTCTGTATCTCTCTCTCCTATTCTACATTTCTCTTTCAATCACTCCATATCTCTCTTTTATAACTCTGTTTCTCTCTTTCTCTATTGTTAATGCTTGCTCTTTATATATATATCTCTTTGATTCTTTATTTCTCCCTCTCTCTCTTTATCTTATTCTATATCTCTGCCTCACATTCACTCTCTCCTATTCTATATCCGTCTCTCATTCTCTCTCTTTCTTTCTCCTATTCTATTTCTCTGCCTCTCATTCATTCACTCACTCACACACTCACTCACTCTCCTATTCTATATATAAGTGTGTTCGACTGCCCCCCCACCCTCTCTCTGTCTCTCTAATTTTAAGTAGAGTGAGAGCAGAATCATAGTAATCAGAGAGGCAGAGTGACTGTGAGCTGAGAGGAAGTGGATTATAATCACTTGTCATTACGTTAAATATAGCTGAGTTATGCTGAGAATTTACTATATTTACACGTCGGCCGACTTTCTGCTTCACCACAGGAAAATCTCACTCTCCTGCACTCGTCTCTTTCCTTCATCCCACGTTCACCCAGAGAAAATCAATCATAGCCAGAACGGAGAAACAATAGAAAAGGATGGACAGGAATAATTTGATGGGCCAAGAAAAAGATGAATTTTTAAAAAAAGATGGAAGGAGGGCGGTAAAGAAAATGTACAAAAAAGTTCGAGAAAAAGTAATAAAGAAACAAAGAAAAAATAGGGTGATGAGAGGAAATAAAGTAGTGTTATCACGGAGGGTTAAAAAGCAGAGAAAGAGAAGAGGAAGGCGAAAAGAAGACAATGACAAACAAAGAGGAGGATAAGGATGTTATAACAAGTGGAAAGTGAAAAATGAATTGATTTGACTGAAGGAAAAGGAGGAGGAAGAGAATGGTAAGACAAAAGAAAGAGGAAGACGAAAGATGATAAAGAATAAAGCAAAACGAGGAGGAAGAGAATGGTAAAACAAGAGGAAGATAAAAGAGGAGGAAGAGGATGGTAAGATAAAAGGAAGAGAGGAAGAAGGAGTGTGACTCACTCTGCATACAGAGCCCATCTGTGCAGTTCTTTGACTGTAGCACTGTCCCGTCACAGTCTTTCCCGCCATTTTTGGGGGGCGGAGCCATGCATTCTCTCCGCCTCCAGTGAGCGCACTCCGTACCGCAGGGCGACCAGCGGCTCCAGTCCGTCCACAGCCCGTCCACTGCAGGTCACACACACAGCATTATACAACAATAACATACAGCGGTAAATAAAATTGTACACATTAAATACACAAATATATAATATTTGTGTATTTATTAGGATGCGAGTGTACCGGGACACAGCGGGTTGCAGGGAAGTTTCTGGATGGCTTGGCCCTCACAGATGGCGCCTCCGTTCAGCGGCGCGGGATTGGTGCAGCTGCGTGTTCTTTTCTGGAAGCCCCGCCCACAGCGACTGCTGCACACTGACCACTCTGTCCACGTCGACCAGCCGCCGTTCACTGCATGGAACCAGAAACAAAACGAGGTCATAAATAAATATGTATTTATATTCTGGTTAATCTGACACTTCGGGACTGGATCATTTTTGCACTAATAACAAGCTGGCGCAAAAAATATAATAGGATTGGTTTGTGACTCGCTCCATACTTATACTTCTGTGATTTATCACATCAAACATGACGTACTAACATGGATGCAGCTATGAATCCCCCGGGGTTGCTGTAGAGAACATTTATTTTTTTAAGAAGCTTCCTAATGGAAACCTCGACAAGACCAAAGTTATGTCAAGTTCTTTCAGCCTCAACTATCACTTAAACGCAAAGAATCCCTTAGCTAATGTGGAAATGTCCATTTGCTACTTGCTAATTTAGAGATTTATCTAGATTGATTTTAAAATGTATCTCGTTTTCTCTAGAATAGATCATTACATTTATATAGCACAAACAGTGAAATTCTTGCTTTCTAATTCTTGGGCAGTTTCACTGTCTTCCCTCACAGAAGAAACTGATAAAGTGTCGTCTGAGTGTTTACAGAATACCAGAAGAGGATTGATGACAATAGCGATTAGGCCATTTTGAGGAGGTTTTCCGTACTAAAGGAGGCAGTTGTTTATTTGAGGGAGGCTTTGAAATTTAACAACCGTGATAAACAAGAGTCTACTGACTCTCTCTTTTTCTCTCGCTCTTTCATCTCTCTTTGAATCTCACACACTGATTCTCCTTCTATGCCACACATTTCAATTTGTCTCTTTCTCTCCCTCTTTAAAAACACGCTGGTCTGATAAGTTGTAACTTCAGAGTTTCAGACGTTCAGAGTTTGACGAAAACATAAAACCATCATCTTGTCTTGTCTCTCTTGGTTAGGGTTTGTTTTTAAATGCTGTTGCTGACCGTGTCCGTCCCTTTGACTGGACAAGAAGACCCAAGTGCGGACAACAATTCAAGAATCCGAATGCCTAAAGCTAAGATGTGCTGTTACCAGGGCTACGCAGATGCTTGGCTTCCATTCCACGGATTTTCCTCCCGCTCTACGTACGGAAGTTTATTGCCACTAATAAACGCAGCACGACTCGGATTCACAACCATAATAAACTCACAAATTCAATGACAAAAATGACCACTGATCGAAGATAATTAGCACATTTTCGTATAGCATATTTCTCTGACTATATTTGCACCTAAAATCCTTTAGTTTCAATAGAAGACACTAGTGTGCTCTTTACGTATATTCTGATGTCTGTACTTTGGATGTTCAAATGGATTGATTTTTTTTACTCGAACGAATTGATTTTTCTTTGCCTGATGATTGTTGGTGCATTACAGCGACTCACATTAATTACAGTGACTAAGTAATGCTTAACACAGGAAAAAGAGTGAACACTGAAACCTCTGCAACTAATCTATGAGTTTTGACTAGTCACTATTATAGTGTGAATTGAAACACACTGTTGCTGACAATTTGTCAACAAACCGAAATTGACTATAAAGTGTTTTCTGAAGAATCGGTGCAAAGGCTTGCTGTAGTTGTTTCTCTCAAATCTCTGTCTCTATAGATTGGCGGTTCAAACGTTGATGTATTGTAAAGTTCTGTAAAGCTGATTAGACGACAAACACACATTCATGAAGACAGAGGAAACGGAATAATGAGACAGACACGCTCATCTTCATTGATGCCGGATTCACTTGAATTCACTTGAATTTCTCTGAATCGGAAATTGCAAAAAAAAAAAGTTGGAGTGATTGTGTTTTTACACATTTTTACAAATGGGTTTAATAACGTTTATTCCCCAAAGTTTTGCTTTCCTTTATGTATCTTCTATTTATGTATCTTGTAATCCAGAGCTTAATGTAAAAAAAAAAAAAAAAGATCAGGACGTACATTTAAATGTATTATTAATGCATTTAATAAATAAAATATGCAAAAACGTGGTATTTAGAGTCAGTGAAATGCTGGTGAGTTTTACTGCGATTCTCGTGGTGAATTATGGGATATCAGCCAGTGTGTCTGGAGTTTCAGATCATTGTGAAACAGTGACCCGGTGATGGACACGGTGAAGAGTGTGATGGAACATCTCCTCAGAAGACGCAGTGAGGTCCATCTTTACGTTTACCGTGATTTATTCCTCCCGAGTCTGATCCGTCTCTTCCCAGATTTCCCCCAGAGCGGCGATTGAGGATGATGGATTGTGGGGTGTTTCTCCAGATGAAAGCCCGGGTTCAGACGGAATAACCCACGCTTTTGCCCTTTTTAAGCGGCTGTTCTTTCTGCTCAGTGATATTTTGGCGGAGAGATCCCGGGGAAGGAGCGGTGAATAATGGTGGAGAGTGTTAATGTGGTGTTGAATGTCAGTGGAGAGCGAGTCGAAACCCGACCTGATGAGATCAGCAGCGTCTTCCTGGCATCACTGCTCTCTGAGAAGACTTTCCAGTGTGTTCCTTGCTCAGAAATGAACTTTCCAGCAAGATCCGGTTGCATCTGCTGTATCAGTGGATCAAATCTGAGATGGAAAAATGTCACGGAACTGTGGAGAAGTTCTAAATGTTCCGTACTTATTAAAAATGGCCATTTTTGGATTCTACGGTACACAGACATTTTCCTCTGAGAGAAGATGGAATAATGAAGGGAAGCTGTTTGATGAGGAACGTTCGTCTGCTTTAGACTGAGCGAGAAAAACAGAAGCTCCCGTGATGTGAGCAGAAGACGAGCACATAAAGAAAGTTAATGATATTTGCTGTGGTGACGGCAAAAAAGAGAAAGAGAATAAATACTGTAGACCGATGACTGGATAAATAGCTAAATAAATATATGACAGGACTGCTGAATGAATGATTGGACGAATGAGTAAATGGATCACTAGATAAATTATTGAGTTAACGGATCACTGGTTGGTTGGTTGGTTGGATGGAGGGATGGATGGATGGATGTGTGAATGGATGGATAAAAGGCTGAACTAGTGAATGCATGACTAAAAATGACTGAAATGGCTTAAATAGATGACTACATAAAATAAACAAATAAAGGTATCACTGGATGAAAAAATGGATGAATGAATGACTGGGTGGATAGAAGGCTGAATGAAAAACAGGATAAATGGGTGAATGCATGGGTTGAGGATAATTGAATGTATGCATATGCGATTAGATGACTGTTTATATACTGAATGGTGGATGGGTGAATGGATGACTAGAAAAATAAGTGGTGAAAGGATAACTGTATGAATGAATTAATGGTGGACTGCAGGATGAACGAGTGAATAAATTGATTGTGGATGGGTCAAAAGAAGACAGAATTGAAGGGTGAATGAATTACTCAATGTACGGGTGAATGAATGACTTATGTATAGGTTAATAGATGACTAGGCGAGTGGGTGAATAGACAACCAGATGGATGGGGGAATAGATGAATAGACAACTGAATGAATGGGTGAATAGATTACTATATCGTTAATGTATGTATATTAATGTATGTACAAATGTGGGAATGAATTATAGACTGGTGCAAAGATAACTGGATGAAAGAGTGAATTTCCTCAAGTGCAGCGCCAACTTGTCCGATGACTTGACCAATCGCTCGCTCTTTTGAAACGTTTCTAAACGACAATCTCACACACATTTTTACCTACGATAAAATTGCGCGACACTGACCGTAGACGATGACGGTGGCGGTGGTGCTGCGGCGCTTGGCCACGATGTTCTTGGCCACGCAGGTGTAGTTGGCGGTGTCGGACAGACGGGCCTGCTTGATAATGAGGTTGTGGTCGATGGTGATGTAGAAGTTGCGGTCGTCTGAGGGATCGATGACTTCCTCGTCCTTCAGCCACTCCACCTGCCAACACAAGCCAGATTCCAAACGTAAAAATGGATCCACATTGATCCACGTGAAAGTCGACGGCGCCGTTAAACACGCATCAGCTCCCCTCACTGTAAATCAAACACAGCAGGGGCGTGTCCAGAGATGTCACTCAGCCCTCGACCAATCACCTGTCTAGATTAAGAACGAATGTATTTCCTTAACATTTAATAGCTTCACTGTCAGCTATAAGTTTAGAACCTGGAAATCATCAAAACGCTGAATGGTCAAAGTGAGCCATTCCTTAGCAGGAAATGAAAGCGAAATCATGATGAACCATTTCCTCGCGATCCGTTTAATGCCTCCTAAAACCACCCGTGTTCCAGTCTGCTGACACGGTGTGCAATTTCCCTTTTTATAGTCTTACTTTCAGCTCATGAATATTTAATGAGCCATTGCTGCCAGTGGGTGTGTGCGGGTCACATGGGCCGAGGAGGAGCGAGTCGCTGAAGCGCACAAATAAAGGGCGAAGATCATCCGCGAGTGGATGCGGTGATGTAATCGCTGCCACCGAGTGGGATGTAAAAGTCAAAAAACAAAAAAAAGGAAATCAATGAGGATTACCCACAAATCCACGGGGCGCACGCTTTGCCAAGGTGATTACGCCAGGCCTTCAAATGACTAAAGCAACGCGTGGTGTGTGTGTGACGGGCGTCTGATGATGTTATTTTCGCAGTCGGCCCCCGAGGGCCCCGCACTTCAGATGCCTCTGTGATCTTCAGAGATCCACATCCACCGAATTACACCACTGTGACGGCAGCAACCTCACACAACACGTGAAATCTCTGACATTAACCTCAGATCACAGGAAGGTTTGAGGACTGACCAATCAGCTTCAAGATCGTTTCACTTCCTGTTAATGGTTGTTTCTTGAAAGCTTCGCGGTCACGTCTATGGTCTTGTCTCCATTACGCTTGTAGCTAATGCATGTGATGACCTTTATGTATAACTGAAAACAGTTGTGTTGTGAGTGTTAGTTAAAGATAATCTCTAGATACGAGTCAAAATGTTAGTTAAACAAACTCTAGATAAAGTTTAAACTGTACGTGAAGGTTCAAAATGTTAGTTCTAGTTAAAGATAAAAATAAAAACTATTCGTTTTTTGGTTCATCTTTTGTTAAAGTTCAAATTGTCAGACAAAGTTCAACTTTAGTTAAGTTCAAATTGGTGGTTAAGGTTCACCTTTGGTTAAGATTTAAACTGTTAACTAAGGTTCACCATCAGTTAATGATTCAAACAGTTAGTAATTTTACCTTAAAGGTTTACCTTTAGTTACGTTTCAAAGTATGTATTAGATGAAATAAAATTCTAGTTAAAGTAAAGGTTGTAAGTTAAGGCTCAAACTGTAAGTTAAGATTCAACCATAGTTAGGGTTTAAACTGTTATGGTTCAAACAGTTAGATAAAGTTCACCTTTAGTTAAGTTCAAAACTGAAGGTTTCCATCAACTAAAGTTCAAATTGTTAGTTAAGGTTAATTATTAGTTAAGGTTCACCTTCAAGTAAGGTTCAAACTGTTAATTAAGATCCACCTTCAGTTAAAGTTCAAACTTTTAGTTAAGGTTCACCTTTAGTTTCACCTTCAGTTAAGGTTCAAAGTGTTAGTTAAAGTTCAACTCTAGTTAAGTTCAAATTGGTAGTTACGGTTCACCTTTAGTTAAGATTTAAACTGTTAACTAAGGTTCACCCTCAGTTAAAGATTCAAACAGTTATTTAAGGTTTACCTTTAGTTATGTTTCAAACTATTAGTTGAAGTTAAGTTCTAGTTAATTATTAGTTAAGGTTCACCTTCAGGTAAGGTTCAAACTGATAATTAAGCTCCACCTTCAGTTAAAGTTCAAACTGTTAGTTAAGGTTCACCTTTAGTTAAAGTTCCCCTTCAGTCACGGTCAAACTGTTAGTTAAAGTTCAACTCTAGTTAAGGTTAAACTGTAAGGGAATGTTCAAGCTGTTAGTTAAAGCTCTACTCTAGTGAACACGTCCCTGGTCAGTGGTAAATAAAGCATCTTAAACAGAAACGGATCCAGATTAGTAGTAAATGGTGTTGCTGGTGACAACCAAAGAGACAAACCCCAGCAGACAGATATATCACCTTTCCGACAGTTCTTTTCTTTACATCAATACTGTAAAGAACCGAGCATCATGGGAGACCAGTACCAGCGTCCGCTGATGGACTTAAACTCAAAAAACAAACCTTTCCTGCAGGAATCAATGCGAGCAGCTGACGAAGACTGAGAAGAGCGTGAGATCGATGTTAAATCACTTCCACCGCAAGACAAGCAGGAGTCTGATTGGCTGATGGATGGAATGATAGTGAAGACCAGACTGAAGGACGTCTGCAGTCAGACCCAGTCAGAAACAGATCAAGATGTCTGACTTCTCACTAGAAACCCATCTAGTGTGCGCTCTCTCTCTCTCTCTCTCTCAGATACTGGTTAACAGATTCACACTTCAGAAGGAAATATGCAAATTTATGGAAAGCCAGACTAATTTATACTTAAGAAAACTCACTAAAGAGTTTAGCTCACTAGCTAGAGAACGACTGAAGTGAGGAACACTAAGATCTTTCATAAACCCATGAAAGAGTTAATAAAACTGGCCATTATACAAATAGACAGAGGCATTAGAGCTCATTATTGTTTGCGTCGCCAACAAGAGAAGCCGACAGCCGCTGTGTGTGTGTGTCCGAGTCGATCCAATGTGTGTGTGTGTGTGTGTGTGTGTGTGTGTCTGTGTGTGTGCGTGTGTGTGTGTGTAGGACTAAACGAGAGCTGAAGATAAAGGAAAACCCCTCATTCAAATTTAATGAGATGAAGTAATTGCTCTGAATGACAGGAGGATTTAAATAATCGCGCGATCAGAACAGGAAGTGAGATTAAACGAAAGACGACGAGAGAGAACGCAAAGGGAATGAGAGCGGACCAAAATTCTAATATCACAGAGTGTCTGACAGACTGACAGAAAGAACTAAGACAGAGGAAATGAGAATAAAGGGAGAGAGAGAGTATTTAAAAGGAGATCAAGACGCACTAAAATGGAAACATATTTAGCGTGTAGCAACAGAAAAGATGTGCTTGACGTCAGCAGAAGAGATGTGTTTGATGTGTAACCACTAATCCATTCATCCATTCTTATTCTACAGCTTCTTCTGGGTCATGTGGAGCAGGAGCCAATCACAGAGCAGGATACACAGACACACCTGTGGCCAATTATCAAACTCCAATTCACCTGCTCATGTTTTTAGGACTGTGACAGGAAAGCAGAGAGCTGGAGTAATTCACACAAGCACAGCAAGAGTAAATTGCCATTCTGCTCTACCAAGAGACGTATGTGAAGAAATGCAACAGAAGTATTGCAACGCGTGTAACGGCAAAGTAGACGCGCACAACAGCAGAGTAGACGCGTGTAACATTTAACGGCAGAGTAGACAAGCGTAATGTAACTACTGAATAGACGAGCGTTACGTTTAACAGCGTATCTGATGCTCTTTGCACACAACTGTTTACTTACCTATTACACTACTGGTCATTTGCTCACATGCTCATTTGCACCTTAGTAATATAACTAACATAACATATCTCAGACTGTACATAATGTGTTTACACTGCATGCGACCCCTCTGTATATTCCCCCCATAGTTATCCAACCATCATATGTGTACATATATGTCCTACATTTCATTTGTATCATTATTGTGCATTTACAATTCAATTCATATTGCTACTTCTACACTTCTGGTTAGACCAAACTGCATTTCATTGTATTGTACCAGCACTAGCCAATCACAATAAAGTTGAATCTAATCTAAATCTAATCTAACAGCGGAATAGATGTAACATATACACGTGTAACGTATAACAGCTGAATTGACGTGCGTGACGTTAACACAGAATAGACACGCGTAACAGCAGAGTAGACGCATGTACTGTAGCGTGTAACAGCAGAGTAGATGCATATGTACAGTATCAGCAAAATAGACGCATGCAATGTGTAACAGCAGAAGAGAAACGCATAACGTGTAACATTTAACCATTTATGTAAAGAGTATAAACAACATTTAACAATAGAAAATCATTTCTGCAAATTGTTCAGCGGGATTGTGAGTTTGAAAAATTATTCTAATTAATGCAACAGTGAGTTTGTGCCGTTAATAATTCAGATTTGCTCTGATTCTGAAGAGAAAAGCAGGTCAAAGTGGCTGATTTCGTTTTTTTCTTTGGGTTTGAGGTGTTTTATTTAAAATCCCAGTGGTGATGTGTCATCGTTTCATCTCGGATCCTGTTCTGATAAGCCTCACTTCCTGTTTCCTTTTTCTTTTATGCACACACACTTTGTCTAACAGACATTCCCTCAATTGCTCCCTTTCCTCTCGCTCTTTATCTGTCTTTCTTTCTCTCTCTCTCTCTCTCTCTCTCTCTCTCTCTCTCTCTCTCTCTCTCTGTCTCTCTCTCAAAACACACACACACACACACACACACACACACACACACACACAAGGCGAGGTGATTAATATGTGTTGTGATTTCACCCACACATCTGAAAAACACATTTGTCCTCCCACAGGAAGCACAAACAGACGCTTTACAGGCTTCATTCACTTTTCAGCCATGAGCTACAGAGTCATCGCCAGACCCCCCCCTCCTCCTCTCTCGTTCTCTCTCTCTCTCTCTCTCTTTCTCTCCCTCTACTCTCTCTCTCTTTCTCTCCCTCTACTCTCTCTCTCTTTCTCTCTCTCTCTCCCTCTACTCTCTCTCTCTCTTTCTCTCCCTCTACTCTCTCTCTCTCTCTCCCTCTCTCTCTCTCATCCCACTGCTCACTCTCCCTCCCATTCAACCTTATTCTCCCTTCGCTTGTTATTTTAACATCTTTGTTTTCGACACACTTGATCTATTGATCACTCACTCTTTCCTGGGAGTCTTCCTCTCTCACTGATGCCAAAGGTCAAAGGTCACTAGGCCCATCTCTCTCTCTCGCTCAGCAGAGGTCGCCCACACACGGAGGTCAGTCAGTATTTGACCGTCAGCGATGTCACTGCGCTCACACGCAGTCGTGGTGGGACGGAAGGCACCGGACCACTGATCTGAAGACCCGCGTGGTCAGGCCGCTGCCATGACGACAGTGCCAGTGGTCGCCCGGCCGGAGCGAGAGAAGAACACACGGCATCCATCACGGAGCTGAGACGCCTTTCACAAGCCTTATAGAACATTACAGAAGACCAGTGAAAATGTGTCCAATAAAGGTCAAAATAAATAACAGAACAATTGATTACATTTATTTCCGAGTCTGTGTGTGTGTGTGTGTGTGCGTGTGTGCGTTTGTGTGCGTATGTGTGTTTATGATTGTGCGTATGTGTGTGTGTGGATGAGTGAATGTGTGTGTGTGTGTGTGTTTGTGTGTGTTTGTGTTCCGGTGCATGTAGTTATTAGTAGAGCCTTGAGTCTCCGCAGTGGATTTCATCACAGAAGAACAACTGTTGCTGCAGAAGTGTGTAACACTCAGTGAACAGAGGAAACGATTGAGTTGTACCTGCAGGAGTTGAGCGCCGACACTCAAACTAATTCAATTCTGCTGTTATTTGCCCATACGCCGCTTCTCTCGCTCGAAATGTAATTACCCAGAAGGCCACTGGCTTGTTTTCTGCTGTGAATGTGCAGAATGATCATTACAGATCTGAGACGAGGAGCTTCTAACTGATTCGCACCACACATGACACCTCCACTGAGAGAGAGAGAGAGAGAGAGAGAGAACGACAAGAAGAGACAGAGGAAATGAACAGGAGGGAGAGAGAGAGGGAGAGAACGAGAAGGAGAGAGAGAGAGAGAGAGAGAGAG
>CM051494.1:10368638-10396138 GCA_028031935.1 Paedocypris micromegethes | reverse complement strand
GAGAATGTGATAGCACAAGTAAGTGAAAAAGCATTTGTGAGAGAAAGTGAGACAGAAAGTGAGGGCTTGAGTGAGAGAATAATTGAAAAAGAATGAGAGAGTGAGAAAATACGTAAGAGAGAAAAGAAGCATACAGTCGTGTGTGTGTGTGTGTGTGTGTGTGTGTGTGTGTGTGTGTGTGAGAGAATGAGTTAGTGAGAGTTGGAGTGTGAGTGAGAGGGAGAAAGAGAAAGAGAGAGTATGTGAGTGAGACAGAGAGAGAGACAGAGAGAGAGAGAGAGAGAGAGAGAGAGTGAGTGAGTTGGTGAGAAAGAGAGAGAGAAAGTGGGTGAGAGAGAGTTAATGAGTGGGTGAGAGAGAGAGTGAGTGAGTGGGTGAGAGAGAGAAAGAAAGAGTGAGTGAGTGGGTGAGAGAGAGAGAAAGAGAGATAGAGAGAGAGCACTAAGGTGTCTGGGTGTTTGACCTCTGGTGGCTGCATCAGTCTGAAGGTCTGGATCAGTTTGTTCTGAACAGATTCACACAAACACAATCATTTCTGGGTCAGAACTGAACTGTTGCCATGACAGTCACTTCAGCGCGGCGGGAATCCTGATCCACGGTGGCGCCACACACACACACACACACACACACACTATATTGAAAATCCTAGTTAATGATATGCATGTGTGTGTTTGTGTGTGCGTGTGTGTGTGTGTCAGAAATGCACAAGTGTCTCACTCGAAGACACTGGAATATTCTCCAGCCATGTTACGTCGACTCAAAAATTTAATTTTTTGAATGTGTTTTAATGCACTGACACCAAACTTAAACAACTTTCCTGAAACCAAGAGTGACACACACACACAAACACCCCCCCCTCCCCACACACACACACACACCTATGGGCCTTGAAGAAAATAAAAGCTTCCACAAACGAGAGAATCTCCAGTTCGAGGAATCGGCACAAGGCCACATTCCGACGGGAATGATGCGAGGAATTCAGTCCCAGGGCGTCATGGAAACAGAGCGGCGGAGAAAAGCCGTCAGCCAATTGCAGCCGAGCGTCCAACAGCAACGCCGGACGGAGACAGACACTACAACACGGTCCAGTTCCTGGGACTCAGGCAGAATCTTTACCATTACATTTGTTTATTTATTTACTTCAATAGATCTTTGAAAGGCTTAAAAAGTCTGACTCCATCCATCCAAATCTCTCTCTCTCTTTCTCTCCCTCTCTCTCTCTCTCTCTCTCTCTCTCAGTTTCTCATTCTGTGAAGTCGTTTTGTTGGCTGATCAGAGAATGATGCTGCTACTTAGAGAGGAACTCGATCAGCCTGAAGGAGAGAGAGTGCAAGAGAAAGAGAGAGAGAGAGAGAGAGAGAGAGAGAGAGAGAGAGAGAGAGAGAGAGAGAGAGAGGAACGTCCTCCCCAGGGTGCAGTTGTGCTGATGGGTGAGCTGTCAAACGCCCCATTGTCCAAATTACCCAGCAAGCACAGTGTCACCAGAAGAGGCTAATTTACAGCAGCACGCCTGGAGAGATAGAGTGAGAGAGAGAGAGAGGGGGAGAGAGAAGGGGAGAGAGAGAGAATCAAAAGAGCAAAAGAGTAAGACTAAAAGAGAGAGCACGATAAAAAAAATAAAATAAAGAGGAATCCAAGGGAGAGTAAAAAAATAGATGGACTGGGTCTAACCAAGACAGAATAAGAAAAATAGTACAGGAAAGGAGAGAAAGATTGAGAGGGAGACACAGAGAAAAGAGGTAGAGAGAGATGCAGCATGAGAGCGAGAGAGATAGAGAGAAGAAAAGGACTAAAAGAGTGAGAAACTAAGAGAGAAAACACTAAGGGAAAACCAATCGACAGAAACAAAGAGATGGACTGTGTCTAAGCAATACAAAAAAAGAAAAAGAGATAAAGTACAGAAAAAGGAGAGAGAGAGAGAGAGAGAGAGAGAGAGAGATAGAGAGAGAGTGATTGAGAAAATGAAAGAGAGAGGTAGAGAGAGACAAAGGTAGAGAGAGAGAGGGAGAGAGGGGTACAGAAAGATTAAGAAACGGAAAGAGAGAGATAAAAGACAGATAGAGAGAGGTTGAGAGAGAGACATAGAGAGAGAGGTAGAGATAGAGGTAGAGAGAGAGAGAGAGGTACAGAAAGATTGAGAAACGGAAAGAAAGAGAGAAAAGACAGGTAGAGAGCGAGGTAAAGAGAGAGAGAGAGGTAAAGAGAGAGGTAGAGAAAGATTGAGAAACGGAAAGAGAGAGAGAGAGAGAGAGAGAGAGGGAGAGAGAGAGAGAATAGAGAGGTAGAGAGAGAGGTAGAGAAAGATTGAGAAATGGAAAGAGAGAGAGAAAAGACAGGTAGAAAGAGGTAGAGAGAGAGAGGTAGAGATAGGTAGAGAGAGAGAGAGGGGTAAAGAGAGATTGAAAAAAAGAAAGCGGAGAGAGAGAGAGAGAGAGGAGGTAGTGAGAGAGAGAAAGAGGTAGAGAGAAAGAGAGAGAAAGAGAGGTAGAGAGAGATTGAAAAACAGAAAGAGAGAGAGAGAGAGAGAGAGAGAGAGTGATTTAAAAAAGAATGAGAGAAAGAAGTCTTCAGGTGTTGTGGGTTCACTGGGGTCACGTCTCGTCTGACCTGGAGATTAATGAAGCTGCCAATCACAGCTCAGAATAAGCAGTGATCTCACGCTGCGGCCACCAGTGGCAGACATGCTAATGAGCCACGCGGGATACGGTCACACCCTGACCTCTGTTGAGCCGAGGTCATCAGACCGGCCGACAGCTCATTACACTGGCCACAGTCAACCGGACCATCAACACACCAACAACTGAGGCAAACACTAGTCAGAAGACCCGCGGCGACACACACACACACACACACACACACACACACCTCCCAGTGTTTCCACAGCATTAACCCATCACACGCTGGAGTCACACTGGGAGAAGGAGACCTGCAGCGCTGAAGGACGTTCAGAACAAAATGTGTCAGGACGAGACGCCCATCATCCCAAGAGTCTGGAACATTCCTACTGTCTGTCACCTCTCTCTCTCTCTCTCTCTCTCTCCCTCTATCTGTCTCTCACGCAATCTCTGAGCATCTTTCTTCTCTTCTCTGAGCATCCCTCTCTCTGTTTCTGTTTCTAACTTTATCTTGTGTTTTCTCTTTCACTCTGTCACTTTCTTTCTTTGACCTTCACTTACCCTCTTTCTCTGGCTGACCTTTTCTCCTTTTTCTTCCTTTCTTTGTCTGTCTCTGTCTCTCTCTCTCTCCTCTCTCTTTCACTATTTCTCTCTTTCTTCCTAACTTGTTTTTTCCCTTTCCCTCCCGCTCTGTTTCTGTCCGTCTCTCCTCACTTGACACAATGACATTCGTCTCTCTCTCTCTCTTTCACGGTCTCTCTCTGTCTCTCTTTCCACACTTGCAGTTAACACCATCATTGTGTCTGACTCTCTCTCCCTTTCGCATGAATAATCCTTGTCTTATCGCACAGACTTGTAAAAATTCCCACAATCCCCTGAGAAGCAGGTTCCAGTTGAGCGTCTACACCATGTCACTCTCAGCATCAGCAGAAACTGCACATCACAGGCAAGAATATAAAACTGGACCTGGTCTTCACTGACTCTCACTATCAAACTCAGTCCAACACTGAAGACGTGATGGAGCCCATGCTTTAATCTCAGAACATCTCAATCGAGAACAAGGTGTTCAGGTCTTTCACCATTGCCAGACGTGACTCAGACGGCTTTGTGACGCGCGTAGGTGTTTAGAACTCTAGAGTTTAGAACCAGGCGACAGCAGAACTTGACGTATTTTAATGCTTGTGAAGCTTAAAATCACTGCCTGCGGCAATTCAGTTTGAGCGGATGGAGATGAGAAAGTGGATCAGATGTCAACACATCGAGAAGCTCAACCAACACAACCAGCACCTTCAGAAGCTATTCGGGTAACGTGCTAGCAAACCCGGCAGCAGAAGAAGAGACTCCGCCTTGAATCGCACAGCTTTCCAGATCCGCACAAATCTTCCGCAAAACAACTTCTGAGGAACGTCAGAGGAGCGTCCATAGTCCAATGTCCACCATGACCATGATGAACAACCACAAATCATTCTCTTTCATTTAGAAAAAATAGCTGGTTCTTGATTCAGAAAAGTTCGAGAACTGGAGGAACTGATTTTAGGTTCATCTAGCGAGAAGAACTGGTTGTAGATCATTGGTAAAGATCATTCCCATAGAAACGAAGACCTAGATTCAGGATGGTTCTGGAAGGTTTTAAAGGCTGTTCAGCAAGAGCTACTGGTTCTAGAAGCAGGTTCCTGATGAAGTAAAGCCATCACTACAAAAAGTGACATTGTTCATGATATTGTCTAATCGTCAGATGCCTGAATGCTCAACACTAGCTGGCTCATGCCACACGCCTGGTTCTGGATCATTCCGGGTCTAATGAAGGAGAACATTTGTCTGGAGAGAAGCCATCGAGTCAGTCACTAAAGCTGCTGCTTCATCATTTGCATCGACGGAAAGATGGAGACCAGCTCCTGGAAAGTGTCAGATCAATACTGGCTGGAGTGTGACTGACTGATGAACTGCGGCGAGCGACTCATGAGAAAGAACTTTGGTTCTTCTCAACACCATCCACAAACCAGAAGCTCTAGAGTTTCCTGACCAGACCAGGCCTCGTTCTCCTGCTCCACTGAACAACGTCACACGCTTTTGATGAGATTCGTCTGTGATTGATTCGTCCAAGACAGGAAAAATATTGTCTGGAAAGGCAACAAGGCAAAAGAAAAGAGGGGTGATAATGGAGGTGTTAACGGAAGATGAGGAGCCCACAGAGACTCTCTCTCTCTAAGCTACTGTGGGCGAGGGAGCGTGATTTCATCCGCACTCTTCCACTGAAGTAGGTCAAGCAGTGATAATGGAAGGGCAATGAGGAGCAAGTGCTCTCCTCTTCCCCGTCTCACTTCCATTACAGCGAGGGAGAGGGAGGGAGTGAGAAGAAAAGGGGAGGAGGGAGAAAGTGGGCGAGCTACGACGCTGTTAGTTGCTACCTGCTTATTTTCCGTAATTGTGAGTAACACCATCTGTAAACAAAGATCACTTCTAAGATTTGATACCCGCTAAACATCTCAGAGGGTCACAACATCCACGATGATGCATAATCCTCAAAAAGAATGGAGACCCTCAAAAAGAAAAGATTTACAGGAGAAAATGTCAGATGTGTTTGTGCTGGTGGTCAGATGAATAAATGTAAAATGATCTCTCGCTCTCTCTCTCTCTTGCTCTCAACAGCACTCACTCTCTCCGTCTTCTTTCTTGCTCTCTCTCTCCTTCTCTCCTCATCTCTGGTGCTCTCTAGCTCCCTCTCTTTATTTTCCTCTCTCTCTTTTTCACACATTCTCTTTTTCCCTCTCCCCATCTGTCTTGCTCTCTCAGCACTCTCTCTATCTTACTCCCTTGCTCACCCCCCCTCCCCCTCTCTCTCTCTCTCTCTCTCTCTCTCCCTCCCTCTCTCTCTCTAAGCTGCTGTGCTGAAGGTGAGGACTTTGTGCAGGCGACTCGCTCTCTGAGAGCTGAAAACAGTGGGCGAGTGATTTACGAGATGTGGAACTTCACGTTTGAGCGGCTGATTTCACTGGACACTAAATCCCATCAGACCCACCAGAGCCTGAGAAACACACCAGTGACCGGCAGAAATCTGATTTACACACCAGCGGCTTCCTCTCCACCTCCTGCTCCACCTTTCAACCTCTCCCTCTCTCGCTCTCTCTCTCTCTCTCTCTCTCTCTCTCCACCGTATGTGTGTCTCAGGCTGTTTTTACAATAGATGTGGATTCTGTCGATCTCCTCATGCATTAATCATTAGAAAGGGCAGAAACTCTTCCTCGGATCCTTCTTTGTAAACCCGGCTGGAGCTCCGATGTTCAAAACATTGACCCAAGACAAACAAACTCTTCATGCGGATGTTATTATTTCAATTACAGCACTTCACGTGATTGTTTCCAGATGAGGGCACTCGTAGCATTAATCCAGGTCTGGACCAATAAGAGCAGAGTTTCTTTTCTTTCCGACCTGCTAGTTGACGCATTTGAAACTCGTTCTGGCTTTCTCAAACACAGATTAATGTTCCGGGAGAACAAACTGACTGCGAGCATGAACCTCACTGGGTTATAACGATAAGAAATGATTCTAAAATGCTTGGATAACTCAGTAGTACATTTCTTCTGCTGCTTAAATGAGGTTGAAGTCCACACTGCACCGATGCTGATGTACGAGGGGTCTCTTCGGCCTGCCATTTGGCACGATAAAATGGCACTGGGTTTTGAACACACCAACTTTTCTTACACTGGATCAACGTAATCTTGGTAATTCAGGTTATTTGGAGAACACTGTGTCTCTGGTGTCTTCCTCCGTGTCCTTTTAAAAGACCTTTTAACTCTGTTCAGAGCCAACAGCCAAACTCGGATCACTCAGAGCAGACATCTTATTGCCAGAGCTGACAGCTTACACAAAATTACACCAGATCACACCACACCGATGAATGACTTCAGGCTGACCAACTTCAGATTGTTTTCAGTCAACTCCATATCGCCAAATCCCACTTAGCCAGAAGCTGGCTTCAGATTTAACAAAATCAACTATGGATTTCAGATTATATCAACAGAAAGGCTGTTTCCATATCGCACAGAGTCGGAGGCTGATTTCAGATCACATCTAGTCAACAGCGACTTCAGGCTGAGATAAATCCTGAGATCCCACCGAGCTGACTCAAGTTCCTCAGATTCCATCAAACCATCTCCAGATCCTCTGATCCCAATGAGTCAACACCAGATCCTACCGAGACGACTTCAGATCCTCAGATCCCACGAAACAACTCCAGATCCTCAAATTCCAACGAGCCGACTGCAGATCCTCAGATCCCACCGAGCCGACTGCAGATTCTCAGATCCCACCGAGCCAGCCCCAGATCACACAAAGTTGACAGCTGATTCTAGAATGCCAAATCAATTCCTGATCTCGCACTGAACCAAACAGCCAACTCCAGAATGACAGAACCGACTCCAGATTGCCAGCGCCAGAAGCTGCAGATCAACTACAGATAGCACTGAGCTGGCATTCAGAGCCTAATCCAGTTTGTACCGAGTCAACAGCCAATTCCAGATCAGCAGAGCAACACACAAGTCCGGTCGAGATTTGACTGGGAGAGAAAGAAATTGTACTGAGATAAAAACATGAGGGAATTTTAAAGCAATGATAAAAAACCTACATGCATTGAGAATCTGTTAGGGAATCTTTCCCTGGTGTTTCAATGCAGGCCAACGTCCAACTCTGTGCTAAAATCTCTATCCACCGACAGTAGTGGAGGCTTTCCTGGCGTGGGCCGCAGTGACAGACAGTGTTCGGGATACAGGGGCTTGAATAAGCAGCGCCAGCCCTTGACGGGCCCGGCCTGACCCGACCAGCTGGGCACGAGACGGTTGTGATTAATGTGCCAGTCGCTCCAGTGAACAGCAGATCCTGAACACGGCAAACATTATCAGAACACTTCACCTTCACACACATCAGACTGATGCCCTAATACACACCAGAGACCTGCACCATTTCTCAGCCAGCAATGGTGGTCTGAAGCCTTCACGAAGATACAAATTACACTCCATGTGTAGGACTCTTTCTTGTCCAGATCAATGGATTCACCTTAGTTCTCATGGCTTTTTATTAAATACAAGTAATACCTCTTTTTGATATAGATTTCTCATAACCTAAAAAATGAGTGTAACTTGTCAATTCTTTGAGGGTAAAATCTGATAGAAATGACTTTGCTACTTGTCTCTCAATGTGTCCATGTGATTGTCAATATTTACAACAGGCTAAACTACATTACCCACAGTTCCTTTCTTCATTTTCCATTCTGTAAGTGCTACAGTACCAACAAAATGTTTTCTACGTTGTAAATTAGTTTACTGTACCCAAGACCTCTAGTCTAATACTGATCAGAAGGTTCCTGAGATGAGTGAAGAAGGTTAGAATACCAAGATGTGGAATGGGCAGCTCGGGTCACAACCTATCAAAAAAGGATGAGGTCAAGGGTTAAACTCATCACAGGGTGGGCGTATTGGAAACGCCCCAGACCCCTCCCCACCATTTCTTTCTGCTCTATTTTTGATGAGAACAGGGACTGAGAGAGATCTGGTGGTGTGATGTTAATATTTCATACAGCCATGTGATAACACCCACAGCCCCCTTCCCCCTCAAACCCGCCGGCACCGGTCCACGGCGCCAGCACCAGGAGCAGGTGTAATTTGCAAATGCTAATTGAACTACGGTTTGGGTCACTGCACTTTCCTGTCTTCACAAACCCACCCACACGCGTACCACCAAAAGGCCGCCATCTTTCCTGGGCTGGTCCAGATGCCCGGGACTCAAGATGGCAGACTGGATGGGGCCGGGCGAGAGCTCAGATTTCCCTCATCAAGTCTATAATTCTGCCAACAAGAGAGATAAAATCATTACACTGACATTTCAATTAAACTCCAGTTCGCTCTAAGTGCACCAGAACTTGAACATAACATGCTGTTAACGGAGTTTAAAAAAAAACTTCTGAGAAACAAAGAGCAAGAGAATGAGCATGAGCAAGTGAGAAAGAGAGCGATGGAAAGAGAGAAATAAAGTGAAGGAGAACGAGAGAGTTCTCACTGTATGAGATTGAGAGAGTTGACAGAATGACAGAAAGAAAGAGCAAGACAGAATAAAAAGAAAGTGTGAGAGACAGAAGCGATAGAATGAGAAAGAGATAACGTGAGGAAGCAAATGAGATAGAGAGAAAGCGAGAGAGATCAAGGGAGAAAGACCGACCGAGGAAATGAAAGGTTGAGAGAGAGCAAAAAAAGGAAGAAAGAGATAGAGAGGGAGAGTGAAAGAGAAATAAAAACAGTGAGAGAGACCGATAGAGAAAGAGGAAGTGGGGAGACAGCAAACAAAAAGGGAGAGTGAGATGTAAAAAGAGAGTGAGAAAGAGAATACAAAAAACAAGAAAGAAATTGGTCAAAAAGACAGAAAGAGCATGAGCGAGTAAGAGAGAAATTGAGATTGTGAGAAGGATACGCTGTTTGTCAGAGAGATAGGAAAAAATAAGAAAAAGAAATAGAGTGCACCTGTAGACCACACGCAACCAGCGGTAAAAAGGATGGAGTGATGCAACCGTTTAACTATCAGCTAATTCTCCTTCCTCCAATCAGCTCCGGCCTGGAGAGCAAATGGTTAACCAGAGGCGTAAGGCCAGAATAGTCCATCCACCAGCTCACAATGACCCAGACGCACAGAGGAACATCCAACTAGGGCAGCAGATGCGTCGGGATCGCGGCCAAGGAGTGTGAGGAGAAGAGGGAATCCAGAATCTCCAACGTTCTTCCAGCGTCCTTCAGACGAACCACTCCGAGGTTTCGGGTTTTACAATTGTTGACGATCACAGTCGATTTCACCCCGGCTTCACCTTCTGCTGCTGGTTGGGTTAATGGAAGCCATGTGTCGCCGAGCCGCGGCAGCCATGTTTGCGCTCAGTGGAGTCGAGCTTCATCTCCAGGCCTGTCAGCCAGGCTGCTTCTCTCATTAACACCTCTTAACTTCACATCTACAGCCGCCCCGCTGACCCTCGGACATGCAAGTGGTCCGGGCCCACCATGTGGCTCCTGCGGCAGGAGGCTTTGAACTGACAGGCGCAGACAAGCCCGACGTATCCGGACGATCCGTCAGGCCGCACGTGTCAGGGGCCCCGCGGAGCCCCCACACCCGGGGCCACTCGTTAAACGGACCCCGGCGCTGACCCTCGCCACCGCTCAATCTCTCCAGCTGTTTCTGAGCACGTTTGATTTTCTCACCAGAGTCGCCTATTAATCTCCAGACACCGCGATGACTAGCGCGCGACTTTATTTGCTAATTAACGAGCTTAGCCGGTTTCCCGCCTCCTCTGTGCACAGCTTTCAGCACTTTAGCCAATTAATAAGCCACGTCTCAATTCATTGGTTTAATAAATGTGTTAATTTTACAAGCACCATGCGGAAACCGCGACGTCACTGGAGATGAATTCGCCTCGATTATTTTTTTTTTTTCTGGCGAAGGCTTAAGCGAACAGCGCTGGGAATTCATTAGAAAGCTTAATGTTGGTTTGAAAAGTGCATGTGGCAGCGCCGCCGCCGCATTGAAGCTTTTCAAAGACAAGCGCCAGCGTCCTGGACGTATGGAAGAAGACTTTTCCCATTACGAGATCTGGGCCTTCAGAAGCGCCGCGGCTAATGAACCTGAACGCCTCCATTATTAAGTTAGAACAGAAAATCCTCAAGGCAAATGTTCTGCGGCTCCGTGAAGGAAAACATCTTTACAAGATAATAGCCTGTCCTCTAATTACAGCGCGTGTTCTACGCGGGACCTCCGTCCCCCCGACTCTCTGATCTCCACGAGAAAGAGAGAGACGGAGAGATAGAGAGAAAGAGAGAGAGATACAGAGAGCGAGAAAGACAGAGAGTGAGACAGCAAAGCAGAGAAATAGGAGTAAGAAAAAAAAAGAGTGTAGAGAGAGACAGAATGGGAGCGAGAGAGTGAGAGAGACAGAGAGAGAGATACAGAGCACGAGAAAGTAGAAATAGAGGGAAAAATAACAACAGAAAAAGAAATTAGACAGATTGTATAAGATTAACAATCTGCATCGAGGAAAAGGGGAGCCTATTGTTCTCTCAGAGAAGGAGTGAGGGAATAAAGTGAGAAAAAGAGCAACGGCTGTGATTTATACTGAGGTGAATCAGAGTGTGTCAGAAATATTGATATTAACTCTCTCTGTCGCTATTATTACGCTACACTGGTATTTACTCTGTATTTACTCCACAAACGATGTGAATCAACGTCTCACTGATGCGCTACTCTGACTCATCAGAATCTCTCCATCGCTCACTATCTCCACACGACCCGTGAATGAGAAACATCTAAACCTGCTGCGTTCACCTGGGGTGATAGGTTGTTCACTCAGGAGTCTGGGACTGATCACAAAGCCCCGCATAGAGAAAGAAACAGTAAAATATCTGCAGAAAAGACAAGTTTTAAAAAGAGTGAGTGATTGTGAGTGAGTGAGAGTGTGACTGTGTGATTGTGAGTGAGTGAGTGAGTGAGTGAGTGAGTGAGAGTGTGTGATTGTGAGTGAGTGAGTGAGAGTGTGTGATTGTGAGTGAGTGAGTGAGTGAGTGAGTGATTGTGAGTGAGTGAGTGAGTGAGTGAGAGTGAGTGATTGTGAGTGAGTGAGTGAGTGAGAGTGTGTGATTGTGAGTGAGTGAGTGAGTGAGTGTGTGATTGTGAGTGAGTGAGTGAGTGAGTGAGTGAGTGAGGAACACTTAAGAGCTGGTCTGCTCAGGAGACTGGGATTGCTCACAAAGCTCTTGTTCTGACAGATCTTCAGTTTCCAATCAGCTGTAATCCACCTCTCCATCTCCTAAAGCTGCAGCTCAACCACACACACACACACACTGACACACACACTAAACACAACGTTCTCTCAAAAAATGTCATGCCAGAAGAAGAATCGGAAGAAAGATAAGAATAGACATTGTGAGGAAAAAGAGTGAGTTGCTCCGAGAAAAAGCAGAAAGAGAAAAAAAGAGCAAGCGAGATGCAAAGAGAGAGAAAGAGGAAGACATAGTGAGAGGTTGATGATGAAAGAAAAACAGAGCGAGTGAGAGATGGAAATTAAATGAGATAAAAAAAGAAAAAATTATAGATTGAGATAAAGATGAGACAACGAGCAAAGTGGACAAGAACAAGAGATGAAGAGACAGAAGAAGAGAAAAAGATAAGTTTGTTCAAACATCTCTACAGGACATTAGCGTCCATCAATCTATAAAAATCAATCAATCGCAAGAGGTTTAGTAAACTGAGAAACGAAACATCGGTGCGTTCCGGCACCTTCCACCTTCTAATCGCCCAACATCACGTGATCGACCCGAAACCTCCAGAGCTGAACAAATAAAGCCGCGCGACTCCACTGCGGCTTCCACCGCAGATAAAACCACGTGCCGCTCATTAGCATGCATGCTAACGGCCTGCGCTAATCAATAACTCACCAGCTCTTCCCTCAGAGTGCTCATTATTGATCATAAAGCCGGCGGCGCATTAACATCTCACATCAGATGTCTCCTCAAAAACCCAACGCTTGACTCTCCTTACCAGAACCATGAAGACAGAACACTCACAGAAAACAGCGGCGGAAACAAACACGAGGTTTAATGTCAGTTTATGCCCCAGAAAATCAATAGCTACTCTGAAAATAAGACCTAGATCACTGACTGTCTGTTTTGTCTGTTTATCTATCTATCTATCTATCTATCTATCTATCTATCTATCTATCTATCTATCTATCTATCTATCTATCTATCTATCTGTCTATCTATCTTTGTATCTATTTATCTTTCTGTCTGTATATATGTCTGGCCTTTCTGTCTGTCTGTCTGTCTGTCTGTCTATCTATCTATCTATCTATCTTTCCATCTATCCATCTATCCAACTATCTATCCATCTATCCATCCATCCATCCATCCATCCATCCATCCATCTATCTCTGTCTGTCTGTCTGTCTGTCTGTCTGTCTGTCTGTCTGTCTGTCTATCTGTCTATATATCTGTCTATATATCTGTCTGTCTGTCTGTCTATCTATCTATCTGTCTATCTTTGTATCTATTTATCTTTCTGTCTGTATATATGTCTGGCCTTTCTGTCTGTCTGTCTGTCTATTTGTCTATCTCTCTCTGTTCATCTGTCTGCCTGTCACTAAAGGTGTATCTACTAGCCAATGCATACATTTCGCTGTAAACTTTTCTTTTTACTAAAAGTAGTTAGACCCGCTCACTTCCTATCTTTCTCCATTTCTTTCGTCCTTCTTTCACTTTGTATAGACTTGATCAGAAACGGCTTCATCTAAATAAACGGACGAGTCGCCACGGAAACGGCAGTGCGGCCTGTGTGTCTCGGGCCTGTTTGTGTTGGGTAAAACTGGGCTCTTCTTCCTCAGCAGGCTGGAGCTCCGACTGAACGGATGAAAGCGGTGGACGAGAGAGTTTGGGATGAAGAAGAGGAGAGAGAGAGAGATGAAAGCGCCGTCCCAGTCACTCAGGGCTTTTGGAAACTGCTGCCGACTCTAATGACTTATTTAAACATCAGACTTCTGACGACGGCCGTGTTTTGCCGTGCGGCGCCGCAGGTTTCGATTCACTTTCCTCCATCAGACTGCTGGGAAGCTTCCCATCGTACATTTGCAATTCCCTGCTGATAATTAGCTCTGCCGAGAACATCTCTCAATATTGGATCTGCCGGCCGTCTCCTGCGCCGCATATGGTTCCTCGTGGTGAATTACACCACGCGATGCGTTAGCCGCACCTGGAGAGTCCTTCACTTTCATTAAACGCCGGCGTTAAAGAATTAGCGCCTTTACAGCGGCGTCACGTGCCAGCCTTAATGAAGCGTGACAGGGAAGCGGCTTGTGTTTTTCATCACGCTGGTTGTGATGAGCTTTGGGCTTCATCAGCAGACTGTCAGTCAAACGTAGCCGTCGTGTCGCTTCTCGCCGCTGATGTAGCGGCCCACGCATCAGCAGCTCGCCGAAAAGCATAACTGACACCCGAAGAGAGGAACATCAGACAGAGTTCACTGATGTGATGGAGAAAAATATTCACACAGAATCAAATTCATCCGCAGCAAACACTCTCAAACGCCCTACGTGACTCCTCATGCTTGGATTTACTAAAAGAAACGGGATAAAAGTGAGTTTTGTACGAGGCCAGTGGAAAAACATGATGGAGATTAATGCCGCAGTAGATTGAAACAGAAATACCATGATGAAACAACAAAAGTAAGACTGCACATCTCTAGAAGTTTACTGCGGCTTGGTAGATCACAGTGTTTGCAACACCACAGTGGAAGTTGTGGTTGGGAATTGGACCTGACACTCAAGTGTTGCAGGTTCGAATCCTGGTCCGGTGGGTTTCCCAACTGAGGGTCCTTGAGCAAGACACTGGCACACCACGGGCAAAGGCTGCCCACTGCTCCGGGTTTGTGTCACTTCACTGTGTGTGTGTGTGTGTGTGTGTGTGTGTGTGTGTGTGTGTGTGTGTGTGTGTGTACCTTTACTGGATGATTAAAAGCAGAGCACAATTTCGATTTCAATCGGCCATTTTGACAAACTCAATCATAAAAGATAAACAGAAATCAGAAAGTAGTTGCGACATAGCTGAGACACTAAATTGTGAGTAGCGACATAGTTGAGATACTACGCAAATTGTGAGTTGCGACATAGTTGAGATACTAAAAAGGCAGTTTAAAGTGAAAAGGTTGAGACACAACCAAGACAATAAACTCTCTCTTCTCCCTGTTGGGAGATAGGTGACAGCTGGACAGTTGAGACACATCTGAGACACTAGAGAGTTGAGAATCTAAATAAAGTTGAGACATAGCCAAGGAGGTAAACAGACAGTTGAGACACAGATGAGACACTAGAGAGTTAAGAAACTAAAAAAAGTTGAGACATAGCTAAGGAGTTAAACAGATAGTTGACACAGATGAGACACTAGAGTTGAGAATCTAAAAAAGATTAAACATACTGTAGCTGAGAAGATAAACAGACAGTTGAGACACAAATGAGACACTAGAGAGTTGATAATCTAAATAAAGTTGAGACATAGCTGAGAAGATAAACAGACAGTTGAGAGACAGATGAGACACTAGAGAGTTGAGAATCTAAATAAAGTTGAGACATAGCCAAGGAGGTAAATAGACAGTTGAGACACAGGTGAGATGCTCGAAACATCTGGAGCAGCTGATATGCACATCATTCTAAAAATAAAATGTAAACCAAGACCATTTCAATCACTCTGCTTTTTATACCAATGTTTGTTTACCTTTTTTAACATTTTGGCAAAAGTCTGAATATATATATATATATATATATATACATACATTTATTTATATATATATTTATATATATATATATTTCAGTAGCACTAACGGAAAATTGGTGAAGCCATAAAACGCCTGAACACCTCTATTATTGAAGACTGACAATGAGAACAGAACGTGAGACAGCTTCAGCGGTGGCGTGATGGAGTGAGACGCTCTGAGTCGGGATTGTGAACGATGAGGTAAACGTGACACGGGTGAGAGGACGCGTGAAATATTAATGATAAAATATTAGCCATCTTTGTCACTTCCATCTCAGCCGCGGCTGGAGCAGGTGCTAATGGAAGCGGATGGGCGAGCGGGTGGGGTGGGGTGGGGTGAGGTGGGGGTCTCTCTCACCGCGGTGGATTGATAAAGCAGCACCATGACAACAGACCCCGAGCGGCGCTGGTCCAGAGTCAGCGCTCCACGCCCTGCAGACCCCCCGGCTGACACTGACATGAATGTAAAGTGACCTGCTGGTGCCACCCGCACCATCTCCCTTCATCCTTTCACTCCTTCTCTCTCTACCGACTCTCCTCTCTCGCTTTTACTTCCAGTCTTTCTCCTCCCTTCTTCTCTCTTTTTTATCCTACCCTATTTCTTCGGCACTCTCTCTTTTTCCTTATCCATCACTCTCTCATCCCCTTTATTTCATCATCCTTTTCTTTTATTTAAACCATTCTCTTATCCTCTTCTTCAATCCTACTTTCTATCCTTCATTCTGTTGCCTTTCTCTACTCTTCACACCCTCACATCTTCCTGCTATTTCTCTCCGCTCCACTCTATTGATCTTTATCTTTTTTGTCATCCGCCCCACGCTCATGCTCTTCTAATTCTATCCATCCCTTTATTTCAACCCGCTGTTTTTCTGCCGAAATCTCTTGGTTATGCTATACCTTGTTTTTTACATTCTTATCTTGTCTCTTCCTTCCATTTTTATTCCCTCTTTCATTCTCCTTCTCTCCTTCTCTTCCATTCTATCCATCTCATTCCCTCTCTCTAATACCCTTTAATTCTCTCTCTCTCTCTCTCTCTCTCTCTCTCTATCTCCCTCTCTTTATCTCCCTCTCTCTTTCACTCACTCACTCACTCACTCACTCACTCACTCACTCACTCATTCTTTGTCTCCTCTCTCTCTCTTTCTCTCTCTCTCTCTCTCTCCATCCCTCTTTCTCTATCTATTCCACCCACTGCCTCGTCCCAATTGTCGTTCGGAAATGTAGTTGTTTCATCATGTAAAATGTGAATCTGCGTCAGGATAGCTAATGATTTCCCTCGCTTTTAAAATGATTTACAATCAATAGTATTGATTTGACGATCATAGCGGTTGTTGTTCGGCCACACACATTTTCAATTCTTCTTTGTAACCGTCTGGTGTTGCTGCTCAGAACAGGGTCTGTCGGACCCCCATCACCCCCCTCACATGCTCGGCCATTTAACCCCACCGCCAGACTCACTGCAATATTAATGCGGTTAAACGCGGATGAGGTGAGAGAGGTCTGCAGAAGACAGGACCCCTGCAGGCATCACTACTGCGTCTGCGCACACACACGCTCACACACACACACACACGCGCACGCACACACACTGCAGCGCTGAGATTGATGCTGCTCCAGATAAGAAACACAATCTCTTGTGTGACAGATGAAGGGATGAGTGTGTGTGTGTCTGTCTGTGTGTGTGAGTGTGCGAGTGTGTGTGTGTGTGTGTTCACGTGAGAGCTGGACTCCCACAATCCCCTACACTTTCCCATTGCGGCGCCGGAAGCATCTGGAACCTGTGTTGAATTCTGATCCAGGAAGTTCAGAGATCGAGTGTGAGAGTGAATAATGAATTAGAAGACGTTTGGGATGGAGGGAGAGGGAAAGGTAGAAGGTGGAGGAGAGAAGGGATGAAGGAGAAAGGTCGAGAGAGTGGAGAAGAGGTAAAGAATGAATAAAAAGCTGTCACACCGAGAGAGATGGAGGGAGAGAGAAAGGAGAGCTATCAGAGGGAGAGAAAGAGAGAGAGAGAGAGAGAGAGAGAGAGAGAGAGATATGAGTAAAGAGACAAGTTTTAGCAAGTCAAACCAAAATAAAAGGTTGTGGTAGCGGTGAAATCCGGCTGGATTAGCTGAACTCTGAAGCGCCGGGCCACTGGGACGTGACCCGCCCCTCCTTGCACCCGCCCCGCCGTGTCAGCTGACTCTTAGCCAATCACCGCAGATCTCCGCTAATGCAGAAAGTACACGGCTCTGACGAGGTTTAGAGCGTTTGTGTCGACAACTAAACTTAATGCAAATTAAACTCCTTGCAACTTGTGGCCGTTTGTGGACCATTTTGTTACCTGTTGTGAGTGTGCGTGTCTGTGTGTGTGTCTGTGTGTGCGTGTTTGTAAATTAAAACATACTTTTTTTATCATAGCGGATGATTTTGTTCCATAATTAAGTCTTTTTATGCTTTTAATAGATGAAGCACCAAAAAAGGATTTGTATTGAATATTTGATATCCGAATCAATCATTCTAAATATTTCAGTCCGGTCTTTTAATATTAAAAATAAACTGAATATTAATAGCTTGAGGAAATTAATTCGAGAGACAGAAAGAGGCACCAAAGTAGAGGAAAAAAAGAAAAAAAGAGAAAGGATAAGAAATACGGAGAAAAAGTGAAAAATGGAAAGACACAATAGAAAGAGATGGGATGGGGAGAAGGAAGATGAGAAAGAAAAAAGTGAGAAAGAGAAAAAAGAATAAAAGAGAACGAAAACAAAGAGAGCAAGTAAGAGCACGAAAAAGGGGAAAAAGTGAAAAAAAAAAGATGTTCTCACAAAAAGGTGAAAATGAGAAACAGAGAGAAATAAAAAAGATGAATAAAGAGTGATGAATGGTGAGAAATAGTAAAGTGGAGAGTTTAATAAGAGAGACAGAGTGAGTGAGAGAGCGAAAGGAAGAGAGAAAGAAAGACAGAGAGAGAGAGAGAGAGAGAGAGAGATTGTGTGTGTGTGTGTGTGTGTGTGTGTGTGTGTAGGTGTGTGTGTGTGTGTGTGGCAGGCCTGACATTCGTGAGGTCACACAGAGGTTAGGTTGTTAACAGAACAAAACACTGAAAAATTAAAGGCGCGAGTTGATGAAAGCGTCTCTCAGGAGCTCGAGCGGCAAAAACACACGGAGGATCCGTGAAAACGTCTAATGCACAAACCTCCGACACATGTGACCTCAGACATTAACCAGCTGACCTCACTAAACCAGCCCGCGACCCCCAGCCCACTTACAGCGAGCAGCACCAGGGCGAGGGAGGGAGAGAGAGAGTGTGTGTGTGTGTGTGCAACACGTCTGATCTCCACTGAACATTTACAGTGATGAATAAATGAGCTTTCATGAGTCGTGTTGGATGTTTCTTCACACTTTAATGTTTGCGCGGAAAATAAAGTGGAGCAGCAGTGACGCGGTCCATCGGCCGATCTCATCAATCAGTGTCACGACTAGTCACAGGGTTTTAGTCCCGGAGAAACAGGCAGAACAGACGACAAATGCGAAGCGAAAAAGAGAGACGTGCCGGTAAAAACATCCACCACAGCGTTTACATCAGAACACACACACACACACACACACACACACACACACACACAACATCCAGCGAATGCAGAACAACCAGAACCATAACGATGGCCTCAACAAGACACAAGCTATGAACAGCAAATCTACTGATACAATGATGCATGAAGAGAGATAAAATGAGAAAAAGAGTGAAAGAGAAGGAAGAAAAAACAAGCGAGTGGTAGAGAGAGAAGCAGAAATAAGGACATACAGAGAAAGAAAAGACATAGAAAGACAGAAAAAATGAAAGTGAGAGTCATAGAGCAACAGAAAGAGTGATAGAAAAAAGGAGAGTTAGAAAGGAGGAGGTGAGGATGAACACGAGACTAAAAAAGAGTGTGTATATAGAAAGAGAGAAAATGAAAGAATAATGGCAGAGAGAAATAAGAGGGAAATATCTCACAAAATGAGAGAGTTTATTTCATTTTTTTAAATAACAATAATAAAAATAAGATAAGAGTATTCTTTCATAATGTATAAGCTAACTAATGATCATAACAATATAGAATAATGAAAAATCATCTCTTCAAACTAATGTACAAAAATGTCACATATAGGGAATGAGAGGATGAATGAAGAAAGAAACAAAGTGGACGAGTAAGAAGAAACACTTGTGCACTGTCCCATGAAAAGTGAGGGAGATATGGCCACCAGGGGCAGTATCAACATTGTGCATTTAACCATCCAGTAAAATTACACACACAGTGAAATGACACTCAAACCCGGAGCAGTGGGCAGTCTTAAATCGTGCTGTCCGGAAGCATTTGGGGGTCCATGATTTGCTCAAGGACACTCAGAGAGACGACTAAAAGAAAGACAGAGGTGAGATGAGGTGAGATTGAATTGAGACTCAGATTAGACTGAAACATAACGAAGACAAAGATGAGATGAGACTGAGATTAAACAAAGACAAATATGAGACTTAGATGAGATGAAGACAGAGATACGGATCACATGAAGTTGAGAAAAGATGAAGATAAGACGAAACTACATTGAGACAGAGATGAGACTGAAACGAGCCTCGACAAACCAACAGAGCCAAGAGATAAAACCTCCCAACTTATCAGCAAAGAACTGTGAAGAATGTACAGAAAATGGCCGGAATGTCCAGGCCAGGTTTTTCATGTGGCTCGGGGCCTCCACTTTATCCAGCAGCTGTGGAGCAGTCGGGCCCCAAGGCAACAGGATCCAGCACAGGATGATTTTCTCATGCCAACTGTTGGCTGTAAGTGAAGAGTCGGACCCCGTCGGGCCCCGCCGGCCCTGAATAACCCTGCTCCCACTGAGCTAATGAAAGCCCGTGTGTGATGTGGGCTGGATGTTTCGCCGCCTCTCCACAGGGGGCGTCCCACCATTCAGAACCGGCCAGCGGGAGCTCATTGGTCACTCGGGAAACGGGAATCTCGCTCCGTCTCTCTCTCGAGCTGCTGGTTTCCCGTCTGGAATGTTCTTCCCTGCGGTGGCCAAAATCACTCGTATCATTCCCGCCACCAGAGTTCCTATAATAACCATCACAATAAAGTCAATAGCAGCCCACCCAGGAGACCCCAACCCGCTCATTCAGGTCTGATGGATCAGACCCATCAGGACGAGCAGCTGATGCCCGGACACGACATGAGCCTGGAGCAAGAGCAACGGATGGAGGCAGAACAATTGTGATGGCATGCGAGAGAGAGAGAGAGAGAGAGAGAGAGAGAGAGAGAGAGAGAGAGAGAGAGAGAGAGAGAGAGAGAGAAAGTTAGTGCACCGAAAATTAGAGAACATTAAAGAGAAAAAGAGAGATCGACAGAAATTGGGAGAGGGATGGAGGGAGACAAAGAGAAAAGAGATAAAGGGAGAGTGAAAAAGATAGAGATAGGTAGAGGTTGACAAAGAGAGATAAAAAAACAAAAATAAAAACTGAGAAAGAAATAGAAGAGAGAGAGAGAGAGAGAGGGGAGAAAGAGAGGGGAGGAGATAAATTGTAGAGATAGAAAGAGGTAGAGAAAGAGGAAGTTGGTGCAAGAAATTTGAAGAAAATCAAAGAGAAACAGGAGAAAAGATTTACCTTTTATCGTTTTTATCATGGGGAAAAGAGAGATCGAAGAAAATTGGGAGAGGACTGGAGGGAGAGACAGAGAAAAAAAAGGAGCTAAAGGAAGAAAGAAAAAGATATGAAGAGGTTGAGAAAGCGCAATTAAAACAAATACAAAACGGGAGAAAGAAAACGAAAAGAACGATAGAGAGAAGAAAATAGAGAAGCTGTTTGATAGAGAAAAGAAATTGACAAAGAGTGAAAGATCAGAAGCTACTCTTCGGTTCATCAGACCATCAGATCCACCAGCTGACCGGAGGTGACCAGTATCCGGCCAGAGGGCGCGCCGGGTCCAGAGAGTTCGGCCAATATTTTCCCAAAGTCAAGCCGGCAGCAGTGCCAGTGACACGCAGAGCAATATGGACAGACTTCTGGAGCGTCCCGGAGCAGATTGTCCAGGAATACGGTGGCGGTAATGGACCTTTCCGGGCTGGAGAAGCAAGCGCCTGAAAGCTCATTTCTCATCCTTATCTGTGCTGCTTAAAAAGATGTAGGTGCCATAATCACCACAGTCCCCCACTGCTGGACCGTAACGAGCACAGAAATGAGCAATAAGCCGTGAGTAATGGCCGAGGGATTCCCAGACTCCGGCCCTTTATTCCCTCCATAATTACCGTGAGCGCGAGAGGGAGATTCGTTAGGAAAAAGCGGCAGGAGTGAACGTGAGGAGGCCGGGACGCGACCTTGGTGCCGTTAACCTTCCCTCGGCAGCTCATCAACCCGACCCTGAGGCCGAGCGAGTGATAGCTACTCGAGGGATGGATACAGCGCCCCCTCTTCTCCGAGTCTCTTTTACGGGGGATGAATGGAGTGGCGGTGAAAGGCCATTAATCAGCTGGAAGGGGCCGGTGTGGCGGTCCAGACAAACCGCTGCAAGTTTATACACAGTAGTCCAGATGGGAATCTCGGGCTGGATTCTGGTTTTTCTCGGCTGGATGGAGGGATGAAAATCCTTTTGTAGGTGAGAGGAAACTACACGTGATGCTAGATTGAAAAACCAACATCAACTTGAACCTCCTGGATGGATGAACAAACGGTCCCTGACGAAGAGGCAGACAGAAATGGAGAAGAATGTATTCATTTATTCAGCTTTGTGGATGGATGGATGAACAGACAAATAAATGGATGGAAAGACGCATAATTATATACTGTAGAAGAATAAATTGAGGAGAGGGGAGAAATGTGAAAATGTGGAAAAACATATCCATCTCACAATTCAGAAGAATGGCTAAGTGGAAGGAGGGATAAACAGACCAAAAACGAATAGATGTATTCATAAATACATGGATGAACAGAGGTAAGAATGAATGGACGAGAGGGCAAATGGATGAAATTATGGATACATATATCATTCTATTCAGTCGAAACTACGGAATTGTGGATGGATTGGTGGAAGGATGGATGGATGGAGGAATAAACAGGCAAAGGAAAGGAAAATAAATAAGTATATATATATAAATGGATAGACAAAACAATTAATGAGGAGGTTGTTCATTCAGCATTAAAAGAGTGTAAAGATGGATACATATTTTCATTTATTCATAACAATGGATGGATAATTGGATGGATGGATCAGACAGAAGAAAATCTAATCTAAATCTTAGAAGAGAATCTAAAATGATGACAATATGTAAAAGTATATCAGTATTAGGACAGGATGAATAAATAATAAATGGAAGATGGTAGGATGAACAAACAGACACAGATTAAAATACAAAAAAACTGACTAAATGGGAAGATAAAAATCAAACAGACTGAAAGACAAAAAGGTACACACACACACACACCGCTCAATTCCACATGATGAAGTGAAGCAGCCGTGGGAACGAGAGATGCTGAATCTTTCCCTCACTGGTCAGTTGATCAGCAGCGGATGAAAGCAGTGGTCCTTCAGGAGGCAGGTGGAGATCAGAAGGCATCGATTAGACCGACAGCGAGGGGCTTCACACCTGAGGACCACCTCACAACCTCAAAGATCCCACATGTGTCCTCCACCCTGCCCTTCATCCCACTTCAGCAGACTCCCAGCATCCATGTGTCTCCCGGACCACCGCATCCCAGCAGTCGACTGGCGGAGAACAATGTGCGCTGGTTTCCTGTGGCGGAAGGTGAGCGGCGCTCTCAGGTTCCTCATGTAGATGAGGCCGAGGGTTCAGCCAGAGGGGATGAGGCAGGACCGGAGACTGATGGAGGTTAACCGCTCACGCTTTCAGCCCACTCACTCACTCTCTCGCCGCGGACCCTCTCCGATTTCCAGTCTTGTGGAAAGGAATGGTCTAAAATTACACACTCCCAGTGTGCAGTTCTATTAAAAGCCCAGTTATTCTGGACTGGGTGGCAGAGGTGTAATCAGAGGCTGAGATGAAGGGTTCAGGTCCCGCTCTCGGCTGGATTCTTTCTGCTCAACGAAACATATTCTTGCTTTGTCGCTTCGAGAGGCGTTTCATCAGAGCTCCGACCATCCACTTCCTCCTCAAATACTCAGCAGAATAGCCGAGTCAGAGAAATCAGTGAGGGAACGTGCTGATCCAGCCAGTGAGAAGCTCCTTCACACAAGATCTACCGTACATGATTAATCTGTTCTCCTGATCTACTTATATTTGGAATTAATTAAAAAATGTATTATTTATGCACCCACACGCACACATATATATTAAATGAATTACATTTAATTAATAATTTATTTAAATTAATGTGATATAAATATACAATGTGTGTATATATTTAGTCAGGTGTTTTGGAATGTTTGTTCAATTCAATTAATAATTCACGCTAATGTTTCATCAATTATAGCCTTTAAAATTTTTTGTTTTCATTAAATTAAAGTCTTTTATTAATAAAAATATTAAACATTTAAAAAAAGTTCTTTCTTATTAAAGAAGGCATTGCTGCTGCTATACACACACACCGACGCACGCACACACACACACACACACACACCCCTACACACACAGAGTATTTGGTAAGTTTTAATATACGTATGTGTAGTTAATTTAAATACAGTATGTGTTAATAAAACATTAATTTTCAATAAGTTGATTAAACTGTTGCCTCCCCAATTGTTGTTTTATATTGAACATTTGTACATGTCGTTCAATATTTCACCAAATATAGAGAGGGAAAAAAAGAGAATAAAGAAAAAAAAATTGAAAACAATTATTGAATATATTTGTATTGAATTTAGGTTAATTAAATGGTTGATTAAACTATTGCTTTATAATCTTCAGATTTTTTGGATCTTTTTCTTAGTTTTCACTAACAAATAACAATAGACGTAGTTAGACATTATATGTAGACATTTTTACATCTTAAAGTTTAGTTCAACAACATTCATATTCCATATCAATATATTCACAACAGAATTATATGAAAGATCCATAAGAGTTTTAGAAAAGAGTTACAACAGCTCAAATAATGCAGGAAAGTATCTGAGTAATAAGCTGAAAGTATCAGCTGAATAAAATATTTTCTTAAAGAAATTAATGTAATTCTTAAAGGTGTTTATGCTGCTTTATGTGACGTAGAATTACAAATGATATTGTGAATAATGTTGACACTGTGAAAAAATTGAACAATCGTAGAGTTGGTAATGAAGCGCCAAAGCGGAATTTCTGTGCGAGCAAAATCTGCAGTAAATTACATCCAGCCAATCCCAGATGATGGCGAACCAGAGCAGGAAAACACGAGAAATTGCATGATTTAAAGAACAATAGAAAAAAAAATGAAATCACGATTGCAATATTCAAACAATAAAATTGCATGTGATATTTTAGTCCATTTCCGACCCCAGCCACAGAAGAGTGATCATCAGCTCCCATTAGCTTCAGGAGGAGACTAACCGCCTGTGATGATGATGCTGGTGGTGATGACCTTCAGAGTCACCGGCTCTGGCCCTACAGCCTCTTCAGGGCCGGTGATCTGTCGCTCCAAGCCCAGAGCGGGTCGCCCTTCCCCACAGGAACAGCCGCTCTATCACTTCACGTATCTGAAGACTACATCAGAACTGGAAAAGCGTCCTCAAGAATCCATCCAAAGAGCAGCAAAAACAAAAAACAAGCTCAGAAAGCGCCGCTGCCCCATCACACGACACTAATGACTCCTGATGCTCAGGCTGAAGTTCAGTTCCACTGTGTCTGCTCTCATTCCCTACAAACGTGTTCCACCGGGTCGAGGGCGGAACCCAGTCAAGTTTATTCACACCAGACTGTGTCACCCATGTCTTTACTCATCTTGCTGGTGTTCTAAACGGTTCCATCAAAGTTGTGCAAAATGCCTTGATACGCTGAAGCTTCTATAAACCATCAACTCCATCAGGACGTTCGGGGAAAATATTGATATGATTTATTAGGAAACAGAAACAGGACAAAGAAGGAAACAGGACACAACACACACACACGCATTGTTGCATTGCTGTATTTCCATTTTATTTGTGATTGCTCCTCTCTTGAAATGTTGAAAAATGAGCGTTTATATTTACGTGCACATTTGAAATCAGCGATAATAATCACCCTGCTAGTTGAGTCGCTAAAATTGGAAAAAAAAACGTATTTGTTATACATGTTATATTCATGTTAATGTGGTAATTGCTGAACTTTCTGCACTCACAGTGCCATGAAAAACCCTAATTTAACTTATGACAAACTGATTTTAGTGAGAAGCAAAAAGCATCCTGTCAAAACAACGGCACTTAAAGCACGTTGTCATTTATCCATCGGGAAATTGGGGGTCACTTGGCTTTGTCTTATTGCAAAATGATAATAAAATAATACACTGTGTTATTGTAAATATTAAAAATAATGAAAAATAAATATTGAACTAAATCTTCATGCTCATGGGCGAACCAAACCATTTACACGGAATCCCAGTTCTGTACTTGTAAAAAATGACTTTCAACACACGTCTTTATCGTATTGAATAGAGATTGATTGGGCTTGAGGGGAAAGTGCAAAAGATTCGATTTTCTGAAACGTAGAGCTGACAAGATCAGAGGAACTGAAATGATTTTTGACTGAAATGCTGTTTGTTTTTCTTCTCTCTTTTAGTCATATTGTTTTTTTTTTTTACTTTTTTTTACTTTTCAACCTATGGCCTTGAACAGAAACGGTTCCGCTTAAAAGGTATTACATTCTTAACATTTTGCATTCTGTTTTTAAGGCCAAAAGTTCAACGGAAAGGAGGTTATTTGTGATTTAAAGTTCAATAACACAAGTTCACGATTCAGGTTCAAAACAATTACACCGAGCCGCTAACACTCTTTAAGAAATTCTGTAGATAAAAATGGAACTAGCCGCTCGCACATGTCGCCTATAACTAGCAGATCTAGAACAAGCCACTGACACTCCTCTACTATAACTAGATCTTTTACTAAAACTAGCTGAAGTAGATTTAGCCACTAGCACTCTTCCACCGCAACTAGCGGAAGTAGAATTAGCTGCTCACACTTTTCTACAATAATTAGCATAAGTAGAACTAGCCGCTGACACTCTTCTACTATAACTTGCAGAATACGAACTAGTTGCTCACACTCTTCTACTATAACTAGTTCTACTACTATAACTAGCAGATTACAAACTAGCTGCTGACACTCTTCTACTATAATTAGTTCTTCAACTATAACTAGCTGAAGTACAACTATCCGCTAGAACTCTTCTAATATTAATAGCGGAAGTAGAATTAGCTCCTCACACTCTTCCACTATAACTAGCAGGAGTAGAACAACGCTGACACTCCTCTACTGTACATAGCAGAAGTCAAACTAGCTGCTCACACTCTTTGAGTATAACTAGCTCTTCTACTATAACTAGCCGCTCGTGCTCTTCAACTATTACTATCAAAAGTAGAACTACCCACTAGCACTCTTCTACTATAATTAGCTTTTCTACTCTAATCTAGTTTTTCTAACTACCTTAAGTAGAACAAGACGATCTAACATTTGGATAACTAGCAGAAGTCAAACTAGATGCTTGTGCTCTTCTACTATAACTAGAAGAAGTAGAATTAGCCGCTTACACTTTTCTACTATATAACTAGTGAAAATCTACTAGCTTGGCGATGTTTGTCACCGTGAGCTATTTAGTTGCTAGACAGACGAGCATGACGCGACACAACTGGAGATTAGAGCCACATGTGGCTTCAGGTTTCATATATATTGATTTGCTTCTCTCATTCTGACTATATTTTCTTTTACTTTTGCAGCGCTCCATCTAAAAAAAGCGCTGCGAGTGTCTTATACACAAAGCTTTTTTTTTCATTACTCAGCAGTCGAGGTGACAGTCCGGCGTGACCTCTGACCTCTCCAGTGAAGCCACTTCCTCTGGTTTGTTATTCATGTTGGCTGCCTACGCCAGGCTTAGCAGGAGAGCTAGCTAACGGTTACATCGTATTATCATGATGCTAAACCCGCCATCAGTGCAGGAGGCTCCTGATATCCTAGCAGCAGCATTCCATGATTCGTGGTGAGAAAAACCAGTAAACCAGCAGAGATTGTGGTTAGCCAGAAAGTATTTAGCCATCTAGCCGCTAACGCTTGGGCGTGAGTAGCAGTCAGTCCTAATGACGGACCCCCGGAGGATGATGCAGAGATACAGGCCGCGTCAAGAGCTGTAATCATCAGCAGAAGGCCGGACGCTCACCGCTAATCACAGCCGACGGAGCAGCGAAGGGCCGCGCCGAGCTACAGCAACACCAATTAATGACCGGGCGCACTCACGCTCTCGGACACGCGCCGCAGAGTTCCGCTAACTTTACTGAAGCTCATCAGGTCGGATGGAAGGCGCCACACACAGAGTAGCATTTATCACGCGGCCCGCCAACACGACGCTTTTGCTGCTTAGATCTAATCGTCTGGCCCAAAACACTGCCATCTGACCACAGAGAGCTGCGGAACGATCGCGCACACACACACACACACAC
>CM051494.1:10347093-10367416 GCA_028031935.1 Paedocypris micromegethes | reverse complement strand
TCTCTCTCGCTCACTGCAGTGCCGGTCTCTCTTGCTCTTTTAATCCCAATCTCAGTTTTTTTAATCAATTTCTCTCCACAGTTTCATTTCTGAAACTACAGCAGACGCCGGGAAAGCTTTTCAGAGAGTTAATTACAGCGAGTGAAAGAGCCCGTGTGTGTGTCTGTGTGTGTCTGTGAGTGTGTGTGTGTGTGTGTGTGTGTGTGTGTGTGCTGTTTATCTTTAAACTGAGGAAGCAATATTTGTAGAAGAGTAAAGCGGGCGAGCGAGCAGTTCTGGACAGTGAATGACACTCTTGTTCACCATGTTTGCGCTAAAGTGTCAGCAACACACACACACACACACACAGGAAGTTACATCAGCAAAGGGCTAATGGCTCATAAACGTTCTCTGTGAATGTGTAAGTCACTCCAATTTCCTCTGAGTGAACGCGATAAACTGACTGATGACACCACACAAACAGACAAGAGACACAGATAGAGAGAGAGAGAGAGCAAGAAAGCAACAGAAAGAGACAATGATAAGAGAGAGAGAAAAGACAAAGAGATACATGGAGTGAGAGACAGACAGAAAAAATTGTATGCGAGAAAGAGAGATAGAGAAAGGGAATTAGAGAAAGAAAAATATACTAAGCGGAGGAGAGGGAGAGAAAGATGCAACAATGAAAAAGAGTGCAGGAGTGAAAGAGTGAGAGAGTTAAAGAGAGAGAGAGAGCGAGTGAGCGAGCAAGAGAGAGAGAGAGAGAGAGAGAGAGAGAGTGAGCGAGCAGGAGAGAGAGCGAGCTGGTGAAGAGACTGAGCAGATGTATGGAATCAGTCCTGACAGCGGTCGCAGAACAAAACTCGACCCATGTTCTGCATCAAACGCATGTTTCTCCGATGCCACAATCAAAGACGAGTGATTAGAAGGTGGAGCGCCCGGAGCCGCGCGGGTGTAATTACAGAGAGGGGAGCTGGGGTCCGTTTACCCAGCAGCCCCGGCGGGAGACACAGGGGTCAGACAGGAAATCCTGCAGGAGTCCAGGTTTGTTATTTCTGCAGGAAATGAGACGTTCTCTGCATGTTCCTGCTTTTATCTCCTGATGACACTGAAGACCAGCGGTCACACACACACACACACACAACCCTGATTCCAACACAAGCCGACTGCACCGCTACAACACACACACACACACAAGTCTAACCGTAACACATCCATGCCAACATCACCTAAAAAAACAAGCACACAAGTCTAACCTCAACACATCCGTGCCTGCACCGCTACAAAACACACACACAAGTCTAACCTTAACACAATCGTGACTGCACCGCTACAAAACACACACACACACACACACACACACACACAAGCCTAACCTTAGCACATCAGTGCCTGCACCACTATAAAACACACACACAAGCCTAACCTTAACACAATCATGATTGCACCGTCTAAAAAACACACATACACTCCTACCCTTAACACAATCGTGACTGCACCACTTCAAAACACAAACACACATATACACCCACAACAATAATCCCAACTTTACATCACAACCGTGACTGCACCACTATAAAACACACACACATGCACACACACAACCCTAATCCTAACACAACTGACAAAAAACATACAAGAAACCCGCACACACACACACACCCATGACCGCACCACTGCAAAAAATGCACACACAAACAAAGGTTTTTTAATACTCTCAAAAAACGCACACATGCACGTGCGACTGCACCACTACAAGACACACACACACACATGAACCACACACACATACACACACCCAATTGCACCACTACAACACACACACACATATGACTGCACCTCTCCAACATATTCACACACACACAGGATTGCACCACAACACACACACACACACACTACTTCACCACGCACACACACACAGGACAGATAGTGGCGGTGCGCGGGACTCTGGAGCCGTGACAGAAGACCCCGCAGGACGAGTGTGTGAGCGGATCTGTCTGAGGGATTATCTGTCAGACACCGGTGCTCGGTCACACTGCCAGATCACTTCATTACCAACCCGCCCACCGCTGAGTAATGACCAGTCCACAAGGACAAAGACAAAACGTCCTTCTGTGGGGGACGAGGGTCCGACCACCCCGCGTCTCGGGACCCCGGGAGCCCCCCTGCGCTCATGGATCAGGCCCGTCAGCTGGCAGGTAGAGCGCGGGAGATAATGCTTTAAGTGACTCTCAGAGGTCAGAGGTCACGGGCGTGTCTTGTTTTGTTGACTGCGAGCGGAGCAGCGGGTTCACAGCTCTTTTCTTCTCTGGGATCAGAAGCCGCGTCATAAATCAGAGCGGGTTACGCTTCAAACACTCGCCGAGCCGCTCTCCGCTAAGAACTACACTTACAGCCTCCAATCAAAGTGTCACTCAACTACAAGCCTCGACAAGCACAAACGCAGAGAGAAACAGAGAGACACGGTAGAACAGAGTGAGACGCGGTCAACAAAAGTGAGATCGTGAAAGAGTGAGACGCGGTCAACAGGAGACACGTTTAAAAAGAATGAGATGTGGTCAACAAGAGTGAGACATGGTTAAAAAGAGTGAGACGCGGTCAACAAGAGACACGTTTATAAAAAATGAGATGTGGTCAACAAGAGTGAGACACGGTTAAAAAGAGTGAGACGCGGTCAACAAGAGACACGTTTATAAAGAATGAGATGTGGTCAACAAGAGTGAGACACGGTTAAAAAGAGTGAGACGCAGTCAACAAGAGACACGTTTATAAAGAATGAGATGTGGTCAACAAGAGTGAGACACGGTTAAAAAGAGTGAGACGCGGTCAACAAGAGACACGTTTATAAAGAATGAGATGTGGTCAACAAAAGTGAGATTGTGAAAAACAGTGAGACGCGGTCAACAGGAGACACGTTTAAAAAGAATGAGATGTGGTCAACAACAGTGAGACATGGTTAAAAAGAGTGAGAAATGGTTGAAAAGAGTAAGACAGTTAAAAAGTATGAGACGCGGTCAATAAGAATGAGACACGTTCAAAAAGAGTAAGACACAGTTTACAAAAAGGAGACCGGGTTAAAATAATAAATTCATGTTTAAAAGAGTGAGACAGGTTCATAAGAGTGAGCTACAATTAAACGGTTATAGTGAGACACATTAAGTAGAGTGAGACACTGTCAACGCAGTGTAATAGAGTGAGACAGTAAAACAGTGAGACAGTTAAATGGAGTTAGAAACTATTAAAATGAGTAGAAACAAGCTAAAACAGAGTGAGAAAAGGAGTGAGACGCCATTAAAGGAGTGTGACACAAGACGTGTGTAGCAAGACTTGTGAAACGGAGTGAAATGGGTAAATAGAGTGAGAAGCTGTTAAACTGAGACAAAGAAACAGTTAAACAAACTGAAACAAGAGTGAGCCACTGGTAAAAAAGTGAGACACTGGTAAAAGAGTAAGAAAGTATAAACTGAGTGAGCCACTCTGAGAAGAGCGAGACACTGGGAAAGGAGTGAGAGGCTATTAATCTGAGTGATACACTGAGTGATACAGAGTGAGACACGTGGAAATGGGGTGAGACAATCTGTAATAGAGTGAGACACTGTTGTAAACTTGTAATCGATTAAAAGGAAAAAGAAAAGGGAGTAAATTTAAATGAAAAGTAAACGTTTATGTTGAAGACAGTACAAAAAAGGTAAAAGAGTAACTGTGTCACTGACGCTGAGAGAATCACTACTTTAGGATGCGGAAATGTGTATGGGTGTGTGTGTGTGTGTGTGTGTGTGTGTGACTGACGGACTGACAGACTCACACCATCCAAACAACTCGGACTGTTTACAAGAGCGAAAGAAAGCGTCCCGGTGGAATATTCTGGGCTGAAGATGGAAGACAGAAGGACCAGAGACTCCGCGAGACTGTCGGTGTCCATCATGTCAGGCAGAAGATGCTGATTAGCCGTTTTTTTGGAATAATGCACCAGGCAGAAGACACAACTCCTCCACACAAAGATGGCTGCTCGGGGCTTCAGGGGAGCTTTCACCCGTCGCTTCATCCCTCTATCCGGATCGGCATATAATCCGGATCTGGGATCCTCCGGGCCTGCGGGGGCAGCGATTATCGACAGCAGGGAGATGCTGCGCTCTAATACTCGCAGACTGCGAGTGGAGTAACGCAATTACAGCGGCTGCAGGAGAACAGCTAATGTGCTTGAACTAGCTGTCTGAAACGCATCGGTTATTGAGTTTGGCCCGTTTTAATTCACTTTCCAGCACAGAAAGGGGCATTAGTTAGATTAGTTGGGCCCGCGGAGGGAGGGCGAGTGAATTTGTTTAGTGCTGCCTGTCAATTACCATCTAAAACCTTCTGCTGAACGGTTATTTATCTTCAGAGGTGAAGGGAGGAAGAAAAGGCTTGACAAGACAGAACAAGCCCTGAGAGCGATTAATGAGGACGGCAGGCGAAGCTGTTGGGCTCTGAGAGCCGAGATGATGTATGAGGACACGTCCAGTCCTGGTCTTCAGCATGTTGTGATGAGAGATAACTGTGCGATGCACCCCGGGCCACGGCTGAACTACTGGACACATCAGACAGATGGAAGTCAAAGAATGAGAATAAGAACAAGGCTGGAAAACTAATGACAGGGTGAGAGAGAGAGTGAGAGATGGAGAGATAGGGGAAGAGAGAGAGGGGGAGAGAGAGGAAGATAGAGAGAGAGAGAGATCTCAAATATCTAGATGAAGATGTTTTGCAACTCTTTACTCATCGTGGCCACGTCTCGCTCCAATTACCAGCATCTATGTTTCATTCTTACTTGCTCGGTTTCAACTGAACAGTTTCAACTATTTTAACTGTGTACTTTAATTGTGTTTTGTGTGTGTGTGTGTGTGTGTGTGNNNGGGGGGGGGGGGGGGTCAGTTTAACTGTTTCACTCTTCCTTCAGTTTGTAACAGTTTAACTCTTCACTCTGTTTAACTGTGCTTCACACTTCACTCAGTTTAACTGTTTCACCTTTCACTCAGTTTAACTGTGTTTCACATTTCACTTAGTTTACCTGTGTTTCACTATTTCCTCAATTTTACTGTGTTTCACTCTTCTGTGCTTCACTCGTCCCTCAGTTTAATTGTATTTCACTTTTCACTCAGTTTAACTGTTTCACTCTTCCTTCAGTTTGTGACCATTTCACCTCTTCATTCAGTTGAACTGTGCTTCACACTTCACTCAGTTTAATCGTGTTTCATATTTCACTTAGTATTGCTGTGTTTCACTCTTCAATTTTTCTTCTCTTTCCTAAGTTTAACTGGGGTTCACTCTTCACTCTGTTTATCTGTTTCACTCTTTCCTCAGTTGAACCGGGTTTCACTCTTCACTGTTTAACCATTCACTCAATTTAACCATTGCACAATTTTGCACATTTTTTTCGCTCTTCTGCTCATTAAACTGTTTCACTCTTTCCTCAGTTTAACTGTGTTTCACTCTTTCCTCAGTTTAACTGTGTTTCACTCTTCACTCAGTTTAACTGTTTCACTTTTAATTCATTTTAAATGTCTGACTCAGTTTAACTGCATTCTTTTTGTTCCAAGCTCACTTTACCACTCCTTTACATGTTTTGTTTAGGAGCGTTTACTTCACATTGATATCTTTTTTGCTGTACTTGTCATTACCAATCGCAGTACGGCGTGAGCGAGAACAGGCAGAATTCCATATGCTAATGCGAAATTGAGGTCAGTGACTGTATGAGATGTTGAAAGATCACACAAACACTAAAGCGAGAGAAACCATCAGCAGAATCACCCCCGGCGCTCCACGACTGCGCGCCGAATTAAAAGCTAAACTCCACCGCGCTGAAGACAAAGACGGAAAAATAAGAGCAATTTAATACAGCAAAGGCTGAAAAAAAGGCCACACTGAAAGCGAGAAGAGATATTGCAGGGGAAAATTACAGCCCACAGAAGAGCTGCTTTATCAAACAAGCAAGTTTTAAACTCCGCGACCAGCCGAGAGAATAAAGACCAACACAATGATCAAAAAGCGCTGCGGCGAATGAAAAAACAATGCAGCTGAAATCTGCATGTGGCCTACATTTCTCTGTTTAGAGCAAAGTTGGAGGGGAAAAAAAAAACATCTCTGATAAGAACACCATTACTTTCCAAACATCGCCAAGAGTCTACTGGCCCGACACATGGAAGCATTTGGAGCCTTCACCTTCGGGACGGCTGGGAAAGGGACACGTGAGACGCCGCTTAACAAATCATTATCGGCTTCATCTCACTCAGATCTGCCGAGAAACTGGACGGCGGGTTTTTCTTTCCAAGCCACAAGCGGCTCTCACGGCTTCTTCAGCTGCCTAAACAGACGAGAAAATAGAGCTACTGTTTTTGCCTACAACCCACACGCATGTAATCGCAACAATAAGGGGAAGAAAAAAAAACGCAGACACACAACGCCGTGCCAACTCAGACGTATAGGGTTACAGTAGCTAAAGGGAAAGAAAGCCCTTTATCATTTGCAGATACTCCACTACAGGGGGTTTGGATGACCCCGAGACCACCGGGACGGAGATGAGAGGGAAACACGAGCCCGGCGCGCAACCCAAGCCATCGGTCACGAAGCCCCGGCACGTCAGAGCAGGTCTGGGTGAGGAGAGACGAGAAGCAGGACGGCCGGGTTCACGTGAAGACACCATGAGAACATCACGCCGGACCCTTTCAATCCCTCCTTCTCCGCTGGAAACCAGAACACGGCGTCTAAACCAAACACTGGTGCCCATATTTCAACACCCTAATGGAGAAAGCCAAGCTGGAGCGGGACCAGGCCCTCCTGTTTCTGACTTTCCTGTTTCACGGAGCACAAAGGAGATCAAGTTTCACGCGAAATCATTTGCACATGATGAGGGGAAGAGGGAGCCGAGCTTTTCCATGTTCTTCGGGGGATTCATTTCCACACGCAAACATGACGTGACCTGATGAACAGCGGTGGTTAGTGGGTATGAACCCGATCTAAGGTTTTTTGTTCCTCACATCCACCCTCCTCTTCCTCCCGTTCACTCCTCTTCGCTTTTGGCCCAAATTGCTGCTTGTTTTGGCACGGGACCCGGCGCTGGAACGCAGCGGAACCATAAAGCATCCCTCGCCACCAGTAAGAGGGACGGCTGTGACCAGTAAAGCGCCGAACTTTTGCAGCTTTATTGATAGAACGACTCGCTCAGATTTACTGACGTGTTTTCTCACAAAGACGAGTGGGAGAATTTACACGGCTACTGGAGGAAATGCATTAAAGCGGAAGCGCTGGATACGTAACTCAAAGTGATGAGTTCATGACCACATCTGAAGGACCTGTGTGAAACGCAGCCCGGATGTGTTTTCGTGGATTTCCACAGGGTCTCCAACGGTCCAAAATACAAGACCAATTAAATTGTCTAAATTGTCTCCAGATTTAGGGAGGGTGAAAGTGTGTGTGGCGCTCTGTGATTGGTCGGCCACTAATCCAGGGAAGTGATTGGCTCCAGCTTGTTTTTTTTTTTTACTTTAGAAAAACCTGATTTCTTTGATAAAATGAATTAAAAATCTCTTTTGGATTTTTTTCAACAAAAAGCTTGGGTTTATTTTTCAACTTTATTTTTCAACTGCAATAATAAACTATTTTTTATTATTAATAACATATTTTTTTTATTAATTTGGTGTCCAATTATTTTCAACATGTTCCATTGTTTTAAAAACAATGCAACAAACTTGTATATCGTATATCGGTATTTAGATTTATATTACTCTAAATAAGATTAATATTAGCAATTTATGTTTATTAATTTCGTTTTTTTAGTTAATTAGTTAATTAATTAAATTTTTTAGTTTTTAAACACTTTTTCTAAAAATCTCAAGACGCTTCTTTCTTTACGCTGAACAGAAGGCAAAAGAAAAACAAATGTAAGCAGCTGTTGAATATGTACAGAGTTCATTGTGCGTTTTAAAGCCTTGTTAAAAACCCAAGTGATGTGAAATTCGTGCCAATGTGACTCGCGTGAACAGGAAAATCAGATTTCAGTAGCTCATTAAAAACAAAGGAATAAACACACCATTTTTTTCTATTAACAAAACATAGTTATTATTTTAAATGAAAAAAATATGGAAAACCAAGACGCTTTGATGAACAGAAGCTTGAGAACGCTCCGATCAGAAGGACCATTCTTCTTCCTCGCAAGAGTGTGGAAGAAGAACAGCCCTGATTTCACAAATCGACAGATGGTCCAAAAAAACCATCAGACACAAGCATGAAATCAGATTTGGGAATCAAGACTAAACGGCTGTTATCTTGCTCTCCTCCTCTTCGTCTTCCTCCTCCTCCAGCTCCATTAAACCCGGACTGGCTTCATGTGCGGAGAACTTCACTCAAGTCTGGAAAATCTCACAAGTGCCCACCGGAGACAACAGGAAGTGACACGTTTGTTTTAATTCCACACCAGACTGCCAGTCGCAGCAGGAGCCACTTTCCATGGGACTTTTCCATAAAAAAGCACTTTAGTGTCCAGATGGTAAAAACTCTCATTAGCTTTTACGTTAGTATTCAGCTTGAAATGGAACCGAGAGTGCAGACGGAATAAATAAAAAAAGAGATGATTTATACTGATCATAATTAATCACGCGACTAAAGTGTAAACACTTAGTACAAATTCAAATCAAGACCCGACAGGTCAGCACGTGTGGAGAATCACGAGGGTCTCGAACCTCCTACAGTACATCTCCCATCCGCTGCGGAAGCCCCTTGTACACAAACACTTGTTCAGCACAATCATTATAACAGAACAAAACAAAAGCGCATGATGAAAAGTAAAACTGCTTTCATATAGAAAAAAAAGCTAGAGAGTAAGAGAGCGCCAAAGAGAGAAAGATCTACAGCAAGACTGAAAACCATGAAGATGACACCAGAAAGGATGAGAGAGGGATCCAGAAAAAGATGAAAAGAGAAGAGAAAAGGCACAAAATGAATCGGACAGAGCAAAAGCAAAGCTAAAGAGCGTAGGAGAAAAATGAAGAGCAAAATGAAGAGATGGAGAGCAGAAAAAAATAAAGAGAGCACATACACAAAAAGGTAGCACAGAGATTAAAGTAAAAAAACAAATGGAAATAAAAATGGAAGACTGAAAATGAGCGAGGGAGTGAGTGAGTGAAACAGAGAGGAAAATAAAATAAGGAGCCATGAAGACAGAAAAAGGAGAAAGTGTAACAGAACAAAGATGAAAGAGAGAGAGAGAGAGAGAGAGAGAGAGAGATCTGTATCTGTAAAAGAAGAGAAAAAGTAGAGAAAATAAAATAAAAAGTTATCTATATATGCAAAAAAAGAACTAAAAAAAGAAAAAGGAAAGAAAGAAAGACAGAAAAGAAATTTAAATAGAAAGGTTGGGTTAAACAGAGACCAGAGGTACAGAAAAGAGAGAGAGAGAGAGAGAGAGAGAGAGAGAGAGAGAGAGAGAGAGAGAGAGAGAGAGAGAGAGAGAGAGAGAGAGAGAAAGGAGTAAAAAAGAGCAGAGGTTGGTTTCAACTAAAGAAATCTAAAAAGAGAGAAAAACTGAGGGAAGACAGTTTGAGAGAGACAGAAAAAAGAGGAAAGTATTAGACTCAGATAAAAAAAAAATCAGCATAAAGACAGAAAAGCAGCCAAGCGCTCATCACAAGGCGAACGCTTCCGTTCAAATGCCGCGTCACCTTCACGTGAGTCGTGGCGATGCAGGTCGTCTTCATTAAACACACCATGCCACAAGCCAGCGAAATTAGCCCCAGCGAGCTTGTCCCAGTTAAGAACCCGCGGCTCCCAAACCCAGGGGAACCGGCCCGAGATGCGACTGAACATGAAAGTGCTGAGTCTGGGTTTTACGACGGCGCTCGTGGGCAAACTAATGGTCCGGGCACCGAGACGCTGCTTCTGCTGGAGGAAGCGCCAGAGTCTGCCGAGCTTCTCGTCACTGAAGACACATTAGCAGAGCAGCGCTTAATTAAGCAGCTCATTTAACCTCCCAACAACAAACACCAACACGGAGATGGTGACAAACACGTGCCGGATTCCTCTCATTAGACCTTCTGTAGCTGGAGAAGAATGATGGGAGGAATTATCCGCTCGACTGATTGTGGTAGATGAACGGGTGGTGTCTTCAGAGGGAGCGCAAACAGATCCGACTGAAGCCTCAGACGCAGAATAACAAACAGGATTATTCCCTCAGCTTTTAGGTTTGATTCTTCTGAAACCTACATGAAATCAGAGTTGTGGTTTTATTCGGTAGCTGTGATTCACTGGATGAAAGTGCTGAATAGGGGAGTGTAGAGGTTCAAAGTGAACTCAAATCTGGTGCAATTCCAGGCGGATTTAGTCTGAATGTTAGATCCAGCCTAAACTGGATTGAGTAAAATGGGTTCAGTAATCTGGATCAATAATTTGAATGAGTAACCTGGATGGGCCAATCAGCATCAAGTAATCTGGTTAAATAATCTGGATCAATAAACTGGTTCAGTAATTTGAAACAAGTAACCTGGACCTAGTAATCTACATCAAGAAATCTGGTTCAATAATCTGAATAGAGGAATCTGGCTCAAATATCTAGATTGAATGATTGGCATTAGGTAATGTGAATCAAGAAATCTGGTTCATAATAGTCTGGATCAGTAATATGGATTGATAAATTTGCAGTAGGTAATCTGGATCGATAATGCGAAATGAGAAGTCTGGCTCAATACTCTAGATTGAGTAATCTGCAATAATTATTTTGGATGAAAGAATCTCGACAAAGTAATGTGTATGAAGTAATCTGGATTGAGTTATCTAGGTTGAGTAGTCTGGACGTAGTTACAAAACTCTTGTAAAACTGCTGCAGCACATGGTCCTTCTGTCCAGTAAAAACATGTTTAAAGAAATGATACAGACCTTCAGATAAAAAAAAGTCCATTTCAATTTGGGAATTCTTCTCTAATACTAAACTAACAAAAAGCACTAAAGTTGAACGTTTGCAATGTAAACAGTTTTTACACGACAATCTAGTGGCGCACAGCTTATGATCTATTCAGCCAAGATCTCTTCGACTTCTACACCATCACCTGCTCCAGGAACAAAGACAAGCATGGCGGCTGTGTTTAACTGCGGAGGTAAAGTCTGTAATTACCCATCATGCACCGGAGGAGCTGCTCCTGCACTCAAGACTTTACAGACTTTGCTCTGACCTCTTATCATCTGGGCCGCATGGGGCCTTTAATAGAAACCAGAATCCAGTGAAACCTCAAAGCGCTAGTCAATGTATGTTCTTATTTAAGCCTCGTAAAAGCAGCAGAGCAGAAACATGGATCAGCGCTTTCATCTGCCTCCGTCCAGCTAAAGACCGACAGAGCCCGGGGTGAGAAGGTCAAGAGAGGAACCGGAACCGCCGGTCCCACCCTCGTCTCTCCTCAGCGTGATGGGCAGGAGGGTCTACCTCAGGTTCTTCTGCAGGATTCAGGTGGTGATCTCACCAGACTAGAAAACAAACAGCTGAGATCTTAAAGTCTGTATGGATCCATATTGTGAGCTTATAAACGCCGTAATCCAGAGAGTGAGAAGAGATTCTCCACAAATCTGCGTCATTCTGTAAGAGCAAGACCCCAAAAACTTGAGAATCACTGAGTATGTGCTAACAATTAGAAAGAAATTGAAAAAATACAGCGTTTGAAGTATTTTTTGTATCCCATTTAAAATATTATTGTATATATTGTGTATCATGACACTGAATAAATATAAGTCTATTTAACTTGAAAAAAAACGTTAACTTGAGTTTCAATTACCACAATTATTTTCACATATTTGGTGTGGGAAAAAAATGTTGTACTTTTAAAACATTTTTTCTAATTTGAAAAATGATTTGTACTTGATTGTAAACAATGCTGCAAAATTTTGAGTTAAATAGTAATTTCCATCATGTCAGACAAACATTTTCAAATATCTATTTAACATGAAAAATAAAGCGAATTCCAGTTTACATGAGATTCAAAGAGAAATATTTTTCTGTACAATGTTCTGCTAATCTACTGTATCCTTGTAGTCAAGTAGAGTCACATTTTGACCAAAGCCAAAAAAGGAAAATGCTGATAATCAGTAAATAATTTTTGACCGAAACCAAAGCTGAAATAAAAAAATGAACAAAGCTTTTGGCCAAAACTGAAGCCGAAACACTACACAAGTTGACTACAGTGTAGTAAAGTATAGTACAGTGAGGTCCCTGAACCTTTAGGCGGAAACTGTTTCTTTAGCGTGTTTGATGCTAATATTGGCAGGAATCCTCGGTGGCGGTCTCCCAGAAGACCTACTGTTGTAGTGAATGGCACTCGGGGTCTTCAGGGACGGGCGTCACGCCACAGCCAAGCTAAAAGCTCCGACACTGATGGCGCTTCTGATGGGACACGGAGCTTTTTATAGGCCGGACACGCACCAACAACCCGCACGACACCGAGTCACAACAACAAGAACCTGCATGTTAAACCACTCAAGATGGCGGCCCTTTTACCAGGGGGCTAATGCAACATTTATAGTCTTTTAAGAAGGTCAGAGGTCAAGTGTGTGTGACCCCTGACCCTGCAGCAGCAACCGGAGCCTCAGACGGGAAAAGGAGATTGCGTGTGTTTCGCTGAAGAACAAGAGTCTGTTCAGTCGCCGCTATTGTGCTTGGTGCATCAAGCAGAGCTGGAATCACACACTTGAGCTTTAAACGCACACACACACACACACACACACACACACACAGACACAGGGCTCTCTATGATGGGAAAGTGGCGCCACACACCAGTATGTGGTGAGCACATTACGCTCAACCATCGCCATCCTTCAGACGCAGAAGAGCGTCACATGTCTCAGTCCTCAAGAGGAACTCTCTCTCTTTCTCTCTCTCTCTCTCTCTCTCTCTCTCTCTCTATCTGACTCTCTCTCTCACTGACGCTCTGACTCTCTCTCTCTCTTTCTTGCGCTGACTCTTCAGCTTTCTCATTCTCTTTCTCTATCTCTCTCTGACTCCAACTCACTCTCTCTTTCTTTTGCGCTGTCTCTCTTTCCACCTCAGACTCTTCAGCTTTCTCTGTCTATCGCTCTCTGACTCTCTCTCTCTCTCTCTTTCTCTTGCTTGCTCTCTGACTTTCATTTATGCACACTCTCTCTCTCTTTCTCTCTCTGACCCCTCAGCTTTCTCTATTTTACCACGTTGCTCGGTTTCTGTCTCTTTTTTTCTCACCATGCCTCTCTCTCTCTCTCTCTCTCTCTCTCTCCCTCCCTCCCCTTTCTCCCTCTCACCCTCCCTTTCCCCCTCTCTTTTCACCTTTCTCTCATTCCCCGCTCTCACTGATTCCCTCACTCTGTCTCTGTCTCTTTCTTTCTCACCATCCCTCTCTCTTCCCCCCCCCCCCTCTCCCCTTTCTCCCTCTCTTTTCACCTTTCTCTCACTCTCCCGCTCTCTCTGATTCCCTCACTCTCTCTCACCACCGCCTTCTCCCTCGCTCCCATTTACCCTTTTTTCTCTCTATACAGAATAAACAAATTTCTCATTAAATGTTTCTTCCTCTCAGTCACACACCCTTTTTCTCTCCCCATGCTCGTTTCTCTTCCTTTATTCCTTATTAGCTCTCGTTTCACCTCCCTCTCTCTTTTCACTCCCTTTTTGCATAACTCTCTCTCTCTCTTTCAAGATTTCTGCCAAATCCCCCCTTGCATGTTTTTTTTCCTCTCTACATTAATATTTCTTAACCTAAACGTTTCTTCTTCTCAATCGGTCTCTTTCAGTCTCTCCCCCTCTTTTCCTTCTCGCTCTTTCAATTTCCTGGAAACCCCATGAGTTTTCACAACACTCTTTCACTCACACATTTACATCTACACATATACGTATGTGCAAGTCGAGGGGGGAGAGTGAAAAAACAGAAAGAAAGCAAGAAAGAGAAAGATAGGAAAAGGGGGGGAAATAGAGATGGAGAGAAAGAGGGTAGAGATACAGAGAAAAAAAGAGAAAGTGAAGAGAATGATAAGAGAGTGTGATATGGATAAAAAGAAAGAGAGACAAAAAGGAATGGAAAAAAAGACAAGAAAGAAAGAAGCAAGAGAGGGAGAAGAGAAGAACTGGAACAAGATGAAAACAAGGAACAGAGGTTCTCTCCTTTCCATCCTGCTTTACCTTTCAAACTTTTCTCTTTACCCATTTTCATCCTTTCTTTCTCTCGGTTTTCCCCATATACCTAACTCTCTCCAACCTCAATCTTTCTCTTCCTCGTTCTATCTCTCCCTCTCTATTTCTCTATCCTGATTTGTATCTCTTACTCATTTCTCTCCCTCTCTCACTCTTTCTCTCCATTTCCCGATCACAATTACCCTCTCCACGAGAAGTGGCGTGTGTAAATTACGGCGCTCTGATCTTCAGCTATAATTGGACACTGAGGATTCTCCGCGCGGCTTTTCCGTCAGCGGAAAACAAAGAAACTTTGAGGCTGGCGGTTCAGATTTCACAGCGAGAGACGCAGCGACCGGCGTCTTTGAAGAGAAGGTAACGCGTCTGGGATGAATGTTGGGGCTGGTGTGATTACAGAAGAGGGACGTGTTGACAGACGGGCGGCTGGAATGTCTGTGAAGCGTCCGGCCCGCACTAATGGACTGTTAATACAGGCCCGTGCTGCTCGCCGACGCCGTTTGCAGGCTGACAGCGTGTGATTAATTGCACTCGCTCGCCTCGCCGTTCTTTTTTACTCTTTCAGAGACTGTCATTGCCGTGACTTTCTCTCTCTCCACCTGCGCAGCTTGATACGGCGGGATCGGTCGCTGTAATACATCTTTTCCGCAGCCGGAGAGCGCGTGACGTCAGCCGGACGCCATGGGGGGGCGCCGACGCCAATTAGGCCGCCAGAAAAGCCTCCTTTTTTTTACCTCTAAAAATTAGCGACGACACCAACCGCACTGGTGACCCGTGATGCTCGCTCGCCATTAGCGTGGATATATTCGTGTGGTGGCGCTGACTCGACACTCGCCGCGTCCAGGTTTCTGTGATTCACGCTCTCTCGCTCATTAGTCTTCATCTCCCAAGCACGAAAGAAGCGGTGGAGACTAAAAACCCTTAAACAAGAGCAATGGCGGAAAATGAAAAACAGTAGGATGAATTCTCCTTCTTTCTCTCTCCCTCTCCATCTCTTTCTCACTCTGTTTTTCTCTGTTTGTCTCACTCTGTTTTTTCATCTATTTCTATATCGCTCTATGTTAGTTATTCCTCTCTTTCTCCATGCCTCTCTCACCATGATTGTCTCTCGTTCTCTCTCTCTCTCTCTCTCTCTCTCTGTCTGTCTGTCTGTCTCTCACTCACTCACACACTCACTCTCCCACTCTCTCACTCTCCCTCCATCTCTCTCTCTCTCTCTACATCGCTCTCTACATCGCTCTCTACATCGCTCTCTACATCTTTCTACGTCTCTCTCTCTCTCTCTCAACCTCTCTCTCTCTCACTCTCTCTAACATTTACCAGCGATTGAACGGATCAGACCTCGGTCACACAGAAACGCTCTGAAAACAGGCCGCGTCATGTCACCCACAGGGAATTACCAATCCAGGCCGGCGCTGGGTCACGATAGAGCGGTCGGGCGGCGCACAATGGCGTCTTTGTGGCCGCTAAACATACAGCGAGATTGACTCTGAAGGCTGTAACCTTAGTAGTGCCCCAGCGCGGGGCGCAGTAATGATGATGGTAATAACACTCTCTCTTAACCGGACCTGAACCCGAGCCGCGGCTCTGATGGCACGAAAAAAGAAAATATTTGCTTAAAAACAACAAGCTGCAGAGGCCGGTCCATAAAGCAAAGCTCAGAGGACGCGTAACATCCTATGGAAAATCTGAGCGCCTTCGCTTCTCGCTGCTTTTCCGTACAGTAATTGCGTGTGGAGGAACAAACAAGGCGGCTTTGTTCGGTGGTAAAGAGGATCGGGGATTGCGCGTGTGATTGGCGGCGAACAGCGGCTCCGCTTCGGGTTTATCAGGGCCGGGCGAGAAAGACGGAACCCACGACAGGAAAATAAAGACCGCAGCCGCCAGCAAGACAAAACCTACACGGAAGGATTATACACGTCTGATTGTTCGGCTTTCATCAAACTGGGGATCTGCATATTTGAGCCGACAGCGGCCGTCTGCCGAAGAGGAGGATGAAGAGAGGGAGCGAGTGTCATCAAGGGCCCTCAAACACACAAGACCCTCGTCACAACGCTTGACTCCTGCACTCAACTTCACATTCAGAGAAGACCACCAGCCCACCTCTTTCTGTGCGTGAAGACCACCAGCCCGTCTCACCCATCCTCTCACTGTCCCTTTCTATTTCTCTCTCTCTCACTGTCTCTCTCTCTCTCTCTTTTTGTGTGTGTCGCTTTCTATCTCACTCTTTCTATCTGTGTGTATATTACTCTCTCTCTCACTCTCTCTCTGTTTTTTGTCTCTTTCTCTATTTTCCTCCCTCAGTTTTTGTATGAATAGTGTGAGTATCTCTCTGTGTCCCTCCCTCTCTTCCTCTCTCTATTTCTCCCTCTCTTCTGCACTTCCTTCCTCCCTCTCTCTCTCTATGTGAATCTGTGTCTCTCTCTCTCTCCCTCCCTCCCTCCCTCACTCCCTCTCTTTCCCTGTCTGTGTCTGTCTCTGCATGTCTCAAGGCCAAGAGCAAGTGGGAATTCACGCACTTAATTAAAACAAGTATGAAAAAAATAGTCGCCCAAGATGAAAAAAGAAAAATCATGGTGCAAGAAAAACTAAAGAAAAAAAGGCACAAATAGAAGCAAGGAAAGGAAAAGAATTTACGATAATAATGAAGAAAATGTTAATAATCAAAAATCTATAGTTAGCACAATCGTGTAGAAGTGTCAAGGTAATAAAAAGTGATGAAAAAAGAAAAGCAAATATAAATATGCATTAAAACTAAAATGAATGAATAAAAATACACAAATACATGGGCTCTGAGCCATTAAAATATACTGTATTTAAAAATATATATTTTGTTTTAAAGTAACAAATAAAAATGACTAAAATAATGAAAGTGACGCAACAACTAAACCAACTCCTCATGCATCCTACATCCAGCTTGAGTATCTGTGAGGAAGAGTGTGACGATGCTCTTCCTCGGCTGAAAACATCCCCACGTGAACGGAGCGTGTAGCTCGTTAGCGTCCCCCAAAACCCGGGGCCCATTAATTAGTCACGAGCGATGTTCTTCCTCAATATTGACTTCTTAATGGACACACAGCTACTCGGTTCCTGTTCCCAGAGCAGTCGATGGCATCCGGCCCCCGAGGGCCCCGGGAACGGACCCCGTGTCACGCTGAGACGCCCTTCAGACCCTCAAGCCAGATAGTTTTCCTCAGCCATTAACCTCCAGACGCGCTGGATTGAGTTTCTGAAAATCGGATTGGCGCATGAAGCACAGAAGGCTCGTGGAGGCTATTTGCATTTCAAATCTGTTAAAAACAGTGTTTTTACACCAGTTATGCCATTTAATCCAATATTTATCACTAATAATGGTCATGTTTTAGTTTTAAATACGTGCAACATAAAATACACCAAACACAAGCTCGGCATTAGCATTTTGATCATTCTCATCAGATTATTGCCTCACATTTGTGGCTAATGAAATTGTGTTTTTCTTTTCTAAATTTTGAGTTTTCTAAAACACTAAATGGCCGATTGTGGTACGTGAATAATTTTCCCAAAAATTAGCACGCTTTGCCAAAGCACACATCTTCTGCGGAAAATATGAGATGTTTGAATATAATCGACTACTTTCCCAAAAATAAACACTAATTCTTCGTAATGACATGAGATTTTGGAAAGTTACATGAGTAAAACAATAAAAATTAATTTTTTTTTTTTACCAAAATAAGCCCTAGAGCACCACAAATTGCAAGACTTTTGGAAATGTGACAAATATTGCAGTAAACAATTATTTTCATAAAAATAAGCCATGAGTAAAATTCTGGGTAAAAGAGAGGTACATGGGGAAAAAAACTTAATTCTCCAAAAATAAGCCCTAGTTCTTAGTAGCTATGACAAGACAAATATGTCTGCAAAAACAATTCTTATCCCAAATCGAAACCCTTCTCAAGACTTCTGAGGAAAACATGACCAGAGAAAAAAAACGAGTTTTTCCCTAAAATAAGCCCTAGTACTTTATAACTTGCAAGACAACAGCAGGAACATGAGAAGCATCTGCGTAACAACATGCAGCGCCGCATGTCCCCGGTTCTACATGATCTGCAGAAGCCCTGAGGTCAGCACAATCCAGCAAGAACTGCACGTAAACCACCAGGGGTTCCAGTGGATGTCAAACTCGGAGGTTTCTCGCTGAGAAGATGGCTGCCGTCCTCGACTTCGCCAATGTTTCTCCAGCTTTAAAGGAGCCTCGGCACTCGCTCACACATCCAGAAGGACTAACACGTCTACGCTTCACAAACAGGCCGCAAACACAAACTTAAAAGCTTCTTTACCACTGAAAACAGCCTTTTAACTCATGCGCCCAGAGGAAAACTCTGTAATTACTTCATTACTATGCAAGTAGGCGCTGAAAACACCAGCAAAACACTCAACATCTCATCTAAATATGGATTTATTTTATTACACAATTAAACAGATTTAATAAGTGTGGAAAATGTGTCGAATCACTCTTCATGAATATGGAAGTTCAGACAGTAAAAACGTCAGATACTGTAGATGGCTAAAAAGCGTTTCAGACCAATAAACTGATTGTTTTTCACTTGTTTCTTATTGTAAATGTGCTGAAGCTTGTTGGTTTCAAACATGAGATGGAGAACAGCACAGAGATCTCGTCATCATCTAAAAACATCCTGTCCTTCCAAAGATCAGAACACCTCAGAACGTTAAAAAACGCAAATCCGACATCTTTAAAAAAACAAAACAAATAGTCTGAAACTGAAGGGGAAAAAACTCAAGGCAAAGGTAACACCCGAAAAAACAAGCGCCAACTACTTTACTCTGCGTAATAACACACAATCCCGCGTCTCACGATCATCTGACGAAAATAAAGACAAAACGTATCCGTGTACTGGAAAAAAACTGTTCGTTTTTGTTAGCAATAATAATAATAATAATAATAATAATAATAATAATAATAATAATAATTGTTATTAATTACAATAATGTCGTTTTGTAGTACGACATGTAATGTAGTAATTATAAGTGTTAATTAGTATCAATAACAATTACGATGATTACTATTATTACCATTATTGTTGTTATTACTGTTATTATAACTGTAACGAACAAACTTGTAATTGGCCAAGACATCCCCAACAACACTCTACAATAAATATTTACTCGGCACTATAAAATTATATTCATAAAATAAATACAGAGACTGAAGTTTGGGCTGTGCAGATTCGCTCGTGAAGGTTCGGTTCCGAGCCACAACGGGGCGAGAGGAGTTAAAGAACCGCCTCGGGAGTCGAACACCGAGTGTAAACTTTACATTTCTCAGGTTGGGGGATTTCGAGAAGTTCTTTCGGCCGGTTCGGGTCTTACCTTGAGCCGAACCGACGCCGACGAGCGACACGAGCGTCAGCACGAGCACGGCGTCCAGCCGCGGTCCACCTCCATCCCTTCCTCCGCTCCGTTCCCTTCTTCCCATCGTGTAAATCCGCCGTCTGTTGTGGGTCGGGTGGAGCAGATCAACCGAACCGGTGAGCCTCCGGCGGGGATTAGGAGCCGAGTGGGTTTGTGGAGGAGAGGGTCTTCGGGGTAAATCCGACGTCTTCACTCTTTTAACGAACCAACGCCACCTCCGCACATCAGAAACAGTCGTTTGGCGCTTTAAAATCCTCGTTTTGGTGCTTGTGTGTCAAGTGTTTCTTCTCGGGGCTTGGCGAGAAGAATCCGATGTGGACGCGTGGAATCAGCGCTCGTGCCGCGAGCTCATGTTCGACCACGGCATGTGAAGTTCCTCTGGCGCGCGCTCTCCGCCAACTGAAGCCGAGTTGAAGACGCGCGCGAACCCCGCGCGGAGATGTTACCGTGCCAGCCAATCCGAACACACACCTTGTCCCCGTCACACCCCGCGTCACCGGCACCAGGTGTGGCCACGCCAGCAAGATTCTCACCTGAGCGCTGCCGCAGATGATGGAGATGATCGAGATGAAGAGGAGAGGAGCTCTGATCCTTCTTTTCTTGCGTTCACGTCTTATTCGTTTGTTCGTGAATTCTTTCTTTTTTTCTACTCCATTTTACTTCATTTTACTTTGGGTTTTTTTTCCCCATAACTTTTTTATGTTTGTCCTTTTATCTTTCCTTTCCTACCTATATCTTTTTATATATACAGTATGTATATATATATATATATAT
>CM051494.1:10301693-10339941 GCA_028031935.1 Paedocypris micromegethes | reverse complement strand
GAGAGAGAGAGAGAGAGAGAGAGAGATAGGAATGGAGAAAGAAAGAGAGAGATAGAGACTGAGAAAGAAAGAGAGAGAGAGAGAGTGAGAGAGGGCGTTTGGCAGACTGACCACAAAGCAACAGATTTCCTAGAATTTCAAACTGGGCCGTGTGGTGAAATCACACCTCACTCCTGATTCATAATCTCAGACAATAACACTCTGATCACAGTAATTGCGGCTTCTGTGTCCTGGCACTGAGATGGTTTGACCGCAGAAGTAAACAGGCATTAATCACGGGCCCCGGGGACCCGCGGGGCCCTGAAGATGGATGCGGCTGCTGGGGGTCACGCCACCACCTTCTGAAAGTGTGTCAAGGGCAGAACAGAACCACACAATTACACACACACGCACACACACTGACCACAATATTACTATAATAATTATTATAATAATACCAGTGATGATAATCTCAGTAATCACAGCAATACTAAAATTACATTCATTTTAATTATCAATAAAACTGTTAACCCTTATTAAACCTGATCAAAAATTACACTGTTATTAATACTGCAAAGAAAAACACTTATTAAAAATAAAACACCTAAAAAAAAATAACAGCAACAAAACTGTAATAATAATAATAATAAATAATAAACCAGAGCAAAAGTAAAAACCCAATATTGAGTAATAATAATTATTAATAAGAAATCTAAGAATTGTACAAAAAAATTAATTGACAACATTGAAGATAATGACAATAACATAATATTGATAGTTTAAACAAGAATATTTTGTTATACAGTTCTGATGGTGACACGTACAGTACAAAATTAAAATAAAATAACCATAGAAAAAATAAACTGACTATACTGAATTAACTAAACTAAACAAATCTAAATCAAACGAAACTAACCAAACTGAGCAGAACAAGATTGGGATTAACTAAACTGTATGTATAAATTGAAAAGATATTGAAAAAATTGAAAAGACAAATATTTCTAAATAATATGTCTATGAATAAATAATATGTCTGAGCCAAACTAACAAATTTAAACCCAACTAACCAAAATAAATAAACAAAACAAATACATCTTTGTTGAACTATAACTAGAAACCCAAAAGCTATATCATCTAAAGCGAACTAAATTAAACTTTCTTTACACATGGAACTCTTCAATTTCTGGAGTAGAACTTTATCTGATGAGGTGCAACAATAAAAAGTCATAGAGGTCGCACAGGTCATGCATCTTTAACCTCCAGTGCATCTGTAAGAGATATTGATGCTCTAAAAGGCTTTTTAGAAGGTGATCAATATGAAGATCAGCTGATCATTACAGTGACATCAGACCTGTAAACCAGCAGAACCAGCGGTTTCAGACCCGCAAATTCACCCCCCCCCCACACACACACACCGAAAATCTGACTGAACACTTAAGCCTTTACTTCTGATTACTGTAATTAACCACTTTACAAAATAATCAGTGGAAGACACATTTAGTCACACACTGCTTCTCTCTCTCTCTCTCTCTCTCTCTCTCTCTCTCTCTCTCTCTCTCACACACACACACACACACACACACACACACACAGACAGACAGACAGACAGACACACACACGCACGCACGCACGCACGCACGCACGCACACACACACACACAGAGGAAAAGGCATTTCCGCTTTAAAGCAAAACAAACATCATTAATCACGAGACTGATCAACCAATCACAGGACGAGTTCTGCTCTTAATTGCCACTGCTAATTGAACACTTCAAGACATTAATTACTATAATCACAACGATTCGAGACAATATTCAATCAACACTGATTCTCCAGATACGTGCTTACAATTCTTTTGGGGGAAAAAAAAATTTACAATATGATGTCATGGAGATTATCCTCATGGCTCCAGAGACGACACTCAAAAGCAAAAAAAAACCCATTTTACTTTATGTTTTTTTATTTTCAAAATAGCATAGTCTTTATTTGTATCATGTGGAGATCTGCGATCAAAAGTGCTTTATAAAAGAAATATGCATTTCTATATAAAAACAAAATTTGCAAATACACAAACGATACTTATAAAATGACAATGCAGAAAAAGCAGCAGAACAGGAAACAGTCTCATGCTGGCTTAAATGCCAAAATAAACTATATTTTTGGGACAAATCTGCAAAACAATCTGTAAAAATTATTTTACTAAAATAATTTAGTGAAAAATAAAATTATAGTACTGCGTACTAGTATTAAAATAATATGTTATTTTATATTTATATAAAATAACAGTATATTACTGATTGTTTTTTATTGATGGAAAGATGTTGTTTTACAGTACCAATACTGTGAAATTGTTTTACATTATTACTATATTAGTAAAATGCTGTATATTCCAGTTTTTTCATACAGTAAGAGGAGAGTGTTTTACAGTACTAGCATGCTTTTTGTATGATACAGTGGCTTCTTTTGTCGTCACCATGCTGGTTTAAAAAGAATAGAATAGAATGCCTTTATTGTCATTGTATTGTATTAAACTGCTAAAGATGTTGTGTCCCCCCAGTACGCTGACCACAGTAAGTCTCCGAGCCAGAACTATGAGCTGCTTGTCATTGGTCCCTCAGTTCTCAACAGCGCTTTAAAAGGACAAATGATGAATTACACCGGGTGACATAAGTCTCAGGTGTCTTCAAAACCAGTTCACCCATTCTCAAGTCTTTAGGAGGAGAAAAACGTTTTTGTTGCACCAAAATGCTGTGGTTTACTTGTAATGTCCACAATGCTTTGCAAACAACAGTTTTCCATAAAGTGGCTTGTGCCTAAGCAACAGCTGCTTCCTCCCGGAGCTTCAGGAGGGAATCGACATCCATTCAGCCATAACACAAAAGACTTTTTAAGGAAAATTAAAAAGCCAGACGAGAATCTTTCTAACTTTTGCCGCTTAATAAAATGAGTGAATATGTCTCTATGGCCACTAGTTTTATTTTTATTGGAATCTGCAGGAATTTGTGTTTGTGGGCATTTGCTTGTCGTGCTGGAATCTGTGTCTGAACGTCAAAGCTGGTTTATGTGGTTACTGTGACGTCAGTGACGTCAATTGAAGGCGATTACGAAAAGAAGGCAGCAATTGACCAATTATTGATATACATATATAAAGCAATTCCAAGATGTGATAAATGTGATCCGTCGGGAAATGTGATAAAATCCATGTGTCAGACAGGAATCAGTCTTGTCCTCAAATTCAAATACAAACTCTCACACAAACTGCATTTTGTAGGTTTTGTAATTGGTCAAGTGTTTGAACTTTGTCCGATTTGACACCCAACACATCGCAAACGCCTTTGCAACTACGATTTCCAAACCTTTTCAAAGTTTGTCCAGATTATTAGTCCTCACAACTCCTTGAGAGAGGTTGGAGCTTTGTGCATACAGGCAAAAAAGTGTGCAGTCCTCAGCAGTCTCAGTCCCTGGAGGGGGTTCTAGAAGGTTCCCTGAATGAGGACAAGGTTGTACTCCGGCAGTGATGGTGACACCTGGAGGGGCTTGACTGGGAGAATCCTGGGTGTTTGGTATTGCCCTTTTGTTCTAGTCACCTGGTGCCTAATTTTGTTTCACCATGGTATAAATTCCCAAACCCAGTGGAGGACACGTGAAGAAAGATTTCAAGCTAAGAAAGATGTCAATCAAGTCTATAAGACCTGCTCGCCTGCTGAATAGCTGACGAGATATTGGTAGACTGTGATTAGCGTGGACTCTGGTCTGAAGGAAGTTTAGTTTAAACCATATTGGAAGACCTCTCCAATATCTATCTATCTTCTTCTAAGATCTGTCAATCTCCAAAAGGTTCTTCAGACGTCTCAACAAGGTTGTTGTGATTGGATAGGTTAGTCACTAAATACAAATGTGTCCCACCTTCAAGTCCAGAGTTGCTGGGATTGGCTCCAACTTCGTTTGACCCAAAACGGGACAGTCGTTCAGAAAACAAATGGATGGTTATATGGAAATTCAATGATAATGGCATTATATTGCCTGAAGTGTGTATCAGTAAAATCTTCCCTGCATGCATCACCAAAAGTTTTACTAGTTTGACTTTCTTGAAGGAAACAAAAATCCCCTCTTATTCGACTCAGTTGAAAAGAACAATAGGAGCAGAGAGATTTATGAGAGTGTCATGATGGCATCACATACTCTCCTGAAGGGTCATGTGACTCCACTCTCGTCCCACTGTAAAGTGAAGTCAGATGCACTGAAGAGTGACTGAGGGCCTTCAGGTCTCATTAATCCAGAAGCAAACATGGAGTTTTTCAGAGTGAAACTGAGGAGCGGATGAATGAGCTGCTGAACCGTGATTTATGGAGATTTCCCCACAACACCATCGGCTCACACTCGTCTCACATGTTTAACCAGCTCTTTTGTGTGAGCAAAAGCAGGAGGAAGCTCCATTTCCCCCCAATTTAGTCCCAACAAGGACATTTTTCAAGCTTTCGAGAGGGAACGTCGGTCTTGTTGACAGAGAACACCTCTAAACCACTTTAGATGTCCTTCATAATAAACGCAGAAGCCACACTTATTTTATGAAAAATATTGAAAAAAAAAATGGAAAATGCTTTAAAGTTACTCCGAGTGTAATTATAAATACAAAAACAGAACTACTGTAGTTTTTATTGTTCAAGTTGTATTGAATTGTAAATCACTTTTCACTGGACCATCAAATAAGAGTTTTCCTCAGATGGTTTCTGATCTAAATGCTATATTATAATATCAGAAGATGCTGCAAATAAAGAGAGTGTTCATAATTATCCGCTGAGACCTTCTGCTTTGCTTCATTATTAAAAGGAGTGTCTGAGGCTTTAGTTTGAAGAAACCTCCAAGGCCACGCTCACAAAAGAAGAGCTGTAATTCTGCTTTTGTTCCTCTGAATCCAGTCTGGTTGTCTGGGCCCCTGTGGAGAAGCTGGGGCTGCCGGGGCCGTGTCGCGGACCCCTGAGTGGTTGGTGCCCGGGGTGGCGGTGGTGCCAACGGGGGTCCCCACAGCACCCACAGACCCCCTCACACACACCAGCATATGCTACAGTGTATACAGTACACTCCAGTGACACCACACAGGTCAAAGGTCAAGTTCCTTCTTTAAAACCAATCACCTCAGCAATGTGAAACCGACTAGTGCTAGAATGTGTAGTGCATATATAATAACCATAGAAAAAAGTTTAATAAGCGTGGAATACAAATTGGAGTCCCAGGAAAATCTAATTATGCACATATAGCGGTGATTGCGTTTGATAAAATGAAGGAGACTTTTTCTATGAACGCAGAGGCGGTTTTCACAGCCGTGTGTGTCCATCAACAAACATGTGCACACACACACACTGGTTCTCCCGCTGCTCTCAGTCAGTAATTACTGCTGCTCACATGAGGAGAGAGAAACTGCAGGAGCTGCTTCCTGTTGAACTGCACTGACCTACTTTCAGTCAGTCCGAGACTTTTTCTCTCAAACAGGAAGTGACTGTCTCAATTTCCCAAACAGGAAGTGACAGTCACTCTCTCAGTTACTGTTTTCCTCAACTAGGAAGTTACTGTTTTTTCTACCAAATTGGAGGTGACTGTCTCTCTTAAACAGGAAGTTACAGTCTCTCTCAAAGAGGAAGTTACTTTCCAACTCTCAAACTGTCTTTCTCAAACAGGAAGTTACTTTCTCTCTCAAAAAGGAAGTTATTGTTTTCCTCTCAAACTGTCTTTCTCACACAGGAATGTTGGCCTTTCACAAACTGGAAGTTACTCTCTCGCTCTCTCTCTCTCTCTCTCTCTCTCTCTCTCTCTCTCTCTCTCTCTTTAACAAGAAGTTACTGTCTGTCTTTCACAAACAGTAAGTTACTGTCTCTCTCTCAAACCGGAAGTTACTTTCACTTTCTATTTCTCTCTCAAACAGGATGTTACTATCTCTCTCAAACCAGAAGTTAATCTCTTTATCTCTTTATCTCTCTCTCTCTCTCTCTCTCTCTCTCTCTCTCTCTCTCTCTCTCTCTCTCTCGCTCTCTCTCTCTTTCAAACCAGAAGTAACTGTCTCTTTCTCGCAAACATAAAGTTACGGACTCTCTCTCTCTCTCTTTCTCTCTCTCTATCTCAAGCAGGAAATTACTGCCTCTCTCTTAAATAGGAAGTTACTGTCTCTCACTCAAACAGGTTATGTTACTGTCTTTCTCAATTAGGAATTTACTCTCTCTCTCTCTCTCTCTCTCTCTCTCTCTCTCAAACTGGTTAAGTTACTGTCTCTCTCACACGGAAAGCTACTGTCTCTCTCAAACAGGAAGTTACTTTCTCTCTCAAACAGGAAATTACTTTCGCTTTGTCAAACAGAAAGTTACTGTCTTTCACAAATAGAAAATGTCTCTTGTTCTGAAACCAAAAATCTCTCATTTACAAGAGAAACATCATCAGCAAACCGTCCGTCACTCGTGCTGTCTGTCTCTCTAGGATTCAAACCCTGAGGTTGGTGTTGCAAACATCAGCTCTACTGAAGGAGCCACAGAAAGCAACTGCACACACGTATGACTGAATCCAGTGTGACTCCTTCACCTTCTGCTTTACCAGAGTGGAGTCATCTCATCCACAGTATCAGACCTGACCTGCTTCTGTCATTAGTGAACGATTCCTTAGTTAAAAGCGTTTTCTAATAGCTGAAGTCATTTCCTTCTGCACATTCTGTCTAATCGCTAATGCTGCCATTACCTTCATCACATTAACCAGCTTTAAATGACTGACTGTACAAACCACTCAATTACCTCCAGCAGCCATCAGTGACATCACAGAGAGAGAGTCATAGGGAGAGAGAGAGATAGAGTCATAGGGAGAGACAGGCAGAGAGAGCGAGAAAGAGATGGAGAGTGAAAAACAAAGAAAGGGACAAACAGATAAACAGAGAGAAGAAATTAGACAAAAAAGAGAGCCATGGATGGAGAGATGCAAAGAGAGAGATAAAAGAGGCAGAGAGAAATGGGACAGGCAGATGGAGAGAGACCAATTCAGAATTTAAAAAGGGAGAAGCAGCGAGACAGAAAGAAATGACATGAAGAGAGATAAATGAGACAGAGAATGAAGCAATCGAAGACAGAAAAAGAAATACAGAGAGACGTGGAAGGAGAAAATGACATGAAGAGAGAGAGATGGATGAAAAAATGGCATGAAGAGAGAAAGATGGATGAAAAAATGACATGAAGAGAGAGAGATGGGTGATAAATAGACAGGGAGAAAGAAAGAATCAAGACAGACAGAGAGAGGGAAAGGAGACAAGAAGAGGTAGACAGAAAGTGAATGGAAAAAATGGAGTTTGATTGAAATGAGAATAAAAGCGTGTCGGGTTGGAAGAGCAGAGAAAGTTGGCGTTTGCGTCACTGCTGAAGTTTGAGCAGGAGCTCCACAGCAGATGGCTGGTGATGGAGGAACCGTGAAGCTCCATTAGCGGGGATGTGTGGGAGCGAGTCAGCGATCACAGGCCGTACCCGCCACTTCAAAGCGGCGGCGGTTCCAGGCGGAGCTACCGCGGGCGATCCACGATCCTCTGTCACTCAACACCGCAGACAAACATCCGCGGGAGAGACACGCAGACAAACCGCGCGCTGCCGCCATTAAAATTGAATTGTTTCCGAAGCAACATATGCGACTGTGTCAGATCCGAAACCGGGGCAAAAACACACAATGATCAAAGGAAATAGCAGCTCCGATCCAACACCTAGTGTGTTGCCTATTAAGAGCCCTCGATCTGAAGCAACTCTCACTAAACCACCCTTCGGCTTATTTCTATCTATCTTATCTATCTATCCATCATCCATCCATCCATCTATCTTTGTGGCTTTGCGTTGGTCTGGGACTAAGAAAATCATTGTATAAATAAACGTGAACTATCTATCTATCTATCTATCTATCTATCTATCTATCTATCTATCTATCTATCTATCTATCTATCCATCCATCCATCCATCCATCCATCCATCCATCCATCCATCCATCCATCCATCCATCTATTTATCTACCTTTGTGGCTTTGCATTGTTCTGGGACTAAGAAAGCGCTATATAAATAAACTTGAACTATACATCTATCTATTTATCTATCTATCCATCCATCAATCTTTGCGGCTTTGCATTGGTCTGGGACTAAGAAAAGCAGTAAATAAACAAACTTGAATCTCTTGATATCTATCTATATAGCATCTACGTGTTGTCAATTCAGGCTAAAACTTTTGACTATCTCAGAAATAAAAACTTTACCTTTTAAGTATGTTATTTACTAATATTTACTTATAGTAATACTTTTACATCCCTAAAAACAAAGAACAATAGTCGACCTGTGTGTCGTGGACATTTAAATCATTTCATCTGTCATGCAGTGTTTGAGCAGCCGAGCAAAAAGAGAAACCAGCAGCAAATAAAAGCAGAAAAAGCTTCAATTATTTCTGCTCATTTACACATTAACATCTGCTTCGGCCCTTCAAGGTCAATCTTCTGCTTGGTGGTCTTCACAGCATCTAAAATGGATGGATGGATGGTCAGACAGACAGACAGACCGATATAGAGATGGATGGCTGGACGGACAAACGGGCACAATAGCAGAAAGACAGACAAACGGATAGATGGATATACATACAGACAGACAGACGGGAGGATTGACAGACAGAGAAACACAGGAAGTCAAGCTGGAGAGAAGCGCTGATGCGTCTGCTGCTGTCAGGATGATTGACACTTGTGAACTGAGCAATTACAGCAGGTGCGGCGCTGAAGCGCGTCATGTCTCCGGCCAATCAGACGTGTCCGTCAGATCCCGCGCTTCTGCTTTCTGTTGTCAAGCTGCGGAGCGCAAGAACAACGCACGCAGAAACATCTGGAAGCTTCGCTGAGTCCGTCTCCGCTGCTCAAGGTCACGTCAACCTTCCGAACCAGACAAATTACGCTCAGCTTTAATTTTGTTGTATTCACGAAGACGACGGTCTCCTGCAGGGTTTCCTCGGTCTCGCGCCGTGATTGGCTGGTCGAGGGTGTCTCCACCTCCCGGAAGCTTCATCTGACCCAGAAATGGATGAAGGCAGGTAGGAAAATGCGTCGCATTTTATGTGTTAGTTTAAACTATTCAGGACATTCGATTGAAGATTGAGCTTGAAATAAACATGACTGATGTTTATTGAAATTATATGATGATATGATGTTAATGACATAACATATTTATAGAGAGTGCAATGTGTGTGTGTGTGTGTGTGCGCGTGCGTGCATGTGCGTGTGCAGTAAGCTTAGGAATGTAAATTATAATGAGGTTTATTGCAGTGAATCTCTCTCAGGTTCTGTTTCTTCTGAGAAGCGGACCAGCAGAACTCATCCACACGCTCCTGCTGACGACTAAGATGCATTACACCAGTAAAAGCAGAAAAACCCTCCTGAGAAAGTCTGAAGGCTCCAGATTGTTGCTGATGATGATGAGCAGCGTTAACAGATGGTGATTATACGCTGAAGTCAAACATCATCCAGCAGAACACACAACACACTCCCTCCTGACCAATCACAGCCTCTCCTTTACCTCCGGCACACGGCCAATCACAGCACAGCAGACAGTAAACACACACTCACAAAACCTACACACACACTCTCACACACACACACACACACACACACGCAATACTTGTTTGCATTAGTGAGTGAAAGTGAGTGCATGTGAACAAATGTGTGTGTTCAAGTTCATCTTATATTTGTTTTGAGTATATGGGAAAGAGAAGCGTTAGAGAGCAAAGAAGTAGAGAGAGAGAGAGGGAAGATAGAGAGAAAAACACAGAGAGAGAGACTGATAAGCAAGTGAGAAAATAGTGAGAAAGGAAAAAAGTAAAGAAGTGGGTGGCAGGGAGAGAAAGAGAGAGAGTTTGAAAGAAAAAAAGTGAGAAAAGTAGAGAGTGAGAGAAAGAAGGGAGACAGAGAGAGTGGGAGGGTAGAGCGTGGGAGAGATATACAGAAACACTTGCTTTGTTTACACACTGAGTCTGAGGTCAGAGGTCAGAGGAACAGCTGCACTGCCACCTGCAGGATCATCCCGGCATTTCTTCACAGACGCAGGGAGAAAGAGAAGACGCGGATCGACTGCTCTCATCTATAATTCACCATCTAATTTAATCAGAAAGGCCGAACGCCACGGAGGAAATAATTCCTCCGGAGCTCATCTGAGCTAATAAAGAGCATGATGGGAAAGATCAGTCTGATAAAGACCTGTGCGATTCCTTATCACTCAGATCCTACACACACGCTCCGGGAATTCTGGGAAAAACACGAACTGCGTCTCTTGATCTCATCCTTTCCTGTCGGCTTCAGTTCATTATTAATATAACATTTATAGAGCTCACAGAGAGAGAGAGAGAGAGAGAGAGAGAGAGAGAGAGAGAGAGAGAGAGAGAGAGAGAGAGATGCAAATTGACAGACTAAGAAAGGGAGGGAGAGAGAGGGAAGGGAGACGTACATAAAGACAGAAAGAGAGAGAGACAGAAAGAAATAAGGAGATGTGAGAAAGAGACAGCATATATCTCTCTGTCTGTCTCTCTCTCCCTTTACAATAACTGCCAATCAAACCAGTGTCATAATGCATCAGATTCTCTCAGCATCTGAATCCAGATAAATTTCTCTCACTGATCGAGGAGCAGAAGCCGTTGCATTCTTCTAGAAGTGTGACAGGACGATAAGTGCGGCTATTTGCACAAACACACACTACTGTACAATAATGGCCTGCGGATAGAAATCCAAACAAAATCTAATTTCATCGATTGATTCGCAAGGGAAAGAGAATAATGGATGCAAAGGAGGCAAAGAAAATGATGGAGAGACAAAGAGAGACACATACAGAGAGAGAGAGAGAGAGAGTGAGAGGTAAAGAGAGAGAACGAGAGAAATAGAAACAAAGAGAGAGGGGGGGGTAAAAATGGTGAAATACGACTAAGAAGAAAAGAGACAGTGAGGTGAGACACAGATGTAAATGGAAATAAAAAGTGTTGAGACAGTGAAAAAGAGTGAGAAAAGGAAAAGAAACAGAAAGAGTGAATCAATAAAAAGAAAGAGATAAAAACAGGGGATTAAGGAGAAAATAGGGAGACAGTCAAAGTGTGACAATAACAATAAAGTAGAGTGAGACAGTTAAAAAGAGAGCAAGAGAAAATTATAGAGGAAGAGAGACAGTAAAAGTGAGAAAGTTATAAAGTATGTGTGTGTGTGTGCGTGTGTGGTTATGTGTGTGTGTGTGTGTGTGAGAGAGAGAGTGAGCGACAGAAACATACGTCACATTGACAGGAAGTCGGTTATTCTCGCCAGGAGTCGGAGACGAGCTCTTGTTCGGCATCAGATTAGTCAATAAACATCAACTAAGGCTTTTTAAATAAGCACATTGAAAATTAACGAAATAGTCTGCTTCGATTTTCACAATTGACATTAGCTTTCATAAGTCAAGATGTTATTGCGGTCAGAGATTTCACCAAAAATATACAATACTTATTAATAATAACATAGAATGGGCGGGGCATGTAGCGCTCTACTCTGATTGGCTAGAGGATATTTGATGACCGGTCACCAGCAATTGTAAATTGTCAATCAAGAAAGATATTTTTTTAAACATATACAAAATTTTGGGATCTGCATTTGTTGATTTGCATTCAATTAATATAGTGAATATTTCTGCTCTGAATTAAAAACACTAATTTAAATTTCTTAATTGAAATATAACGGTGCAACAATTCGTAGTGGCAAATTTTTCTCGCTTTGCAGCTGTTACGGATTTTTCTGCTGGTGATTTCTGGCTTTGTCTTACTTCCACTGGACTCCATTAGCTAATGAAAGCGGATTTCCAGTGCGAGCTGCTTTATCGTCAGCCTGAATGACTTCCGCTCTATCGCCTCGTTCTCAGGCTCAGGATTTGGGCCGGTTCAGTCCCGACGGGACGATTTAGAGCCGGATCAAACCTCGCCGCTCCAGCGCCCAGCCAGGAATCACCAGCTCGGGGACCAGAGCTGAGATGGAACTATCCGGACCACCGGGAAGCCAAGCCACGCCCCTTCCTTATTTAGACCGGAAAATATAATATAATACTGTACTATAAAAACGTTCAGAGAGTGAGAGATCAGGGTGAGAGAGAATCAGAGAAAGAGAGAAGAACGAGAAAAAAGAGAAGAACAAGAAAAAAGAATAACGAGAGAGAGAGTGTGAGTGTTTGTGTGTGTGTGTGTGTGTGTGGTGTGTGTGTGTGTGGTGTGTGGTGTGTGTGGTGTGAGGGAGAAAGAGCAAGATCAGGCAAAATGGAGAAAAAAACTAGTATTGAAAGAAAATAAACAAGGCAAAAAAAAAAGCGAAAACAACAAAAAGAAAAAACAGATTAAAAAGGAGAAAAGAGAGACAAAGACTGATATATGACTTATAGAAAAGCAAAAAGGACATCAAGGACACAGCAAGGATGAAAGATAGACAAACAGAGAGGCAGGCAGGAAGGCAAGCAGGCAGATAGATAGATAGACAGACAGACAGGCGGGCCGGAAGATAGAGAGACGAGTGAATAAGAGAGATAAAGAGTAAAATGACAGATGTCATCATTAGTTGTATTAATGCGAGGACTCAGCGCTCAATACAAACCACGTTACCCATGATGCTCTTCAGCAGGACAATAATTGAAAGTGACGTCGACTGAAATATGACTAAAAAGCTGTATCAAACCACTAATGACTTACAAAATAATGTATTACTTACAGAAAAATATTTGCAAAAAAAAAGTGTATTTGCATGTGCATGAAACATTATCCAAGTCACATAAATTATCTAAAAGAAAAAGTGTTTATTTTAAGTTTAAGAGTGCAGATACCATTAGAAAAACACAGAGAGAAAGAGAAGTTGGCAGAGAAAAAGAGTGAGAGAGCATGACAGAGTGTGAGAAAGACAAAGAGCAACAGACAGAAAAAGAGAGAGAGACAAGGAGGAAGACAGAGGGGAGCTGAGAGAAATAAAGAAGCAAACGAGATGGAGAAAAAAAGAAATAGAAGAGACTAGAGGAGTGTTCTGCTGGGGTTCTAAATATGTAAATGACTCCTGCAGTCTGATTGGTCACTGAGGATAATCCCACCCCTCCCAGGCACAGTCCTCTAATTCAGATCTATCATTACTCACCCCAGGAAAACACACCTGTGTCCCCAGGGGCCGCATCCCATTTCCACGGTAACGCCTGGTGATGGATTCTGAGGTACCCGTGAGGATTCGGATGTTCAGAGGTGACCTTCACAGACAGACACGTCCCATAATGCCCTTCTCTCCGGCCCCCAGCGGCCCCCAGGACAAACACACGCCACAATCAGGGTTTATAAATGGAATTATCGGTTAGGCCTGTCTGAGTTATTTATTATCTGGTTTGTGTCGGTTTCTATTGTGCGTGTCAGTGGCGTGTTTACACAGTGATGCAATTACAGCAGAGCGGTCGGGTTTGTAAAACCTGATTTAAAAAAAACCTGAATGATGAAAAAAAAAATGATGCGACGTTCTAAAATTCATCAGTCACGTCAAAAATATAAACTTCCATCATACAGACAGAGCTAATGAGATAAACGAAGTAACAAAAGTGAGATGAAGAAAGCATTACGTGCTAAAATAGAGGAACAGAGAAAATAAATTAAAACGAAGAAAGTACTGTACAGGAGAAAGAACGAGTAAAAGTTATTGAAATACAGTAAAGCATATAAAAATTATTTAAGAAAATAAATGCATGAGAGACACAAAGATAGAAAAAAGACACAGAGAAAAAAGAGAGAAAAGTGTGTATTTGAGACACACAAAGAGACTGAAAGAAATAGTGTGAGAGAGGGTGAGAAAAAGAGAATAATGTGTGTGTGTGTGTGTGTGTGTGTGTGTGTGTGTGTGAGAGAGAGAGAGAGAGAGAGAGAGACAGAGAGAAGAAAAAGGAAAGAGAAAAGGGAAAGAAAGTCAGAGTGAGATAAGAAAAAAAGGATAGAAAGCAAAAAAATGTCTGTGTGAGAGACAGAGATAAAAAAGAGACAGAAAGAGGTAGAGTGTGAGATGAACAAAGAAAAAAGATAGAATGCGAAAAGTGTGTGAGAGACCGAGAGATAGAAAAGAGACAGAAAGAGGTAGAGGGTGAGATGTACAAAGAAAGAAAGAGAAAAGGTGTGTGTGAGAGACAGAGAGAAATAAAGAGAGAAATATGTGAGTGAGAGAGACAGAGATGGAAAGAGAGAGAGAGAGAAAGTGTGTGTGTGTGTGTGTACGTATGTGTGTGCGTGTGTGTGTGAGAGAGAGAGAAAGAGAGAGGGGGACTCTGTAGAAAAGACACAGGGAGTGAGATAAAGAAAGAAAAGTGTGTGTTCCAAAAATTTGTATTCAAATTAGCATCTAATCAAAGCGAAATTGTCAGTCTGATCAAATCAAGCTTCGACACGGCTTCAGCTTTCACGGACACACTCTTCACACTCAACGCCATCGTGAAGCGACGGAACCGCCTTCCAGAACATGGATTCTGCAGCTTCACCAATCAGCCGAGCAGAACCTCCATGAAGTGGGTCCAGTTCTCCCGCCTTTCCAAGGCCGTGAAAGCAAATGTTCTGTGACACGTCCTCCACCTCGAGAGCAAGCAGAACAACAGCTTCCAGATCTTCCGAGGGAACAGGTGTTCTCCAGAAACCCCACGGCACCAATCAGAAGACACCACTGATGTATCTGTCACATTCATGTTCAATTACGCAGATCTTTCCGTGGCTGTGATAACGGCGATGAGCTGCTCGTACGTGATCATCAGACTCCAGAGGGGACACGGCAACCCGCATCAGTCTCAGAGCGGGAACATCTGCCGCTTCAGACCTCAGCTCAAGCAGCTGGATTAGTAGCTTCTACAACGCCTCGGAAGCAGGGATGGGCATCTCGTGGAGGCCGGCATGTGCGGCGCTCCGGGCTCGATGGCACGCGGTCCGAGCCGAGCTGCCGGTCCTGCTGTCTCCAGACCCGTTCCAGAGCTTCAGCCGCGCCCACTGGAGCATGCCAGAGCCGACGGGCGCTTTGGCCCCGCACCAGACAGACAGGTGAGGGGCCCGACGGGGCCGAGCGGCACTTGGAATCAGGATTGACGCCTGTTCTCCAAACCCCCTCCGAGAGCGGAGTCCAGCTCCAACTGTCGGCGTGTCTTAATAACAGCGTGTGTCATCTGCCATCAGCGAGCAGAACCAGTGAAGTGTGCAGCACCGGTCTGCCACAGCCCGGCCCAGAATGCAACGGGCCCCAGCGTGGAGGCAGCAAAAAAGCGCTCCACTTCCAGCTCTTGTCGAAGAATTAGAACGGCTGACTGGCCTTTGCGAGGACCAACAAAACCACAAATCACATTTAGCCAGATCTATTGGACCTTCAGGAGCGACATCTGACACGGTTGGTTCTCTAATGAGTGACGGACTAAATGTCACGGATCCGAGGGCCTCGGGTGACCTCGCGTGAATATTCATTAATATGCATGAGCTGGTAAACAAAACAAAGCCGCGCGGATCACCCGTCCTCTCGGAATGAAGCATCGAATCGGTTTGGCCCGTCAGCGCCTCGGTGTCGGCGCTCCTGTCACAATTAATGACGTCTAATTCCAACAGCAGACGTGTGACTGATGCGTCCATTAGTGGGACAATGAGCTGCGTCGCTGCTGCTGCACGTCACGCATTAATCAAACGCATCCGCAGCATCGTCATCTACAGAGGAGACGTTCCCCAAGTTCCAGCTGTTCCGTCACAGAGGAAAAGCGACGAGAAAAGTCTCAAGGCAGCTCTGGACTAATGGTTGGGAATTGGGACTTTAATTCAGAAGGTCATGTGTTCCTTGACCTTGAAATCCCGCGTTGGCTAGTAGCATAACTTGTCCTTGAGCAAGAGTCCAGAAGCCCCTCCTATTCTCCCTGCTGTGGGCTGTCAGTGGGCGTGGCTCAGAGACTAATCCCATTTGACATCCAATTGACGACAAATGTGGTGGCATTCAATCTCTAAAAATTGTTTTAATTAATGATATTGTGTGTTTTTCTACTTATGTTAATAGTTTTAACCTCTATCTCCTATCTCCTCCCTTATTGGTCGCTGCTTGAACCGGCGATGACACATAAGGGAGAGCCAAACCAGAATGAATGTGAAATCATTATTATGAGAAACATGGGTATCATTATGCAAAAGTTTTCTTTTATTGGATGCACAATACGTATTTGACATTTTTTTATCAAAGGTGGAATACAACATACTTCTGGAATTTTATAGAAAAATTCAGAAGGAATGTCCTTGAAAGGAATTTTCTTTCCTTTCTTCGCATCTAACATCACGACTACCATCTGATGTTCGTCTAATTACTCGCCCACGATTTCACTATCATGCCATCAGAAAAGAGTATTTCATCTCCTGAACTGAGGACTGACAGATCTGTGGATCCAAGTAAATGTTGTAGACTTTCTTCTGTCAATCATTTGAGGAGAAATACGTGTTGAATGAAATGAAAGTGACTAGAAACGGGCAGACTAGAGTACCGTCAGTTATCCTGGGTCTCTTCTGGGTCTCTTCCTATTGGGACGCCTTCTCTGCTAGACAAACACTTGAAGATCTACAGCTCTCTGCTGCCCCGTGTGGTGTTCTTCACTTTTCACTTGAAGCCACTTAGCATTGTGCTTTTGTTCAAGGTTGGAATTTAAACGGACTTACTTGGACTCAAACAGGGACTCGAGGTTGCAAGCCACAGCAAAGAATCAGCACGTTATGAACTGCTCCGACTTTCTGTGTGTGTCTGCCATGAGAATCTGGACTGGAGTGTGAGATCACTGGGTTTTATGGGCTTATGAGGAGCAACACAAACCCCAAAACTCAATCTGTTTGGGGGGATTTTCTGTATAGGACAATAAATCCCAGTGAGTTCCACTGGCTGCCTCAATCCGAGAAGAAAGGTCACAGTCAGACCAAGAAAATGCACAGAAACCTGTCTTAACCCACCGGTAAAGAGGAGAAAAATCACCAGGACTTCATGAAGCTCATGCGCCGGGGGTCTCGCCCCCTGCAGGCGAGTGTCATTAAACTGCTGGACGGAGCAGAGCATCTCTCATCTGAGTCCATCTGTAATGGCGGATGGAAAAGATGAATGGACACAAGCTCTCATTACGGAGCAGATCAGACTGGGTCGGGAGTTCTGTGAGGTTCTGCTGGGCTGTACAGGCTCCAGATCTTCACGCTGCGGCTGATCCTCTCTAATTAAGCCGCAGACAAATAAAAGAGCGACGGCCCGGTTTAAAGGTCTTTTAATGAGTCCTTGTCCCGACATTTAGAGCGGATTCCAGCGCCGGGCTTGTTCTGTAAATCAGGCCTCGTAAAGTTAATAATGTGATGGGGAAAGGTCAGAAAAGACGTCCACGTGTCTTTCCATCTCACACCTCAGTGTGGAACAGACCTGCAATTAATACTTCTGCCATCACACTATACTGTCCAATATAAGGCTTTTATTCGTATATAAAAATTACTACAACCACCTTGTGTTTGCAATTATCCATCCTGAACCGCTTCTTTAATTTCTGGGTCACTGGGAGCTGGAGCCAATCCCAGCAAGTCTAGATCAGAAGGATGGACACACCCCCTGGATTGGCGGTCCGCACATGGTGGGACACAAAGATTCACACTATAATTTACTAACTCCAGTTGTGCTGAAACGGAAGAAAAACAGAGACTCTGAGGAAACCCATGAGTAAAATCCAATGTACATCACAAAGAATTTGCGATCAAGTTCAGGATTTGGAGCTTCACAGATGGACCTTGGGTAAGTGTGTAAGCGAACATGTGTGTGAGTGTGTGTGTGCCTCACAAGTCGTGATTAAGGACAAGGCCGGAGATTGGCAATTGTGCATAACTGTGTTTGTGTGTGTATTCTAAGGATGTGTGTGTATGAGTGAAAATATTAATCAGTGAGATGGTGTTTGCGTGTCTTGTGAGTCTGTTGGGGCCGCTGGGGACTTTATTGAACACGGGTCCGGAATGCAGCGATGCATATGTGTGTGTGTGAGTGAATGCGTGTGTAAGAGTAAGAGTGTGTGAGACTGAAAGTGATCGAGTAGGTTGATGGTGTGTCTAGTGGGTCGCTCGGGGCCCTGATGGAGGACGGGGCCCGGGGCCGGAGAACAGCGATTTGTGTGCGGGACCCTGAAGCGGGACACTTAATGCGAGCGCTGCAAATGCATCATTACATGCGTCATTTACCAGATGCCCATTTAACATGCAATAATTAGATCAGCGCGTTCAGGGGGCCGCGGTGTAATGGGGTCCCTGCCACAACATTAACTTCCCCTCGGGCTTGTCAAAATGATTATTTGGAGGTTCTCATTTTTGAGAGTGCTCGGCTGCTATTGTGTTTTCGTCATGCTGTCATTCCGTCGTCCCTGTAATTCTCTCAGTCCGGGTGAATCCGGGACATTATCCGGACGGTTGCACTAAAAGACGTCGCCTGCCGCAATTACACGTCCGTTTGCATCGGGACGTCCCGCGGACACGGACGGGGAAAGGAACGTCATTTCTTATTGTGATGGAGTCGTGGCTCCTGCTCCTGCTTTTAGTATAAAAGCCGTAATGAGAAACCTGGAGCTTGTTCCCGGGACGGTCGGATTAACCGGAGCGTTTTATCCGCCACTTCCAACAATTGGACGACACGCCGGGCCCAGTCACGCAACACGGACGCGGACTCATCGCTAAATATTCCATTATTGTAATCAATTTCCCTGCCTCGTCTCTCACACGAGTGATTATATCAAATAAAAGCTGACCGGACGTCTGGAGGCCAAAAAGCATCCCATAATGACCCCAGACGAACAATAAAGTCCTGCTGGTTGCTATCAAAGGAGAAAGTGAGAAAGACAACAGAAACAAAGGAAAGAGGGGAGTAGAAAAAAGAGAAGGTGGGCGACCTATAGAGCAAAGAAAGAAAAACAGATAGATAGAAAGAAACAAAAATGAGAGAGAGAAATGGTGAGAGGAAAAAAAAGAGGTGCTGAGATATTTAGAGAACAGAGCAAAATGGAGAGAGATAGAGGTGGAGGGGTGGGCGTCATTAGGGAATGATGTGTTATGACAGATTAATCATTAATAAGTTGGAATTTCTGCAGATATTGATCTATATCAGAGCAGAGTTGTGTTACCTGACAAAGAGGTCAAAGGTCAGGGGTCGGAGGTCAGGCATCAATCACCTGTGCAAACACACAATCTCATCTGAGTTTGTGTTCTTGCTTTACACTGATGCGAGCAAACATCTTCAGACAGGCAGACACACACACTCACACAGACTCACACATCATCATCATCACTAACTCTACTCAAACACACACTCTATTCACCTGTCAGTATGTGGCAGACGAGTGTGTTACTTCTTGTTCTCCGACTTCAAGATTTACATCTAGAGAGAGAGAAAGAGAGAGAGAGAAAGAGAGAGAGAGAGAGAGAGAGAGAGAGAGAGAGAGAGAGAGAGAGAGAGAGAGAGAGAGAGAGAGAGAATGTAAATCAGCTGTATTAACCTCAGCTGTTCCTCTCACTCACACACTCAGATTTACATACAAATATCAGTGGAGGTGAGAGAGTCTCTGTTCCTGCAGGTCAGAACGAACATGGAGAGATAATGAAGAGAGTCAGTGAAGCGGAACACACACACACACACACACACACACACACACTGTCACTGTTTGTGAAAGTTGCATTTTTTTCCGAATGTGACAACGAGTATTTGTAACAAACTCTTTTAAAGCGATGTGTTTGCTGAATCTTTGTCAATATTAATACATTTTAATTGGACCGATTGCTATAGATCTGTATTAGTATTCTTATTATATAACAAAACAAATATTATTCAGATTACATCATTTTCAAGTACCTATGTATTTGTTTTATTAAGCACATTTTAAATCAAATGTAGACTGTTTGTATGACAACGCAGTAAAAATTGTGTGGCTAGAAAATGAACATTTCTGAATATTTCTCTACAGTCAAGATTATTAATAAATGTTTTTAACAACAGCTTTTGATCCAACAAAATCAAAGAATGTCACATTTATTATAAAGCTTGTCTGTTGTGAGGCGTGATTCATAAAAGCAAATATTCCACCGTTTGAGTCACTCGGGACGAAATGGAAAAACGATTTTTGTCTCAATTATGTAGTTGACGCGCATTCCATACGGTCACTCGCGCGCACGCGCACTCCACTCCAGCTCGCTCACGAGCCCCCGGGCGTCGTGAATGTGACACATCCGTATCTACAAACATTTTCTCCGTGATGCAGCGCGGTCGAGGTTTTTATCGTAAATCACTGTGAAATTGGCACGACGGTGATTCGGGCCCCCGACGCCTCTTCTCATTAACCGCCGGTGCATGTTTTCATCCCAGGAGCGCGCCAGCGTGGCGCGACATTTCATTTCGCGCGCGCAGGAACTGATGACTCGCTCGTGTCCGGCACAGGTCATTTTACTGGAACGCGTCGATCTGAGCGCGTCTCCGAAGCGCCTGGGGAGAAACACACACACACACACACACACACACACACACACACACACACACACACAGTCTAAAGTTTCAACAGAGAAGTAGGAAGGGGGAGACAGTGGCCTTGCCAGAGACTGTGTGTAAGAGTGTATTTGTCTCCCAAAAGTGTGTTTATGCTGTTTGTAAATTTGTGTGTGTGTGTCATGTCAGGCCATGTTAAGAGATGTGTGTGGTGTTTTTTGTGATTGTGTAGCATTGTTGTTGTGCATACATGTGTGTGTGTGTGTGTGTGTGTGTGTGTGTGTGTGTGTGTGTGTGTGTGTAAGAGTGTGTTTGTCTCTAACAAGTGTGTTTATGCAGTTTCTAAATTGTCTGTGTGTATAATATGTGTGTCTGATGTGAGGCCTGGTTAAGGAGTGTGTGTGTGTGTGTGTTGTGTTTTATGATTGTGTGTTGATTGTGTTTATATAGTGGATATGAATGTGGTGTATGTTAGCTGTGTGTGTGAGTGAGAGAGACAGAGACACAGAGTAAACGGTCTTGGGTGCTGACAATGCAAATGTGTGCGTGTGTGTTTATTTGTTTATGGGTGGTCTGCATTTTATTTGTGTGTGTGTGTGTGTGTGTGTGTGTGTGTGTGTGTGTGTGTGAGTATATGAGTGTGTGATTTAGTTTGGTGTGTGTTGTTTGAGTGTGTAGTGTGTATGACTGTGTGTAGCTGGTTTGTTGTGTGGAGGTGGGATGTATCTGTGAGTAGCTTGTGTGTGTTGTTTGTGTGAATAAACATGGTGTGTGTGTGTGTGTGTGTGTGTGTGTGTGTGTGTGTGTGTGTGTGTGTGTGTGCATGTGCGTGAGAGAGAGAGATGGACCTAAGGTATGTATTTGTGTGAGTTTGCTTTTGTGTGTACTGTGTATGACTCTAGTGTGTGGCCTGTATGTTGTTTGTGGTGTGTGTGTGTGTGTGTGTGTGTGAGGCCTCCGGCGATGACAAGGCGATCAAGCCGCACGTGTCAAATATAAATTGCTTTGACCTTTTTCCTCTCAGACCGGCGGCTCGGTGTCGACGGGGGACATTTTTAATACGAACCCAAAGAAAGTGTGAAAGTCTGCGGAATTCCACGCGGCCGGAAGACCAGACGAGAGGGAAGCGTCGGCTCTCCGCGGGATAAACTCCAATGATCCTGAATACTTGATGCAATTTCTGTGCCGACACGCCGCGACCTTGAATCGCCTGTTTAATGCTTTCATATGCATCTTTTACCACGACGACATCTAAACGCAGTAAAACATTTAATACCGTATTGATCACGTTTACACAAGCGTATCTGCCAGGCAAATTATATTCTTATGGGAATGAGTGTAATTAGACGGAGTGATCAGCATGTTTCATTTATGAGTCTGTGAAGTTTCCTCTGGCAAGGTCAGAGTGCACTCGTCTAAATTACATCCCATAATATCACATGACGGATCGCACTTCCTGTGGTGAGTTATACTGCTGACTAGTTCTGACTAGTTATACGTGAGACAGACAACCAGACATATTGATGGATGGAAGGATGGATAGATAAATAGCAGAGAGAGACTCAGAATCAGAAAAATCTCAGATTGTCAATAGTATAATGATGTGACAATGAAAGAAAATTGCAGAAAAAAGTGTGTTTCTGCAGAAGCTTCTCTGTAGCGCTCTGAAGATCTTCAGATGGACGGATGATTAAAACGCCGACCGATTCTGTTGCCATGACAACAGAGATGCTGGTCCACGCGTCGGCAAGGAGAGATTTTACTGCTTAACCAGCATTAACCAGAACTAACCAGATCTCCTACACACACAGCCACGTCTGCAAGTTCAGCGGTGAGAGGACGAGTGAGCGGGCGAGCGAGTGATGTCAGCTAATGTCTGATGATTCCATCTCCACCTGAAATGTCAAGTGCATTTCCATTTAAAGTGCTTGTTTAAACAGCCATGAAGAGACACACGGGAACAGAGAGAAGAGAGAGGGGTGGGGGGTGAGAGAGAGAGAGAACCACAAAGAGAGAAAGTTGGAGAGTCAGAGAAAAGAAAAAGAGAGATAACGACATAGACGGCATCAAAACGAGGGTAAAAAAAGCAGTTAAAGACAGAGCGATAGAATGACACACAAGTGGAGAGAGTGAGAAGGACCGACAGGGTGAGAAAGAGACTGAAAGACATAGAAGAGAGAAATAAAAATATGGAGAAAGAGAGAAAAGAAGAAAAAGAGAGGAGCAATAGATCGAGAGAGACAGTTAAAGAGAAAAAGAGACAAATAAAGACGCAGAGAAAGTGTGCGTGAGTGTGTTTAATAATCGGCTGATACTTGTTGTAATGGAAGAAAGAACCATAAACCACCAGATTCTGATGGTGGTTAAACCTCAATCTCACTAAAAGGCATGAAGACAATCTGCTGACAAACACACACACGTCCCACCATGACCTCTTGTGACTTAATGTGAGTCTTGATGCCTTTTTCTAAAAATCTGAAGTATTAGCAATAAAAGGCACAGGAGAAAGATTTAGGGTGAGAGACGGAAGACAATCAGATGGATGAAAGACAGAAAAGAATTGCAAGAGAGGGAGAGAGAGAGATGAAGAGAGAATGTGTCAGAGAAAAGAAGACAGTCAGGCAGGCAGACAGACAGACAGAAGACAGACAGGTCTCGATCGTGTCATCTTCTCACTACACACTAATGACTAAAATTAAAAATAAGTTGAAGATCCTTCCCACATGAGAGTCGGTTCAGCATGAATCTGTCCCCGCGGAAGCTGTTCATTACTCGCGCCGCCTCAGGCCTCGTGTAAAGCGCCTGTGGAGGGGGAAGAAGCTCCGCGGACGCCCGCAGCGACGGCTCTGCTTACCGACACAGAACGCGAGATTCACCGGAACGATTTTAGCTTCCGCCGCGGGACACGAGCGCACCGAAACCCACTTCAACCCAAGCGCGCGTCTAATAGTGGGCGTGGAGAGGGCGGGGAAGAGGCGGGGCTCTGGCGCGCGGGACAGGGTCGACTCTAGAAAGATTGACGCGCGTGTAATAACGTTTTCGACAGCGATCCATTTACATCCCGAAAACGCCGAGCCGGAAGGATTGAAACGTAATTAATTTACTTTGCCCTGGAGTGGGAGGCGTTCTCGGCGGTGAACGGAACGTTTGCCCCGGATCTCGGGACAGATGATGTTTTACTGGTGTAATCAAGTGTCAATCAATAATGAAACACGGAACACGTTTAAATCATCCGTCCCCGTGAACTGGAATGTCTTCAGAGGCAACCTGTCACGTGGAGAGAGAGAGAGAGAGAGATGCGAGAGAACAAAAAAGAGGGGTGACAGAAAGACAAGAGAAGAGAAGAAAAACAGACAGAGATAAAGAAAAAGAGCATAATGTGAGCGAGGAAAAACAACAAAATGAGAGGGGGGGGTGAAAGAAAGACTGGTAGATAGAGACAGAGAGAGACTGACTGAAAGAAAGACAGTTATGGAGGCCGAAAGAGCATGAAAGAGACTGAGGATGAAATACAGAAAGGATTGCAAAGAGGTTTAGACAGATAGACAGACAGAAAGCAACGTGAGATAGTAGAATTGAGAACGGTGCACGTCAGAGAGAGAAACAGACGTAGTTAAAGTGAGAGAGCAAGAGAGATCCGGAGATGTTGGATAGCGAAAAGTGAAAAATGGAGGGAAAAAAGAGTGCGATAGAAAGAGTGTGCGTGTGCGTGTACGTGTGTGTGTGTTGTGTGTGTGTGTGTGTGTGGTGTGTGTGTGTGGTGTGTGTGTTGTGTGTGGTGTGTGTGTGTGTGTGTGTGTGTGTGGCGTGTGTGGTGTGTGTGTGTGTTGGCGTGCGTTGCGTGCGATGCGTCGTGCGTGTCGTGTGTGTGTGTGTGTGAGTGCGCGTGCGTGAGAGAGAAAGAGACCAGTGAAACACTGATAGAAAGAGACGCGCTGGTGTGTGTTGTGGTTGAGGTTGTGTTCGCCCTCTGCTGGAGACTCTAGGATCACAAGACACTCGCTCTACTGAATGGGACTGTTGGTTTGAAGTCAGATGAGTTGAGTGTAACCGCGTAGAATCGCAGGTGTTTCGCGTCAGTCAAGCAGACTGTCATGTTCCGGATTCACTTGAGAATATGGCCCGATTATTACACGCAACCCAAAAACATCTTCTTCAGGCACACCAACAACGCTTTCTCGCACGAGCGACTAAACTCAGAGAGATAAACATGGATGTCATGACAACACCGATTGAGTTCCTCTACTCGCTCCTCTCTCTCTCTCTCTCTCTCTCCTCTCTCTCTCAACACCACACACACACACACACACACAAACAAAACAACACTGTGGACAAATAGACAGACACGCAGTCTCTCTCTGTGGCACACACACACACGACACTGCACGCACACACACACACACACACACACCACACGCGCGCGCGCGCAGCCTTGACAGACAGACTGACTCATAAAAACATATAATGTATTTTTTTTGCAAATGTGCTGTTTTTTATTATAGGTGTGTTGTGTGGTGTGTGTTGTGTGTGTGTGTGTGTGTGCGTGCGTGCGTGCGTGCGTGTGTGTGTGTGTGTGTTTATTAATTAAATTTTTTGTAAAAATAATTTAATAATTTGTTGTTCAATTTCTCTGCTGTGCACAAAAAAGAAATTTTCATTTCTGATCTCGATTTATTTGTTTATCTTTTCAAAATCACACAATGTATTACTAAATGCTCGCGAAACATACATACAACTGTGACAATTTACAATTGAAGCCACTGTAATATTGAACAACGGGAACAGAAATGGCCTAAAATAAACGAAAACTATTACATACATTTAACTTCTACACGTTTGATTAAAACTTAAACTTGATTGTGTTGAACCAATTTTTATTATGACATAACAGTGACAGACAGAAATTTAGACAATCTCCACGCGCAAAAACACTCGCGATTTTGATGACTTAATTCATACGATTGCGTACCACATGACAACAACTAATAGTTAATAATTTCCTATTAAATGTTTATAATATATATTATGTCCTTTATATAATTTATGATATTATCTCTTTCAGGTTTTCATCTTAAAATTACTTTTAAGACTTTTATATTTAAATGTCATTAACCTATATACAATATATGTATGGATGTATAACTTGTTTTTAGTCCAATTTTAACCTGGGTTACACAGATATTTACAAATTTAGACAATCGGCACGCGCAACAACACTCCATATTTGGAGCGGAGGATTGTCATGACGTAATGCCGGCAAGCGGTCACTGGTTTTTGGGGGCAAAGGGGCGAATTAAGGCAGAACTTCCCGCCCCTGACAACCACGGACGCTCAAACATACTCGCGGTCCCTCTACACACGCTCAAACACACTCGCGGTCACTCTACACACGCAGCGGCTTCACGAACGCAGCAGTGACGTCACCGCACCTGAAGCGCTCGTCAAGGTGTCGCCACGTACGGGACGCGAACAGGTGAGAACTATACCAGATACACCTCCGATCACCGAAATAAAGATTCATAAAGAAAAACATGAGAATGTGTTTTCACAGACATTTCACAAGAATTTAAAAGTCAATATTATGCTAATCTCAACACTGGTTATTGAAAAACTATATTTATGCATAACAGATGCTTCAGTAATGATCTTGGAACAAGCGCATATTTACCAAAAATGCTAATAAAATAAGAATTACACTTTACCTTAAAAGCGATTGAGGTATCCGAGTAGCGGTGCAAATTACTAATCAAAACCAATAGTGTTTAAAGTTTGAATTTGTTTTACAGGTGGAGGAGATGTTCTATCTCTCGGACCGTGAGCTGAAGGTTTCCTCCCGCAGTGTGACCCGCTCACCGGACCCCGGCGGGACCCCCGCACCACCTCTTCCCGCGCTCAACTTGCGCAGACACGTTCTGACCCACGGAAAACAGCACGCGACCCCTCAGACTGGACCCGCAAGTACAGCTTCTTGCTATTGAATGTTTCCGGTTTAAAACCAAATATAAATTTTGAAAATATAATTGGTAAACAGGAAGATAACTGTGGTAACCACATACAGTATTACGGAAATGCGAAACAATGAAATGTGAAAAAAGACCAAATAAATATATTGAAATGTGTAAAAGACTAAATTTGTTTTAAAATGGAGAGAGAGAGAGCAAGAGTCTAAAAACATGCAGTCAGACAAAATGAGAGTGTGAATATGTGTGTCTCGCTATATGATTGGTTAGCCACCACTCCAGGCATGCCTTCAGACCCAGATTTGCTGGGATTGGCTCCAGCTCCGCGTGACCCAGAAAAGGAAAAGCGATTCAAACAATTGATGGAAGAGTGTCCTGATTTGTGATTGGTTGGCCAGGCAGAGTTATTGGAATTGGCTGCCCGTGACCCAGAAATGGAAAAGCGGTTCGAGAATGAACAGGGGATCTCACTTGTGTCTCAGGTTCCAGCGGAACAGGTTTTGGATCAAACTTGGAATTGACCAGCAGCACCATGTTGGTCAGGAGACTGAGTCCGGTTTGTTCAGCCATGCCACTTGCCGGCCCCGCCCACTCGCTCGCCCTCCCCTTCACTGAAACACGGTAAAACTTTAAATTGGCTTTTGATATGTTACCATTGAACACAAGCTTCAACAGGGTGATGTGAACATAATTAAATTCCAGCCAAAATCTGTGGTGTAACTATCGTAAATAGACTGTGACTACATATGGCAACTCTTTTGAAGTTTCTCTGAAATTTTTTCAATTAAAAATTTATAAAAACAACTCATTCTTGACATGACACTCATGTCTTTTGGGTTGGTTGTCATTCGGCCTAATACATTTCTGTTGGTCGATGCCTAACGAAGCTCTTTAGCATGCAAATAATTCAACTATGACCACAGACGTTCTGCGAGGATGTTTCTCTCATAGAAACCGAACAACTTTCCATGACACTTGCTGCGAATTGTGAACACGGTAAGAAAAACTGAAAAGCAAGAGGGAAGCTGTCACGCTTTATTGGCGTTGACGAAATTTCGGTCCATCTTCTTGTTTAGTGTCTGACCTGTCGCATCAGTTAAGAAGTTGTGTGTTTTAAAAGCTATATTACCTCGCAAAAACCCGTATAACGAATTAGGCGTCATTATAGCGATGATGTATCAAATCTCCTGTCACTGTTTTTGATCTTGACTCACACAAGGGAAACTGAGACAAATTCGCAATGAGACTTCAATCGCAATGTGTCATTCATGTAGTTACATCACCATCTCAATATTGATGAGGAGAATCAATAGGGCTTATTTTAGGTTTAGACTTGTTTTTTCGAACCACCTGAACTTATCCTGTCCAATACAATTTTTTAAGCTGATTCCAGATGTGCTGCCAGAATGTGTCTATTTTGATTGGTTGGATTGAGGAGTTTGACGCTCAGTGATTCTCCGCAGGTCTTTACTTTCCCGAGAGTCTCTGGCCTCCACCACCCTTAGTCTGGCCGAGACCCAGTCTGTCCGCAGCACCAAACTGGACTGGCCGTACGGGTACCGTGTTCTTCCACCGCTCGGGTCGAGCAATCAAGCATCAGAACCTCCGGATCAGGAGAGTGCCAGCGTGTCCAACCTCACGTCTCTACCCCAGTACCTGTTTAGAGACGACGAGCTCTCGGCCCGCTCTAAAAAGCGAGCGCTCTCCCTGTCACCGCTCTCCGATGGCACTGGCCTGGACCTCAACTCCATCATCAGAACCTCGCCCACTTCGCTGGTGGCGTACATCATCGGGTCTCGGACCTCCCCGGCTCTGCACCTCACCCCCTCGCCTCTACAGTCAGAGGTGTGTGGCCACCTGCTGGGCATCCGAGGCAGCTGCATCCCTCACCTTAACCCTGCCAGGTGCCAAAGAAACAACAAACCCATTTCCAGTGCCACAGTTAACGTAGAGAATTTCCACTCACTGCCACTGGAAGCGGCACCACTGGAGAACCGTGCCAATTTGATAGTGGAGCATCAAGTCTTGTCAGCGCTGGAGGTCCGAAGTTCAGCCCCAGCTCCGAAAATGACTTCCAGTTACCAACCAGCCGTGATCAGGACACCCAGCCCTCCCAGGGGTCCGCCGCCACCCTACCACGCCCACCACCATCACGGCCGGGGCTCTCAGCAGCAGGTGAGCGGAGTGAGGAAGATGCTGTGCCCGATGCTGGAGGAGGATGAAGAGGAGAAGGAGGAGGTGTCCGGCGGGTACCGTTGCCTGTGGCTGGACTGCGGTGGCATCTTCGGCCTCAGGGACGACCTGGTCAGGCACATCGAGAAGATCCACGTGGACCAGCGCAAGGCTGAAGACTTCATCTGCCTCTGGAGTCAATGTCCACGCCAACACAAGCCCTTCAACGCCCGCTACAAGCTCCTCATCCACATGAGGGTTCACTCCGGAGAGAAGCCCAACAGATGCACGGTCGGCACGACAGCACACACACACACACACACACACACGTATAGTCAGATACATGTACATACATAAGGAATCTCACAACTCACAAGAAAACTAAAGCAATTTAATAGCATAATAACAATAAATAGTAGGTACAGTATACTATGTACTGTATATACATGTGTATATATTGTATATATATATAAATAATATTACTGTAATTATTAATAATAATACTGAAAATAAAGTAATAGTACTCTATATGTGTTTATAAAATACAAAAAAGCATTATAGTAAACAATTACAGTATGTACTGAATATCTTTACATGTACGAATGTATTGGAATTTTATTATTAATAGCATATTATGAATTCATTTTAGACTCTTCATTTAGTCTATTTTTCTCTCACAGATACACACTCATTCTCTCTCTCTCTCTCATACACACACACACACACACACACACACACACACACACACACACAAACACTGACAGTCTACTTTCACTTTCAATACTCATAAACAATGAAAGACGGTTTGAAAACCATGTGAATTTAAGATGTTATGCGGAGATTTAGTCCCCAACAGGTGACTAGTTCTAGTACTACTGGAGTTAAACATAATGTTGATTGGTCAAGACGTTTAGATGTGTGCAGCAATTGTCTTGTGAATTTTACAGTATGTTGAGATGTGAAGTATTCACAAGTCGATCTGTCATTAATTAACCTGGTTAGCTGTTAACCGCCACTTACTCATTACCAGATCGGTTGCTGTTGCCATGACGATGGGAACAGTTGGATGAGTTTTAGCGATGAAATGTTGACAAAAACTTCTCGATCACTGAAACAAAAGGAAAAATCCGAGAGAGAGTGAGTGTTTGGGAGAGATATATATAGAGAGAGAGAGATGAAGAGGGAGAGAGATGAGGAGAGAGAGAGAGAGAGAGAGAGAGAGAGAGAGAGAGAGAGAGAGAGAGAAAGAGTCTGATCTGTGATTTTTCAGCAGCAGGTTCACACTTTTCTCTCTCTCTTTGTTTAAAAAAAAAAACCCTTTTGATCGCCCAAACAGACCATAATAGATGCATTAAGGCTCCGAAGCGGCCGACGGAGCGTGGCGTTGTGCCACACACCCCATAACTCCTCATACCAGGCCCTGGCATCACCACGGCAACCGTGACATCTCATTCTTTTTTATGTCGCTCTCGGCAGGGAACAGCTTCTGAAGCAATGAAGGGATCAATGAAGAAAAGACTCGTGTTTAAACCGTCGTTTCACTTTCCACTGAACATGTGATGGAAATCACAGAGGCTGGAAGGAGAGCGAGAGAGAAGGAGAGAGAGGGAGAGAGATAGAGAGAGACATGAGATGCCGTGACCTTTGACCTCCTCCTTCAGCACTGTCTCTTACTGCTGAGTGCTGGAAACACACTTTTACCTGTGGAGAAGAAAAGCAAAGTCTTCATCATTTTTATTCCACTCAGGCGGAAGTTTCTTCACGTCTCGCTGCTCTAGGAATCCATGACTATTTTCTCCGGAATTCTGTCAGAAACATCAGAGGACAAAGATCAGGAATGTCACGGTTTTACACGATGAGCTCATCGCAAAATATGCCACAAAATTTACACATGAGCAAACACACACACACACACACACACACACACACAAAACACACCTACACAAGGACACACTATTTACACTCAACGCAAACACATTAACACGCTCTCAAAAATGAACACACACACACACGTTTTCTAAAGTTTAAAAATAGAGAAACTAGTGCATTCTTGCACATTCTCACTGATTTCACTCCTGTTTTCAAATCAAATCACCAACCGTTTCATCAAATGCAGTTTTGTGTGATGTAATATGCACAAAATTCAAACGTAACGATAAAATATTCACATCTGAAGCTGATAAACAAAGCAAACAGGCCGCGGGCTGGAAAAAAACGTAAATCTCATCATCATAAAGTATTTATTCGTGTAATTGAAATTATGCTAATTTTTGAAACGCTTTGGAACGCTGTGATTGGTTTGCGGCTGAATCACGCCCCCTGCTGGCCGTGGCGAGACACACTCACTCAGACACTCACTTATTACTCACTTTCTCCCGTCGTTCTCCGCAGTTCGGGGGCTGTCACAAGGCCTTCTCCCGCCTGGAGAACCTGAAGATCCATCTGAGGAGCCACACTGGAGAGAAGCCGTACACGTGTCAGCATCCCGGCTGCGTGAAAGCCTTCAGCAACTCCAGCGACCGCGCCAAACACCAGCGCACACACCTCGACACGGTGAGTCTACACGTCAAAGCGCTTGTCATGAGTTGATTATTTTGCACACAATACATCACCGAGAACGCCAGAACTGTAAAATTCTAAAACCCCTCGAAGCTACAGTATAGTAGAGTAATAAATACAACACTACACTGTCTATACGACACAATAATACGTATACAGTAACACGTGAAAAAGTTCAAAGATATGGGGAAATACTGTACTTAAGGTGTAAGGGTGTGTATGTTTGTGTGTGTGTGTTTGTGTCCATATGTAATGTATTTCTCTGTGTGTGTGTGTGTGTGTGTGTGTGTGTTTTGTGTTTTTTTACGTAAATATGTGTATAGATTTGTATGTACAGTGTGCATTTTTGTTTCTGCGCATGTGTTAGTAAGAGTGTGTAAAATATCAGTGTGTGTTACTGGTTGTTTTTTGGGTCCAGATGTGTTGCCTGGTGTGTGTCTGTGCGTGTGTGTGTGTGTGTGTGTGTGTGTGTGTGTGTGTGTGTGTGTGTGTGTGTGTTTGTATGTAAATATGTGTAGAGCTTTGTGTGTACAGTGTGCATATTTGTTTTTGATTATTAACATATTTTTTCAATATGAAAAGTGTCTCCTGTGATGAGCAAGGTTCAGGAGTGTAAAGCCGCCATCTAGTGTCTGGGAGTGGATTTACGGGTCACTCGGTGGAACAACAGTGAAACTGACACTAGTGTGTTTGCAGAAACCCTACATATGTCAGCTGGTGGGCTGCGGCAAGCGCTACACGGACCCAAGCTCTCTGCGCAAACACCTCAAGACTCACGCGCTGAAGGAGCAGCAGGTCCGCAAAAAGGTACCAGAACCCTGAAGCCACACCAGCCATATCTGCCCACCGGAGTAGAATCAAGTTTAGCTTACATGTTCATAAAGCACTTTTCATACATTTTTCATTTAGAATTTTTTTAGAATATTTTCAATTGTATTTATTGCATCAAGTACCGTACAACCCTTTTTTCGAATTTTCGATGCTCAGAATCTTGGGGGTTGCATATAATCAGCGGTTTCAAATATGCACGTAAATCAGAGCCCCCATTTTTCCGTATTTTGAGACAGGAACCAACAAACAAAGTCTTTATGCAGCGGTGCCCATGTGAGTCTATATAATGTGCAACAATGGTCCCGCCATTTAATGGCTCAATAACAGAAATAAAGAAAGATTATACACGCAGCAACACTTAACAGAGACAAAATAACACTGGAAGAAGTACGATTAAACGAAATACTGTACAATATTTTATATTACAACAAACAGAGACTACAAACCACGCTTATAGCCGCTTATTTCCGATTAGCTTACCGGCTACAAACGAGTCTAATGTGTCGTCGCAGAAAGAGTCGAAATAGTCAAAAATGAAGAACGGGCAAGGAGTAAAAAATCCAAGGAACAGACACAAAATCAAGGGAAATTAATTTCTGACCACTACAATCGACTTTTTGTTAACAGTTATTCAAATAAAACAATATAAAAATTATACGAGTCACAAGTTAAAGTTTTTTAAATAAAGAAAAAATTGTATTTTTAAGAGAATATCAACGTAATTGAACCAGAAACGTTAATAAATAAATAAATACCTGGAGATGGAGATGGAGTGAATGTTATATTTGTGCCTGAAAAATAAGAGGGGTGCTTATATTCGCTGGGTGTTTATATTCACGTAAATACAGTATATTTTTTCTTGAATAATAGTTTCTGTAATTATATTAAAAAAGATTAGTTTTAGTGTGATTTGTAAATGTTTTCTGTTCGGCCCCCAGGTTTTGGCCTCTCTTGTGATTGACCCTCCTGCACGTTAAAGTGTAGCAAAAATTTCTGTTTCAGCAAAGTCATATATCTTCAAATAAAGAGATGGTTTTCATTATGGTTGTCTAGAATTAAACAGATTTGTGTGTACAAATCTGTCCAAAGTGTCCTAGACTGAAGAGTCATACAAACCATCTTCTGTGTACGTTTTCAAATTTCTAAATTAGTAGCTCACCCAAGCTTTGTGAACAGAGCAATTGGGATGGCTTATAATAAGATGTAAAGTTCACTTTGAGTTCACATGAACCTGAACTAAAGGCTTCCCTTGTAATCAGGAGAATTTTGAATTGTATACAGTACTTAACAGTGTAGGCTTTAAAATTGTATGGTTAATTGTGCATGATGCGATTGTTCAGGCTATGCTGTACGGTATCTTTAGTCATGGTGGGCGTTTTAACAAACTCGAAAGAAAAGTTATCAACTGTCTCGGGCGGAAGAAAAGCAGAAAGGTCACGTCACCATAGATACTGTTAAACTCGGGTAAACTGAGCAAATATAGCCAAGGATTCTCACCAATTACTGGGAATATATTAATAGTCACTAATTAGTATCTGAGAGCAGCAGATACCGAACACAACATTCACTAAGATCCTTAAGAATGCACATTAGAAAGAGCCTTTGCGTTTTGTGTGTGTGTTCTCCACAGCTGAGACGGAGCGCTGATCCCGGTCCGGATCGACTCTCTGACTGTCTGACAGTGCAAACGCTTCACCAGCCCTCAGCACTGAACCTGATTGAGAGCAGGGGCCTGGACGACCTCCGCAATGGTACGAATCCCAGGCAGTGGAAAGGTTGTTGAAAAAGGAGAGTGAAATATTATTGTTGTGCTGTGATAGTTCTGACGGTGAACCAGAGCGGGCCGGACAGTGTGATGCGGGTCAGAACACGCATCAGGTCAGACACCAGGTGGCCTGCGGTTCAGAGCCACAGAAGGTACACACCCTCACATGCCATTACGAGAGAAGGAGAGAGAGATGGAGTGAGAGACAGACAGAGAGAGGGAGAGGGGAGAGTCAGAGAGTGATAAAGAGGGACCGAGAGAGAAAGAGAGACTATGGTACCGTAAGATTGTAAAATAGAGAGACATAAAGACACAGAAAGAGGGATGGATGGATGGACGGACGGACGGACGGACGGACGGACGGATAGATAGATAGATAGATAGATAGATAGATAGATAGATAGATAGATAGATAGATAGATAGATAGATAAAGAAACTTATAGAGAAAGATAGTGAGATTGAAATAGATACATAAATAGACAGACAGACAGATGAATAGATGGACATTATAGAGAAAGATAGTGAGATTGAGAAAGACTGACAAATAGGTAGATGTTTGTATATACTGTATTACAATACTGTTTGATTTTCCATTTTTTTAATTTTTGCTCACTTTCAGGACAAAGCTTCCTGGGTCACATTCTGTGACCTTTGACCCCTTACCCACTGCACAGCAGATGACAGGCGGGTTCAGAACCTCAGAAAGTGAGTCGCACATGCGTCACATCAGCGTCCAATCATATTCAGGCTTGTGATAAAGCAACCTCTGTCTGTTTAATTCTCTCAGGTTCCTCCAGTTCCTGCGCTGACGTCCAGACCATGTTCATCCACCCCTGCTCCGGCCTGCCGACTCCCACATTTGAGGACAATCTGAACTGCAGTGGTCCGACTGGATCTTATCCGGGATTCACGGGTAAATTAAACGTTTCTTTTCATTACATCATCATTGTGTTCAAAATGATGGCCCTTGTTTTTCTTCAAACATTTGCCTCGGTTCACAACCTAAATTCATTTGACAACCGTGCAGCACTAATCTTCTGTCACACAGTGTTTTCTGCCGGTCAATCGTCGCTGAACGTTCTTACTTTCAGTTCAGTTCAGCAAAATGAACAAATGTTTTCTGCAAATCACTGCTGCATGAAGAAACTGTTGATTAGTGAATTTAGTGAACGAGTCACTCTGAGACGACTCCACCTTCTCCAGTCTTTTAAAGATTCATTCAAAATAAACAAATATTTTCTGAATTATTTATTAGTACAGAATACAACTCTCTAAATCTCTCTTTTGTCTACTTTTTCTGTTTCTCTATCTTCATCTCACTCTTCCTTTTTCATCTCTCTCTCTTTTTCAGTCTCTTTGCATCTCTCTCTCTCTCTCCATCATACTCTCTCTCTCCCCATCATACTCTCTCTCCTCTCTCTCTCTCTCTCTCTCTCTCTCCTCTCCCTCTCTCCCCACCCCCCATCCGACTCTATCCCCGTCCTACTCTCTCTCTGTCTCTTTCCTACCATCTTTTTTTCCCCACATACTCTCTCTCCTTCTGTCTCTCTCCCCATCTCTCTCCCCGTCCTACCTCTCTCTATATCTCTCTCTCTCTCTCTCTCTCTCTCTCCTCTCTCTCTCTCTCTCTCTCCCTCCCACTCTCTCTCTATCTCCCCATCCTACTCTCTCTCCTTCTCTCTCTCTCTCTGTCTCTTCATTGCTCCACTGCAAATCTACAGTGGAGTTTATGCTAATCCGCAGATTTTTCTTCTCCAGATGTGAGAATGTTCTCCGTTAACGAAGGACTGATTCCAGATCTCCAGTGTCACACAGAGATGGAGGAATTTCTGGAAAAGCCTTTCCTGTCTGAGGACGGTTATCTCCACATGTCCAGCCGCAGCTCGTGTGTGTTCACGGAGGGCTGAGCGGATTCGTTCACCCAGGCTCCAGTTCCACCTCATTCTATGAACAGATTTAAGACACACAGTCACTCCCACCGCAGACAAGTGGACGAGGGGAAGAGTAGCAGTTTAATACAGAGACAATATGACATACACACGGAGGAGAAACCGACTGGACTTCCAGTGAAAAGGACTTGTGGTTTCAAACTTCATGTAACAAAACTATCGTTTCAGATTCTCAGGCTTGTAAAAACACACTCACACAGACACATTAATACAAGCATGTTGAAATGGTCAATCACTTGAAATGAACGGATCACTTGAAATGAACCCTTCAGATTGGTATATTAATTAGTGATTGCTGTTTTAATATGTAAGAATCTTTATATTTTTGATACTGTCCTTGAATCAAAATAAACATTTGACCATTAGAATGAAGCAAAACTACATTGGATTGGACGCATCATCATTGTGGAGGCACTTCAGTGTTTTAACCAACAAATACGCTTTGGTTGTATTTGTATGTGTCTCAAGTAATATTTTCTGGACATGTTTTCATGTTTGACATTTCAAAATAATCTGTCTTTATGGTTTGGTTTCTGATTGTTGTGATTGGGCATCAATGCTACACAAATCAGGCGAGTATAGTCATCCAGGAGTTAATTTCATTTATCAGTTGTGTGAGATATACGATTTATTAAATTGATGAGTTTACTTGAAAATATTATGGTATTGTTCATATTGATTATCAACAATGCTGATTTTAATATAAAACCATACTTAAATTGACTCTCGTAATTGACAAGCATGTGAGATGTAAATTAGAATAGTGCGGATTTATTTCTATATCGTTTTTTATTTTTATCAGAAATTGCGTATTGGGGTTTATGAGATTCGTTCATTCGCAGGTCTACTCGCGCCATTCTATTTTATCTCAACCAAACAGGTTTGTAAGCCCCGCCTACCACATAATGGCCGCCTCTCATTGGTCTACATGACAAACATGTTTTTCCACAAAACGACTACATTCGCCTTGATTGTGCCATGTCAAACCGTCTCATTTTAAACGAAAATTACATTCAATCGGGATTAAACATTTTTATTGGGAAACGCAACAATTTATTCTCGTTATATTTCTACCTCGAGCGCACAAAGAATCACCAGAAGGCCATTTCCAATGGAACCGTTCAGACAGCGCCCGCCCCTTTAGTGACGTAACCCCTCCTCCACACAGCGTCAAGTTAGGTTGAGCGCGACCCTTTATATACCAACCGTCACAATCCCACCCATTTCGCCGGCGTCAGGTTCGGTGGCGAGTCGCGCTTTATAGCAACCGTTGCCCCGAGCTGCAGCGCCATAGTCACCGTAGTCCTGGCGACTGTAACCCACCAACAATAACAACAACAACCTCCTCCTCTCCTTTCCATCCTTACCACCACCTTTCTGCCACCATCCTCATCCTCCTCATCCTCACACCAGTCCAGGTGAATACTTGCATAATAACCGTTGCTTTTCAAATGTCATCGTGCTTTGTCCGTCGGTTCGCGTCGCCGTTTTTGCGGTGTTCCGCGATGGTTTGTGTTTTAAATCCGTCGCGAGGTGCGCGATTGACGGCTGCGCGGCTGTTTTCCGCGCGGTGGTTGATTCTGGCTGTTTCTACGAGGGTTCAAATGATGCGACGCCGCGTCCAGATGTTTCTTTTCGCAGCTGCTTCCGCGAATAATCGGCGAACGCGAATTGTGATTGTTTGCACGGTGTTGTGCGACGAAGATGCGCACGGTTGAACGGATTCGAGGAGAAAGCGGCCGGGAATTGCTTTATTGAGGCGCAGCATCATTACCGCACGGAGCAGGTGTTGCTAAGCGGCTAACGCTAGCATCTCGAGCTTCGCTGTGGCGATTCTTTTCATCACACCTTCCAGTCACGTTCACACCCGTGACGTGTAATGTTCACACGCACGGCTCGCGTGCAAATATGTCAATAGCGAGTTTGTTTTTTATAGCCGCAAATTCTGGGCTTTTATCAGCAGGTTGCGGTATCTCGAGCCTCAGTGACGTTCATTCGGGGAGGAAGTGTAATGAATGTAACGGTCGATCTGCGGGTTTTCACGATGTTCGCTGGGAATAAGCACAGCTGTGGGTGGCGAGGTGCGGGTCTGTGCAGGGCAAAGCGGAATTGGAAGATTATCAGCCCGTCTTCCATTGTTCCGAACACCGACTTTCTGTCGTTCGGCGACTGCGGCCGCGTCTCAAACCCTCGTTTGCTGACTACCTAGTGCGCACTACAGGCCTGCGCGGCGCACGCGCTCACTGCAGACTGTTAACGGCCGCTGAACCCCGTCACGCGCCGTGTCTGCTCTTTAAAACAGCAGATTTGCTTCTCATAAACGCATCATATGTGCGAAAATATATGCTGTTTAATTTTTTAGGAAGTCAAGTCTGTTATGAGATTTCCCCTCTCTCTCTTTCTCTCCTCCATTCTCTTTCTCTCTCTTAAACCCCTCTTATTTTTGACAAAATGACAAAATCAAATGTTGGTGGACAGGTGTGTGTGTGTGTGTGTGTGTGTGTGT